>CM061135.1:28561188-29059659 GCA_030789695.1 Scilla litardierei
CATTTTTACTCTATTTTCAGGGTTTTTAGAATTTTTCAAAATTTTTGCATCATCTTTTTGATTTTTCCATCTTATTTTCCCTTTATGTGTGTTCATGCATCATATTATGTGCTTGTCTTTCTTTTCTTTCCTCTCTTTTATTTTATGTTCCTTTATTCTCTTTTCCTCCTTTTGTTAGATATGTTCCTTATGATGATATCTCTTATTGCTTTAGCAACCATCACGATGCTTATTATTCTTTGCCAAGCTACTTAGAGTATTCCATAGTCTTGCTGTTTACATGTGCTTGCAAATCTATTTCTCTTGATGATTCCTCTACATGAATGCATGATATTAACTGAAGCTGAATATATGGATTAGTGTTTAGTATGCTTTGTTGGAAATGCATCAAGATTCACGCATCAATTGTATATCTGAAGCATCAGTTTTATTGTCCTATTCACCTTCTGTTGCATTCCTGATATGATTGTACTCTTTACCGCTTGACTTCACTATTTATTGAAATGATTGAGAATATCCATGCTTACATATGAGTTTAGTTGATGTATTATCTTATTGAACCATTTGTGCACATCTTAGAGTGAACCGAGAGTTACACCATTTCCTTCTCCACATATATCTTTCTATTCTCTACATGTCACTTGAGTTCACCTTCTAAAGCTACTTATATCGCATCTATTTCCCAAAAAAATCCCTATAAAAGAAAAAGTTAGCTCCAAGGAAGTCCAAAAAGCCAAAAAGGAGCCAAAACCAAAAATACAAATAAAATTGCTCCAACAAAAATCCAAGCAGAAAAATGAGAAACAAAGTCCAAAAGGAAAAAAATTATATTTCTCCATCTCATTATCGGAGCCACAAAAATACTTGGAAAAACCAAGGCAAAAATCCCATTTCCTACTATCATATTCCTTTAGATGTGATGCCTCAAGCTAAGCTTGGGGGGTGAATTCACTTGACCATATGAGTGAGTGCGACATTAGAGTGGAGAGGTGCTCGAATGGGGAAGTTTGATAATGCTGAAACTTAGCGAAATACTTTAGTTATGGAGATTTCTTATGAATCGATATAAATACGTGAATGCCATGATTTATTCCATTCTCCATTGCATGCTTGGTGTGATTCTTATACGCTTCTGTTATAACTCTTGATTGAAAAGTGCATCGCCAACATTTGTATATTAAATTCTATGAAATGCGTGATGTGGATATGAATTGATTGTATGAATTTAGAGAGTCACTTTCATTGTTCTTAAAAGCTTGCAAGTACCATGTTTAAGTATGATATGTAATATTTGTAGCATGTGATTCGTATTTTCCAAGTTGTCGTGATGTGTAGCTCATGGCTTGAGATCTGAGAGAATAATCTAGCGACCTCTTCCACTTCGTATTCTTTTTCTTTCATTTCATTTCATTTGTTTTCATTAAATGAGTTCGTCTCTCTACTTATCTTCCTCAAGGACGAGGACGAGTAAGAGGTAAGCTTGGGGATTTTGATCGGTCCATATTTTACACATTTTTTGCATATTTGCGTGCCATTTCGATTGCTCATATTGCGATTATTATTATTATTCGACGATATTTCGTTACTTTTCACTATTTCTTTTTTCGTCTGATTTCAGGAAATATGGAGCAATCGGGAGAAAAAATGAGCCTAAAGGACTTGTACGCATACCAGAGCATTGCTCATGGTGAGGAGCTAACGACGTTGGACGATGAGTGGGAGAAGAAGAAGATCAATAGAATCGTCGAGGAGGCGAGGATGAGAAGGAAGGATTCCAGAAACAGGCCACTCGGCCGAGTCACGCTAGTCACTCGCCCGAGTGAAGCAGCGTACTCGGCCGAGTACGACTGATACGAAGAACATCTGCCTGACCTGAGTGCCACAATGCATTCGGTCGAGTGCTGAATTCCACTCGGTCGAGTAAAGAACTCCACTCGCCCGAGTGAGTCAGTATTTCTGAAGGAAATCAAAGTAAACTCTCTGGAATTTTGGAATAACATCAGAAGACCCTACTCGGCTGAGTAGAGAAGTCCACTGGCCCGAGTGAAGAATCTCACTCGTCCGAGTGACGCCGATGACATAAGCGCCCAGATTTTCCGATAGCCTCCCACTCTTTTGAAATCTACTATCATTCCAGTGGGCAAATTATTTTTCTCATATTTTTTATGGATAGTAGACTTCATGACGGTTCCAACGCTGCTAAGAACGCACCAATCGGAGGTCGGATGAAATCTGAAGAATTTCTGCAAGTTGATACTGCAGTGCTGGAATTCGCATATCATTGTCACTCGGCCGAGTGACACTTTCACTCGGCCCAGTGAGCTTTCCACTCGGCCGAGTGACAAGTTTTTGACAGAGTGCTATTTTTTGGAGTTTCTGCAGGAATTCTCACTCGGCCGAGTGAGCTTTCCACTTGGCCGAGTCGCTGCTGGCCCAGAACTTAAGTTTTGGACGCGGGTTTCAAAGGGGTTTTAGGGGTTCTTTGCTAGGGTTTTGGGGGGATATATAAGAGGTTTGTAGCCGTCATTAGAGAGGGGTTCCATTATGTTTTCTTAGGGATTATTTCAGAGGTTAGGCCATGCCCTAGGCCCCCTCTTGGATCAAAAAGCTATATTTGGATTGGATTTCTTCATCAAAGCTAAGTATCTTTGTTCTTATTATCTGAGTCTTTGATTTGATATCTTTTTACATGCAAGCAATATTTTTATTGATTCATATTTCGTTATTGCTATGCTTGAGTAGATTTGCTGTTCTAGGGCAAAGGGATGCACCCTATGAATCTAATTTCAGATTTGTGATGAATGAATTTCTGTGTTGCTAGAATTGCTAAAGGGGTTAGGTTGTGATTGATTTATTATGGATAGCTAGGGATTTCCATCGATTTGAGGTTTGCAAGAGATTGGATTTCGATCGATGGGAAGGCCTAGATATTCGAATTAGGTTTATAATCGAAATCCACTAGACTTGGTTTGCAAGAGATTGGACCAAAGCTAGCATTTTTATTATAAATCTATACCCATGTTCGTTTGAAAGAGATTGGCCGAATACGAACTATCACAACCTAGATCGTAACTCGAGTGTGCACGAGAGTGGGCTCAAGGAGCGATTGGACGATGATGCCGATCCTCGTGCTAGTGGCTTAGGTTAGGGTTTGCACGAGAGTGGGCCCTAATCTAGGTTGCTATAGACCGGCAATGGCGCAAGAGCGTGAGCTTGGTTCTATATTCAGTTACAACTAGTTCACCTCAATGCAAGTCTAGTAATATTGAGATTCACGATTCACAGAGATGTAGGACGATCCGTAGTGGGGATTCCCTAGCTCTAGACTCTTTTATTATATTAAATTTGAATCGATATTTTATCCCACATCTTTATCACCGACACCGACATCCATCACCATTTCCATTACATCACATCATAAACCATCTCCACCAATTAAACAAACGTAGTCGAGCCAACCTAAGATAGATTGGAGCCAACACCACCTCCTCGTATTCGATACTCGCTCGCCACTTCGCCATGCGCTTGCGGTAAAACTACAATCGTTTTTTGGGTGTATATCCGGGACCGATAACTGGACGTACCCAAGTTTGGGAACCGGGGTAATATCTTGTGTCTGCATTTGGATTGATTATGTTGATTAATTCCTCTTGCATTTATTATTCTGCATTTGCAAGTTAAATTAATTGCACAATTTATTGCCATTACTCTATTCACCCCCCTCTAGAGTGTTTGGTGTTAGTATTGCAAGGTAAACGTGTAGGAGAATATGTGCCCATAAGGCAATTTATCCTAGATATACGTCTTGTTTATACTGTATATGGTACGTATTATTCTAAGTATAAAATCGTTCGTATTAATATACTTAGATAATATCCATAGACTTATAGTTAGGTCCTTGCATATCTTGATGAGATCTCGATTATGAGTAAGTAAGTGACCGAATAGAAACGTAAGTCTTAAATGGTTCATGGTCATAGATGTGTCGAGAATTGGATATCGACACATCAGATAGACCATTGTGTCTTAGTCTTACCTTAGGGTAATGATGATCTCATAGTCATTCGACTTGGTGAAGTCGGAGACGAGACACAGGTGCTCATTAGAGAATGAGTCCACTGAGCGACCACATAAGAGTTATTAAATGGTTGACTTTAACTGAACTGTCTTTAATAACTCTAGGGTGATGATAGGTTAGCTGGTCCTTAAGACCTGAAGTCATTTGTACAAACCTGTGAGTGAACGGTGTAGCTTAGACCTATGATCTAGCTTCGAGGCTAGGCCTGCTGAAAGATCTTAGGTTGAGCTGCACCCGAAGCTCTCGAGGCGAGTAGATGACTAAGATGGGATTCGTCACTTCCGTTAAAGGGAAGTTAGTGTTACAGGCTCAGTACGGTCTTTATGTTAATCCTCGGCCGGGGTGCGTTGTAAGAAGTACAACGTGTATACAATAAAGACAGCCGTATACTGACCAATGTTGTCTGATAGGGTTGACAGTAAACCATACCCTAGGCCAACATAAACACAGTCTTGACGAAGGGACTACGACTAACGAAGTAAACCCAATGATGTTTTTTGTCAAAGGGTCGATCACGTTATGATGATTCTGAAACAGGGGCGACAGCTACTGCTCGTAGTGACCGTCGTCTAGGGGTTCCGAGCCCCAACCTGTAGTATGGTCAGGCTGTAGGGTCTCACACCGAGTAATGTTCGTGTCTTAGTAATAGGAAGATAGAATAGAGAGAAATATCATTTGATGATATTAAATATTCACAAGTCTAGTTGTGAAAGTTAGTCGCAATAGCAATAGGGACAAACGTTGCATTTGATGGAAACTATGATTAAACGTGTCGTAAATTGGTTACGACAAATTTAGTAGGAACAAACATGTTGGAAACGGTTACCTGGATGACGGGATCGTCCCGGTCTAAACAAAGGTTCAAACCGTGTCCAAATCGGAGCTCAAACGAGCCCGGAAACGTGAAAACAGTCCAAGGCGAAGTGGGTTAGACCCACTGGGCTAAAAGGCCCATAGGCAAGGGCAAACGGGCGCATCCCGCTGGCTGCAGCGGGCGGGCGCCCGCTGCAGCAGCGGGCGCGGCCCGCCGCATGCAGCGGGCGGGCGCCCGCTGCTGCAGCGAGCGCGGCCCTTGCAGCGGGCGGGCGGCCCGCCGTTGCTCCCTTGGGCGGGCGCGCCCGCTAAGCCTAGCGGGCGCACCCGCAACTTAAGTCAATTTAGGGGTTTTTGAAACCCCAAATGACGACTACGGATTTTGATAATTTGCTAAACTTTGAACAATTGTTTGAGGGGTCAAACGAAGTCGAAATTCGTCGCCGTCGGTTCCTACGCGTTCACCATTCGAAGCTCTTCGGATTGATAGCTTGTTTAGTGTCTAAGGTTTAATGTGCAATGAGAATTAATTAGTTAAAGTTTGCTTTTATGAAAAGCTCACTTTAACTTGAAATTAAGCCAAATTGACTTAATTGTTTTTCTCCCGCTTGCGGAATGTCCCACATTGCTCGCAACGAGAGAGTGAGTGCCGACTCCCTATATAAATAGGGGTGCACTCTCCTCGTTGAAACAAACACCAAGCCATCGATCGAGTAGCTCCAGACTTTTAGAGCAAGCTCGATCGGCGACTAAATTCTCTCTCTCTCATCCTGTTCTCCGGAGTAGTCCTAGCAAGACTACGAAGGGGGTTTGGATTCTTGATCCGGATGTCTAAGATGCGGGTTCTTCTCAAGTGAAACTTTCTACCGCGTGTGATCGGCTCGGAGGTGAAAGTCGGCTCGGGCGGATCGGTGCGAGGGTGCGAGGCAGCTCAGGCGGATCGAGTCAAAGCGGCTCGGCTACGAGGAGCTTCTGAAGACGGTGCGGTACATCTTACCTGCTCCAGGGCCAAGATTCCGGGTATGTAGTTAAGTAATTTGTAGTGTAGATTTAATTAGCCGCTTTAGAGTAGATCCCTCTTGGGGTGGTCAGTTCCACCCCAAGTTGGCATAGATCGGACTATGTTCTGGCTCCCCAGAGCCTAGCTAAATTGTTTAGCTAGTCTGGAAATTTTGAATTTCCGTTTTCCGCTGCGTATTCGTGCCTCTGTGGTCCGTCCGACTTAGGACGGACACAGATCCGAGCTCTGGGGGTCCGCTAAAAATACCCAACAGTGGTATCAAAGCCACAGTTATGCATGTTGATCTTTTAAGCGTTTTTTAAATCTTTAAAATTGCTTAAGTTTTAACATACAAACTATTTTATTAAATAGTTTTTTAAAAATTGTTTTGTGTTTAAAAATTGTTTTTGCAACACGGAATTTTTTTTTGGACCATTTATTTTATGCAATAAATTTTAAATAGGTCACCGATGCTTAAATACTTTATAAATTTTTTTAATGAGATATAAAATTTTTTTTGGGGGTATTTAATTTTTATGTAACTTTATAGAAAATTTTTATCTTTGAAATTTAAATTTTCTTTAGTTACATAAACGTTAGAAATCTTTAAAAACTTTGTTTGAAAGCTTCTAAAACGATTTCTAAAAGATTTTAAAAGAGTTTTAAAATTGTTTTAAAAATATGTAAATAATAGAAATACTTTATTTTCATGAGATGAAACATAAATTAGTTTCTTTTTATATGACATAGATGTTTCTAAAATTACTTATGTGATATTTTAATTTTAGAAATATGATTAAAAATTTTTAAAGCCTAGGTTTAAAATTATTTGATAATTTTATACGACCTAGTTTTATGCGATGAAATTTTCTAGGCTTTAAATTTTAATCTTTAATTTTAATTGTTAAAATTTAGATTCGCATGTTTTTATTATGTAGATAATTTAAACTTGCAAATACTCATGTATGTCACAAAATGAAATTTTATTTATGTTGATAAATTAGTTGTTTCTTTTTTAATGGAAATGTGAACCTTATTAGGTTAGCCATTAAATGTTTAAAAATTTTATGAGATGAAATTTTATAAACTAGTGACATGTTACGTTTGACAAAACAAAACAACATCAAAACCTAATACCAGATTAAGGTAGTCCCTGTGTTTGCAAATCATTTCTAATAAATCGTTTAATTGATGATTTTCACAAGAGACTAATTTTGAAAATGTTGAATTGTTTTATAAAATCCTAATTAGATTGGGGTAGCACGTTGAATGAATAGACCTTATAGTTGATAAGGACTTAATAAAAATTGTTCAACCAATCCATAAAATTTCGAATTTTAGGATCCACTAGTTGATAAGGATTAACTAGTTTTCTTAATTAAAAGCCATTTAGTTGTTTGGAAAACATAGAATTGATGAAAACTCATTCAATGGATCATGATGTCGGTCAATGTGCTTGGCTAAGTTTGCTGGACCAACCTAGCTAGACTGGGTAACAAGTGGTCCTGGCTTAGTCAATTCCCTGGCCGCGTCCGCTGGACCGCAAGGAGTCGATTCATGACTATGTAAGTCCATTGACTATACCTAAGTCAATACGATAATAATTTTGTTCAAGATAAATCGTAGCCCTACTTGTTTTAGGAGTTGGCAACTGTAAGAAACATGTTACGGTTGTTGAGCTACACTCAAGCCGTGATATGTCAATCTTATAGGAACTGATTTCTTGATTGACATCTTGACCTGACTGAAACCATTGTCTCATCCTTCGAGCATCGGCGTAAGCCTAACCAAGAATGTAGTCTGAGTCCTGATCCAAACCGACGTGTCGTGCATACACCGAGCGGCGGGGCAAGTCAGGCTAGACATGAAAACAAGGGACCGACTAGGCTAGCCATTGTGATCCGGTTGAGCACACTCATGATCACAAATGACTATGGGTAAAAATCGATAGGGAATCATAGTTAATATGATTGACGACGAGTTCGTCTACCGACTGCAGAGTCGGACAACTTGTTGAGATACACTCAAGGTTGTCAGACTCAGGGTAGTCGGATCCCTCTCTCACAAATGTTATTTTATAATAAATTGTTTATTATTATGGCTTTAATAAATTTAGTGGGAGAATATAGTTTTATAAAAACCATTAAAACTATACTACGAACATATACTAACTAAAGTATCTATAAAATGCAGAATGGATTTGGGACTTAGATATATGGTTGAGAAGAACGTGCTGGATGGAACAAACTACAAAGACTGCTTAGGAACATCAAGTTGGTCCTTTCCCTAGCCGGAATAGGATACGTACTGTTCGAGGACGCTCCGGATAAGCCCGATGAAGATTCGACCTTCGAAGAAAAGGAAGCCTACAAATTGTACCAGAGGGATGCAGAGAAGGCCAGGTGCCTTACTCTGGCTTCGATGACCAACGAGCTGCAGAGGAAGCATGAACATATGGATGTTCAAAGCATGCTCCTCAATGCACAAGAGTTGTACGGCAAGCGATCTCGAGCTGCCAAGTTCGAAGCCACCAGAAACCTCTGGGGCACCAAGATGGGGGCAGGGCCCGTACAGGATCATGTTATCAAGATGATCGGGTACATAGAGGATGCCGCCCAGTTAGGATTTGTCTTGGACAATGAGATGTCCATAGACATTATCCTAAAGTCTTTGACTCCTGAGTTTAAGCCTTTCATCACTGGTTTTATAATGAACAGCCTTGAGACGGATCTTCATGGTCTCCTCAATATGCTTAGGCAGTTTAAGGAGATTGAGAAGAAGCCGACTGCACTGGTTGTTGGCTCTGCTTCTTCCGACCAGTCGAAAGGCAAGGGTAAGAAGAGGCAGGTCCCGCAACCTGCGAAGGCAAAGAAAGGGAAGACAAAGACTAAAGGGGCCCCGTCGAAATCTGAGTGCTTTCATTGCCACAAGATTGGCCACTGGAAGAGGAACTGTAAGATCTATCTTGCAGAGAAAAAGAAGGGGCATACGGATGCCTCTACCTCAGGTACAAATTCAATTCATTAAAACGTAATTATTTCCAATCATATATTATGAGATACTAAAACACATCTGTGTAATGTATACAGGTGGCTGATATGAAACGGAGATTGGGAGAAGTGCGGAGAACGGTCGGCAACCTGAGCAATCGTTGCTGCTAGGGCCGTTCAACGACTTCAAGAGACAAGACCACGAAGGAGATGATACTATTTTACTTTAAATAAATTGTATCATTTCCTGAAAGTTGAAAACAATGATTGAGTGTTCTACACTCAAAGTTTATTTGGATAAACAAATTACGGTTCATCTTAATGAATCCGTTGTTTTATGAATGTCTCAGGAATTACGTTTGATGTTGAGTTGAAATTTGATTGGCTTAAATTTTCTGTGATTGTGGCTCTCTGAGATGGTTGCGAAATTCTCGAATGATGATGTGAAGCTTCGAAAAATGTTGATTTTTGAGCTAACTTGATGTTATAGTCAATTGGTAGTTAAGTATAGGTTCCAGGTGCGTATAAATTGTGTGCGATCACAATTATACACATATTAAGATTAATTCTTAATAAACCACATTTAGTTATTAAAGTGTTAATATTAAATGTTGGTTAAGGGAAAAGTACAGTGTAGGACGTTTTGATTGAGCGAGTCAATGTCAAGATTCCTTAAACAAATCTTGACTTGACTCATTCGTCAAACCGAACCTGACACTAGTACATTCCATCTAAAGCACTTATCAAATGGTTATATCTTCGTATATATAATCTAAATATGATTTAGATATAATATTGAAGTATTTAACCAGGCAATTCTCAAAGTCAGTGGGAGCAAGCTCGTAACTTAGTTCCGGTCTTTCGGACTAAGTAAAAAGGATTTCCACCTTAAATAAATCATCTATATAAAATATTGAATCAAAATTGTTTTGATTTAATCGAATATATAGAGACTCAGGGTGTCACGTATGTACTTGACATATTGACACAAGAAAAGTGGAATGAGCTGAGACTGACTCATAGATTATAATGTTAGACCCTACATCTAGATTCTATATGCTAATTGTTACATATACAAAGATAGGAAGAATTGATCCAGATCATTTTTCCCGAAGGATCAACCCTGTGTGATCAAGAGATGTATTATTTAATCCATTAAAATTAGTTGTAGATACTCGTTAGTAAAACCACTCTTAGGTTTGTCATATAAATGTCAATGTGACTGATATGCTATAACGGTATGAGATACCGAGATAAATAGCCTAAGTGCAAGTGGGAGATGTACGAGAATATGTGCCCATAAGGCAATTTATCCTAGATATACGTCTTGTTCATACTGTATATGGTACGTATTATTCTAAGTATAAAATCGTTCGTATTAATATACTTAGATAATATCCATAGACTTATAGTTAGGTCCTTACATATCTAGATGAGATCTCGATTATGAGTAAGTAAGTGACCGAATAGAAACGTAAGTCTTAAATGGTTCATGGTCATAGATGTGTCGAGAACTGGATATCGACACATCGGATAGACCAATGTGTCTTAGTCTTACCTTAGGGTAATGATGATCTCATAGTCATTCGACTTGGTGAAGTCGGAGACGAGACACAGGTGCTCATTAGAGAATGAGTTCACTGAACGACCACATCAGAGTTATTAAATGGTTGACTTTAACTGAACTGTCTTTAATAACTCTAGGGTGATGATAGGTTAGCTGGTCCTTAAGACCTGAAGTCATTTGTACAAACCTGTGAGTGAACGGTGTAGATTAGACCTATGATCTAGCTTCGAGGCTAGGCCTGCTGAAAGACCTTAGGTTGAGCTACACCCGAAGCTCTCGAGGCGAGTAGATGAATAAGATGGGATTCTTCACTTCCGTTAAAGGGAAGTTAGTGTTACAGGCTCAGTACGGTCTTTATGTTAATCCTTGGCCGGGGTGCGTTGTAAGAAGTACAACGTGTATACAATAAAGACCGCCGTATACTGACCAATGTTGTCTGATAGGGTTGACAGTAAACCATACCCTAGGCCAACATAAACACAGTCTTGACGAATGGACTAAGACTAACGAAGTTCATCACTGACACAGCCAATGTAAACCCAATGATGTTTTTTGTCAAAGGGTCGATCACGTTATGATGATTCTGAAACAGGGGAGACAGCTACTGCTCGTAGTGACCATCGTCTAGGGGTTCCGAGTCCCAACCTGTAGTATGGTCAGGCTGTAGCGTCTCACACCGAGTAGTGTTTGTGTCTTAGTAATAGGAAGATAGAATAGAGAGAATATTATTTGATGATATTAAATATTCACAAGTCTAGTTGTGAAAGTTAGTCGCAATAGCAATAGGGACAAACGTTGCATTTGATGCAAACTATGATTAAACGTGTCGTAAATTGGTTACGACAAATTTAGTAGGAACAAACATGTTGGAAAGGGTTACCTGGATGACGGGATCGTCCCGGTCTAAACACAGGTTCAAACCGTGTCCAAATCGGAGCTCAAACGAGCCCGGAAACGTGAAAACAGTCCAAGGCGAAGTGGGTTAGACCCACTGGGCTAAAAGGCCCATAGGCAAGGGCAAACGGGCGCAGCCCGCTGGCTGCTGCGGGCGGGCGCCCGCCGCATGCAGCGGGCCAGCGCCCGCTTACGGCCCGCCCTTGCTCCCTTGGGCGGGCGCGCCCGCAACTTAAGTCAATTTAGGGTTTTTTGAAACCCCAAATGACGGCTACGGATTTTGATAATTTGCTAAACTTTGAGCAATTGTTTGAGGGGTCAAACGAAGTCGAAATTCGTCGCCGTCGGTTCCTACGCGTTCACCATTCGAAGCTCTTCGGATTGATAGCTTGTTTGGTGTCTAAGGTTTAATGTGCAATGAGAATTAATTAGTTAAAGTTTGCTTTTATGAAAAGCTCACTTTAACTTGAAATTAAGCCAAATTGACTTAATTGTTTTTCTCCCTCTTGCGGAATGTCCCATATTGCTCGCAACGAGAGAGTGAGTGTCGACTTCCTATATAAATAGGGGTGCACTCTCCTCGTTGAAACAAACACCAAGCCATCGATCGAGTAGCTCCAGGCTTTTAGAGCAAGCTCGATCGGCGACTAAATTCTCTCTCTCTCTTCCTGTTCTCCGGAGTAGTCCTAGCAAGACTACGAAGGGGGTTTGGATTTTTGATCCGGACGTCTAAGACGCGGGTTCTTCTCAAGTGAAACTTTCTACCGCGTGTGATCGGCTTGGAGGCGAAAGTCGGCTCGGGCGGATCGGTGCGAGGGTGCGAGGCGGCTCAGGCGGATCGAGTCAAAGCGACCCGGTTACGAGGAGCTTCTGAAGACGGTGCGGTACATCTTGCCTGCTCCAGGGCCAAGATTCCAGGTATGTAGTTAAGTAATTTGTAGTGTAGATTTAATTAGCCGCTTTAGAGTAGATCCCTCTTGGGGTGGTCAGATCCACCCCAAGTTGGCATAGATCGGGCTAGGTTCTGGCTCCCCAGAGCCTAGCTAAATAGTTTAGCTAGTCTGGAAATTTTGAATTTCCATTTTCCGCTGCGCATTCGTGCCTCTGTGATCCGTCCAAACTTAGGACGGACACAGATCCGAGCTCTGGGGGTCCGCTAAAAATACCCAACAAAACGATCCTTACATAATAATCCTAGCATACCCTTCTTCTCCAATTATTCGATAATTAATCAATTTCATCAATCCATAGCCAAATCCAATGGGGTTCAACCCATGGCCCTAGATGGGCGACTACTCACGATCCATGGGGATATACGCAATCAAAATCATCAATAGAATAGCCATGGAAATGTTGATTAAAAATATATTAATAGCCAAGCAATCCACAATAACAAAGGAATTAAGAGAACTAATTTCTATTGCAAGATTAAAACTAGAATTAAAAACAACCAAAAAGAATAATCAAAAGCTATAAAGAATATCAGAAAGTTAACACCTGAATGAACTCTGAAAACCCCAGGAAAACTCTGAAAAAGGTGTTCTCCCCTTCAGATAAATTAGAAAGACTTAAATACCCACAGCAAACCCCAAAAAAATCCCAAATTTACCAATGGCGGCACCCAGAAAACCTTTGGGGGCCCAATTCCACGGGGTCATTTTGTAAACGTCGCGTCGCGTCGCCTAAGTGCATAAGTTAGAAATTCTGGCCCTCAATTAACGTGAATGTTTCACGATACATGCAGTCGCGTAGTTTGGTGCTTCAGATTTTCAATCTCCTCATCAAAACGGTCGTTTGGACAACTGTTTGGCTTCAGTAGCAACTTAGATTGACGCGGTCGCGTCGTCCGCTAAACGACCGTGTCGATGACACTTCTTTTTTATTTTTGCTCTACAGCGATGCGACCATTTTGGCTTGTAACACGACCGTGTCACATGGTCTTGTTGCTAATGGGGGCTGTGCTGGTGACACGACCGTGTGGATAAACCACGCGGTCATGTTTTTGCACTTTTCTCTTCACTTCCCCTTGGTTTTAGCTCCATTTGCTCCTCGCTTCGTTCTATCACTTTTTCTCCAGCTCTAGGGTCCAAAACTCTGTGTTTTCTCCTGCAATATACATGCGATACCCAAAAGTAAAAAGGAGCTTAAAACAGGAAAAATAGAGTGGGACGGGGGATGAAATGATATAAAATGCATATGAACAATGCACAAAATATATACAAAATAAACACACATCACATACCATATGCCATTGCAGTAGGGGTCTTGATGTATGCTATGGTTTGTACCAGACCCTGCCTATTACATGCGGTCAGCATGGTGAGTAGGCACATGCACAATCCGAGAAAGGAGCACTGGCGAGCAGTACAATGGATACTGAGGTGCATTAATGGCATAGTCGACAGTGGATTGACCTATAGCCGAAGTGTTCATGGTCTTCACACTGTTGGCTATGTCGATTTTGATTATGTAGGTGACTTGGATGGGAGGCGATCGATGACATGCTACGTCTTCACCCTGGCAGGCACTCCTATTTGTTGGGAGTATCCTTCAGTTTACGGTTACGGTGGCAGAGTATATGGCATTGACTGAAGCGACGAAGGAGGCGATATGGCTGATGGGCTTGATGGATGATCTAGGAGTCTACCAGAAAAAGTATGTCATCCATTGTGATAGTCAGAGTGTAGTGCACCTGGCTAAGAATCAGGTCTTTCATGCTCGCACGAAGCATATCGATGTGAGATTTCACTTTGTTCGTGACTATGTGGGAGAAGAATACGACGGTATCAAATTCCTGAAGATCAAAACAGAGGACAACCCGAAAGACATGTTGACGAAGATTGTACCGGGATTCAAGCTCAAGCACTGTTTAGACATGCTCAATGTGGTTCTGAGATGATGCTGGTGTCGGCCCCAGGGGGGCATTATGGCTCGGTGGATCCAGTTGTAGCCCTTAGGGGTATTGTGCCCTTCGAAGAAAAATGGAGGGAACACCGGATGATGCTCGACCAAGGCATTGTGTGGATGGTCGTTTGTGTGACAAGGCCTAAATCTTGCCAAGGTAGAGATATGTGGAAGTTGGCTCGATTTCAATGCTGATGGGTCATTGGTTATTCAGCCGAGCTATTTTAGGCCGAGATAGCTCGTCTGTGCTCGAATCCAACCCATCTGACTAGAACAAGTCAGATCGGTCGAATGCCGAGCTATGTGAGTTGAGCAGTGTATTGGACTCTTGGTCGTGAGGGTCGATGGCTTAGATGGATCAGCAGCTCTACAGTTCGACTTATCCAGTGGGTCGAACAACTTGGGTCAGCACTTTGGATCGCTCGGTCTTTAGGAGGAAGCTCGATCGTGTGGAGTGGGGACTACTTGGATGCGACGGAGGCCAGTAGGGTCCTGTACACGTCTACAAGGGTTCATCGCATTAATTGCGTAGAGTTGTAATGAGATATGAATTCTGTTAAAGTCAGGATTTGTATCTTTTGGGGACTCCTCCTCAATAATGGCACCTATTGTACCCTAGCGGTATATATAGGTAGTTTTAGAGAAGTGTTTAAGGGACCACTGTGTGAAACACATTGAAGAGTTTTTGAGCCGCCATTTGTGAGAGCCAACTTTGAGAGATATTATTGTGAGCCTTTGGAGAGATCATTGTGTGCTTCTTCTTCGGTTGTGAAGAGAGAAGATTTGTATTTGTTTTTTCCTTTTGTAATAAAGCTCATTAGTGTTCCTTTGGCCGGCTGACGGCCTAAAGTTTCGATCTCCCTTAGTGCTTCCCGTTTGTTTGGTTGCTTGTCATTGTCCTCGGTCATCGATCCTGTTTTAAAGCAAATTGTTCAACTTGTCCTTGCCTTTGTTGAATCTATCAACATTGGAGGACATGAGCTTGCATTTCTTTGTTAGTAAAGTGAAATTAGTATCCAAGGTAGATACATGTGTGTTGAGCTCGTGCACTTAGGAGTTGAGAGCAAGATTCTCATTACCAAAAAGTGCGTGTTGAGATCGAAGTGTTTCAATCTCAACATCGTCACGCTCATTAATTTGGACACGGTCCAATTAATATTTGTGGGATACACTTCATTTCTCAAACATTCATTTTAAGAAAGCAAATTGGCTTTCTCCATAACTAGTGTGTTATGTGTAGTGTCGACATTCGTTGTAATAGACATGGATGATGTGGCTATTCTAGCAAGTTTGTCCTTAGCAAGCATATAAAAGTTAAACAATTTTTGATATTTATCAAATAATTGCTCATTTGTTAATCTAAGATCATCCAAGGTTACCTCATCCATGTCACTATCACTTTCACTTAAGGAGTCCCTTGGAGAATCCTCTCGCGCCATAAAGCACAAACGCGCTGTTGGCCTAGTTTGTCTACTAACTAGGTCGTACGATATAATTTTGATGATGACAAATAAGCCGTGTGACTAACATTTTTCATTAAGTGATTTCAGGAAGCAAAATGCAAAATAAATTTCGTTTGCAAGAGAGAGCGTGTATGTGGACATTGGTGCAAAAAGGAAACTCAAATGAGTCTACATTATCTATATTCAGATTCAAATGAAGACTTGAATTGGTCAAGTAACTGATTGGATACTGAAAAGATTTTCTACTTGAATTCAAACTCCATGTTCTCATCATAAACACAACGCACTTGGTCTCCTATTCAATCTTCTATTCAATCTAATCCAAAAAATAATCTCAAAATCCCTATCCCACTATCATGCAGAGGCAACAAACAAAGCAACAAAAAAATAAGAGGCTCTGTTTTTTATTCTCTTCGTTACAATCTTGAGGAGCAACATTTTTTTTAAAAAAACTACAGAAGCACAAAAAAAGAGTCTGTGCTTCTTTTTTGTTTAAAAATATTAAATCACAAATTCCTTTGCCCTGGAGCATTCTTTTTGAGTTTTGTTTTTTTCTCATCCCATTATCAACTGACGCACTCTTCATGTAACTTAAAAACAAAAGAAGAAAGGAGATACACATGAATCAAAAAAATAATTCTAATTACGTTTCCTTTCTTTTGTTATGCTCCTGATTAACGCATGAACAATTGTTTTCTTTTTTGTACAGCCTTCGGTCAAAGTCAACGCACGAACACGCACAAACAAAATCATTTGTCCTCCTCCTCTTGTCAATTTGCGTAAACAATTTGCAACGCACAATTATTTTTGTGCGGCTCTTCTGAAAAAAGTTTATGCACGTACGAAATTGTTGCTTGCGCTCTCTCCTGATTTTTTTGCGACGGCTGCTTCAAAACAATTCAGGGGCTTGCAAAATACAGAGGAGAAAATCACATGTCCATCTTCTTCTTGCTGATGCGACGAGAAACTCACGGCTTGTGCAAGGGCAGATCTCAAGGGAGGATTTCTATCAAGAAGCTGACTTCGTACGCACATATCTCCTCATCCAGACGTCGGATCGACTCGCCGTTTGCACACGCGACCAAATCTTCATGCCCTTCGCAACGGTGATAGTCTTCTTTGCTCAGTCCTTAGGATTATACACAGTTCGGACGTTTTTCTACAGATCAGCCACTGCAGAATTCAAATTCGAGCAGTTATCTTCTGAAGACTATATCTTCCAATCCAGACAACGGATCAGCGAACCGTTTGCGCCCACGCGATCACGATCTCACAAAATTTATCACGGTGATACCTCTCTGATTTTGTAATATCGTCATGATTTACACTATTCACCCATCTCTAGTGTATTTGGTGTGCCAGGAGATCCAACATTTGGTCTCAGAGCTATATGGTTAAGATGGCATATACCTATCCGACGAACACTTCAACATCTTCATCATAATTTCAAGAAGGGCACTCTACTACAAGGCCTCCACTATTCAATGGTTCCAACTACTCATATTGGAAGACAAGGATGACAATCTATCTTCAAATCATCGACTACGAACTTTGGAACAGGTTGGAAACTAAATACGAGAAGCCTGCAACTCCATATGCCCAATGGACCGCTACTGACAAATCTGCTGCAACCCACAACTCAAAAGCAATGAATGCACTATTTTGCGCTATAGACAAGAATGAGTTCAACCATGTTTCTCAGGCCAAAATAGCATATGACATCTGGCATACACTCCAGGTAACACACGAGGAACTAGTAAGGTTAAGGAAACTAAAATCTCTGTTCTTGTTCACATGTTTGAGTTATTCAGAATGAAGGAGAATGAACCAATTGAAGAAATGATTATTCGTTTCACCGACATTGTCAACTTCTTAATAGCCCTTGGCAAAACCTATTCTCAAACGCAACAAGTACGGACGATTCTTCGAGCCTTAACGTCAGAATGGGAGAAGAAGACTATAGCCATAGAGAAGCCAATGACTTGTCAACTCTCACCGTTGAAAGCTTGGTTGGTAACCTGATGGCCTACGAAGTACAACTTCAAGATCACAAAGAGCAAGCAGATACAAAGAAGAAAACTCTTGCCTTCACCACTTCATTAGACACTGACACCCCCCGGCGGTGCGCGCTAGATGTGTGCAATGATAAGGTCGGGGGCGTGAGATTTAAATATTTGTAACCGCAAGTGCACGGTGTTGTAGTGTGGCTTGGGGGTCGAACTTAGGGAGGCGTGGATGTGCTTGTGTCAAAGAGGATCAAAATCACCCCATGGGCGAGCTAGCCCAGATCGAACGAGGGTTTGTCACGGTAAATGGAATGCAAGGTATAGACAATATAAAGGGAAATCCCGGGACTTTGGTTTCCACCCCATCGTGAGATTCTCACCGATACGGCCTAGGGATAGGATGGCGATCAGAATTAGGGTCTAATGGTGAGACGTTGCCTCTGAAAGTGGTACCGGCGTCCCATGGGCCCGATATTCCGGTCGGTGCCCAGGATGATACGCCGGACTTCCCGAGTTCGGTCAGTGGGCACTCCCGTGTCCATTAACACTGATCGACTCCGGGAGCACTAAGCGCGCAACGATAACTCCCAACGTCTCATCCTGCCGCTCCCGCACGCTAGGATTCGGCGTCTACGCTAAGGGCGTGAGCTATGGCTAGGGAGTCAACCGCCAAGTTTATTCCCCCTTGGCCCGACGGTCAAAGGCGGTCTTTTTCCCGCCGATGACAATAAAACACCCCGCGAAACCGTAACATTCCTAATCCCTATCGATTTACTAACCCTATGGACGCATCGGGAAGAGCCCATGAAAGGGTTTCCGCCAAAATCCCAGATTTGGGAACTACTCACACATATTTAGTAAAAAGCGATCTAAACAGAAATCGACCGTAAAAAGCATGATCAGACAATAGAAATGCAATGGTAGTAAAACAATTAAGATAATACTAAAGTTTGAAAAAGATCTGAAAACTTACAAAAACTGGGAAATTACAGCCGTCACAAAATAAAGAAAACAGCAAAAAATAACCAACTCCCGAATCTGGGAAACCTAGGGTTATATATATAGAAATTGATATCACCCGATCGGTTGACAAGTCAACCGATCGGGTGACCTGCTTCAAACTTTGGCAGCGCAATGCGGGACTTCACCCGGTCAGGATGAACCGGTCGGTTGACATATGAATGCGACCGGTTGGATCTTGGTGCCGTCGGGTGAGGAGGCCGGTTGAGCTGACCGTGTCTTGGCTCTTGAGATTCAGCTACATGTGAACCGATCGGGTGAAGGTCACCCGATCGGTTGGCAATCAGCTTCGAATTTCAGAGAGTTTGGGCTTTTGACCCGGTCACTGAACCGACCGGGTGACTTCTTGTAAGCTCCAAGCTGCGTCCAGGTGGTGCACGCGTGCATCACCTGATCGGTTGAAGATGGTCAACCGATCGGGTGAGGGGCTGAAAGATGATATCATCGTCGTTTGACCCCCTGGATCACGCGTGACTCCTTGGTTGACTCGGAAAACGCGCACGGGGCACGCCTTCCACTCCCAAGCGTAGGAGTGTCAATGCAATATAAAAATAACCGGTGAGTACCGGGTCGGATCACAGGGACAAGTCGTTCTACGTTCACAAAATTGATCGATAATGAAAAATAAAGTGTTTTACAACAATCTCAATTAACAGTGGATGAGTGGTAAAAGTGTGGTGAAAAACGTGAGGAAACTAAAATCATATCCTATGCACTAGGGGTGGAGAGCCGAATCGGCAAGTAACGAGGAGGACTCATGTGGTGTGCATGTGAATGAGGCAGTGGGCGCAAGAAATCATCCCCAAATATAACTCAATTGATCTCCCGGCTAAGGGAGCTCAATCGGAAAATACGGCATTTCATCGAACAAGTGGGGTGCAATAAGTAGTGAATGAAACCCATGTGAGTAATAGACAATAAGCGCATTAGAGAGGGTCCGCTAGGATAATCCTCTTCTTGGATTTCCCCTTAGGGTTCCAATAAACAAAGCTAACTCAAGTTTCATACACTAATTTAGAAAATAAAATGTGCTAGAGATGAATTTTACAACCCAAGCAACCAACAATCACCAAACACAATTACACAAGAAAGATCTAGACATTCATAATGAAAAAGGAGACGTTTTTACTCAAAATCAATCATCCAATTACAATGTAAAACCCTAAATCAAAACACAAGAAGTTGGAGAAATTTCACCCAAGTGTCACTCCAAGATGGAAATCCTCCTCTCCCAAATGCTCCTCCAAGCTCCAAGCTTCATCCATGGCCTCCTCCCCTAGCCAAGCCCTTTGGGGAAGAAGAACCCCCAAGAAAAACAGCAAGAAAACCAAAAAAACGAAGCTCTCCCCACCCAAAAATGTCTTCAGCCCAGGAAATAACAGAACACAATTCATTTCAGGCCCCTGCTCTATTTTTCTTCTTCTTTTTTCAATCAAACCCGAAATCCGGGCCCAAAAATAATATCTTTGCAAACCGGGGGGCGGGATTAAATTTTCCGCTGTATATTTTTTTCTTCTTTCCAGAATTTACAGAAATGCCATTCTAGCTCCAAAAATCTCCAAAAAATAGCTAGTGTTGTGAAGGGAAATTTAGGGAGAATAGGTGTAGAGGGTTAAGAGCCCCTACCCTTGTATTTATAACTTTCAATAGTGGGTTGGATACCCAATTGGCCCAATGGGCCTATTCATAACACTTCCCCTTATCCAATCAACATTGAAATAAGAGGTGGATTCTTCAGGATCCGAGTTAGGGTAACTGTCTTGTTAAAGAAAGAACAGTTAACCCATAACTTCCCCTGTTTTGGGGATGTGTCTAGTGGTGGATACTTCAGGATCCAGAGTCAACGAGGTTGCCTCGTCAAAACCTTGACTACGGAAAACCCAGTGGGAAAAAACCTGTAGCCAAGGGAAAAGAGTACAACTCTGCAGTTGACTCCCCCTTATCTGACTAAGCTTCAGGCTTGCAGATTTCATATGAATCTATACATCAGTCTCCTATGTATCTATGAGTTCATAGTTCTCTCATCCTGACCCAGTTTACATTTACTCACTCTCCTCATCCGAATCCCATATACAAGTTTCTCAAAGATACTAGTAGGCAGGGATTTGGTAAGCAAATCCGCCAAGTTATTACATGATTGGATCTTCTGTACCTCAATCTGCTTTTGCTTCTGAAGGTCGTGCGTCCAGAAGAACTTGGGGGAGATATGCTTCGTCTTGTCACCTTTGATGTAGCCGTCCTGTACCTGGGCTATACATGCTGCATTGTCTTCATGGAGTGTAGTGGGTGCAAGAACGCCGGTCGTCAGGCCGGTGGAGGTGAGTATGTGCTGGATCACCAAGCGTAGCCAGAAGCATTCCTTGCTTGCTTCGAAGATCGCTAGTAGCTCTGAGTGGGTGGATGAGACGGTCGTCATGGTCTGCTTCACAGATCTCCAAGATATGGCAGTGCCGCCATATGTGAACATGTATCCGGTCTGAGACTTCTCTGTATGAGGATCGGACCTGTAACCTGTGTCAGCATAACCAACTAAACCAGTTGATGCCCCTTTCCTGTAGAATAGACCTAAGTCTATGGACCCTTGGGGGTAGCGCAGAAGATGCTTAACTCCGGCCCAGTGCCGCTGTGTAGGTGCAGCACTATATCTGGCTAGTAAGTTTACTGCAAACGCTATGTCAGGGCGAGTGCAGTTAGCCAGGTAGAGGAGTGCACCGATAGCACTTAAATAAGGCACTTCGGGGCCTAGTACTTCCTCCCCCTCTTCCAGCGGCCGGAAGGGGTCTTTGTGTACATCCAATGATCTGACGACCATCGGAGTACTGAGGGGGTGGCACTTATCCATCTGAAGCTTTTTCAATAAGTTCGATGTGTAAGTTGACTGGTGTAACAGGATCCCATCTTTAAGATGCTCTATCTGAAGGCCTAAACAGAATTTTGATTTTCCGAGGTCTTTCATCTCGAAAGTTTCTGTCAGGCTTCTAGAAATCTTTGCGATCTCTTCAGGAGATCCGATGAGGTTTAAGTCGTCTACATAGACGGCTATAATTACAAATCCTGTTGCCTTTGCTCTTATAAAGATGCAAGGACAGACTGGGTCGTTTTTAAATCCTTGCTGTGCAAGGAAGTCGCTCAGTCTGTTATACCACATCCTTCCAGATTGTTTTAGACCATATAATGATCTTTGCAGTTTCACTGAGTAGATGTCACGTTCTCTCTCTTTTAGTGCTGCAGGCAAAGAATAACCGTCAGGCAATCTCATATAGATGTCTCGGTCTAGGTTGCCATATAGGTATGCAGTAACCACGTCCATGAGTTGCATATCTAAACCCTCTTGTGCTGTTATGCCAATGAGGAATCGGAAGGTGATCGCGTCCATGACCGGGGAGTATGTGGCTTCAAAATCCACCCCAGGACGTTAGGTAAAACCCTGCGCTACAAGCCTTGCTTTGTAGCGTACGATCTCATTCTGTTCATTTCGTTTTCTAACAAATACCCATTTATAACCCACAGGTTTTACACCTTTTGGTGTCTGGACTATTGGTCCGAAGACCTTGCGTTTGGTGAGTGAATCCAACTCCACTCCTATTGCCGCTTTCCACTTTGGCCAATCATCTCTGCTTTGACATTCTGTCAGAGAGCGTGGTTCAATATCATCGTCGCAGTAGGCGACGTTGATGGTAATATTACACGCAAATGTGTCATCTATTGTTGTGCTTTTTCTATCCCAATACTCCCCAGTTCGTACATAGTGTATCGATACTTCATTTTCTCCCGGTTTTTCCTCTTCATGAGAGTTTGGGAGAGATGGGGTAGCAGGGCTTAAATTAGCATCCTGTGGTAGTATTTGTTTACCATTGCCAAGGGTCCTACTCTTTCGAGGGACTTGGTCCTTGGATCCCGGTGGTCGTCCTCTCTTTTTGAGAGGTCCAACCATTTCTGCTGCAGGCGGATTGCATCCATTTTGCGGTATGTCAATCCTAGCTGGAGTGTTAGCAGCAGGGACGTGTGATTTGACAATCTTCTGGTTGTCAGTAAATTTGTCCGGCAAGAGATGGACAGTGTTTTGGATGTGGAGAATCTTCAGGACCTCCTCCTAACACTGGCTTGTTGGCGGATCAAAGTGACATAAAGTTTTTGTATCCCAAGTGATACTTTCTGAAGCTTCGGGCTTCTTTGTCTGTGAGCCTAGTCTTGGAAACGATGTTTCATCGAATTCACAGTCTTCTAGACGTGCCTTAAAGACGTCCCCCGTAAGGGGTTCTAGGAATCTAATTATGGAGGGGGTGTCAAACCCAACATAAATGCCTAGGCGACGTTGTGGACCCATCTTTGTCCTTTGTGGTGGTGCTATGGGGACGTATACTGCACAACCAAATATTCTCAAATGTGAGACAATTGGTGGGGCTCCAAGTGCTAGTTGCATTGGAGAAGATGACTGACCTCCAGAGGGTCTTAATTTTATTAAAGATGCAACATGCAAAATTGCATGACCCCACGCATTCACTGGCATCTGGGATTGAAGTAATAATGGACGAGCGATCCATTGCAGTCTCTTAATTAGAGATTCTGCTAACCCATTTTGGGTGTGAACATGCGCTACAGGATGTTCGACTTCAATTCCCCGAGCTTGGCAATAGTCTAGAAAGACTTGTGACGTAAACTCCCCCGCATTGTCCAGACGAAGTTTCTTTATCTGGTGGTCGGGGAAGTGGGCCCGTAACTTTATTATCTGAGCTAAAAGCTTAGATAGTGCTAGGTTACGGGTGGACAGTAGGCACACATGTGACCACTTAGTAGATGCGTCTATCAGGACCATAAAGTACCTGAACGGACCACTTGATGGGTGAATCGGCCCACAAATGTCTCCGTGGATTCTTTCCAGAAAACTGGGAGACTCCACATCCACTTTCAGTGGAGAGGGTCTCGTGATCAGTTTACCCTTGTAACAGGGTGGACATGTGAATTTGCCTTTTTGAAGAATCTTCAGGTTCTTCAGGTCAATGCCCCTGGAGTTCTTTATGATGCGGTACATCATAACCGAACCAGGGTGTCCCAGTCGACTGTGCCAGAGTTGGAATTCTGGTGTTTGGGGGCACTGCAGGTGCTCCACCATGGATGTTTCTGGAGTTTGTATACTTGTTTGGTAGAGTCCCGAGGGGAGTCCCTTGAAACGTTCCACAATGGTTTTTGAACCATTTGTAAGAGCCGTTACAAGCAAGTATTCCCTTTTATCTTCCTCGGCCGTCTCTAAGTGATATCCGTTTAAATGGATGTCTTTAAAACTTAGGAGGTTTCGGATGGATTTAGGGGAGTATAACGCATTTTTAAGTGTTATTTGTGTGTTGTCGGGGAGCAATAATTGCTTCCCCTGATCCTTCGATTATGTTTGCTGGTCCTGAGATTGTTCTCAGTGGGCCAGAATAACTACTTATGCTCGTGAAGTAGTCTAATTTTTGAAGGATCGAGTGCGTCGATGCACTGTCCACTAGGCAGTTAAGTTCCATATCTAAAAAAAGGGGGAAAGACATTCAAGCAATAAATATAGATAAAAGATTCACTTTCATAAATAAATGCTCAAAAGATATTGTTTGACATGGAAAAATAGAACTAGATACGATGCATAAAATTGAAGATACATTGCTAATTGCATAAAAGTGGTCCAGATCTAGAGAGTGTCATCTCCCATGAAATCTTCAGGAGTCCATGAGGTCTCTGCCAACGCTGTGCTCTCAATCAGGTTTGTCTCAGCTCGAGGCTTGAGGCTTGCCTGGTAGAGGTCCTGGAGGTGTTTTGCTGTGCGGCAGATTCTGGACCAGTGGCCCGTCATCCCGCATTTGGAGCATTTGTCCTCCCAGTCTTTCTTGGGAGTGCCTCCTTTGTTGGGAATCCTCTTCTGCTTCTTGTCCACGAACTTCTGGTTCTGGGGAGGAGCTGGGGGAGTGGCCTTCTTCCGCTGCTTCTATTCTTTCCATTTCTGGAATTTTACCTTTTTGTCCGTCTTCTTCTTCTGGGAAGACTGGAAGTGGGCCTCTGCAGGAGGTGGCAATGGAGCGGAGCCAGGAGGGCGCAGGTTGTGGGTGGCAACCAACAGATCTCTGTTCTGTTCAGCCATAAGCAGGCATGAAAGAAGGTCAGAGTACTTTGTGAACTTCCTCTCTCGATATTGTTGCATAAGGATCATGTCCTTTTCATGGAAGGACGTAAACGTCTTTTCCAGCAACATTTTCTCCGTCACTGGTTCACCACACAACTTCAGGCGTGAGGTGATGCGGAAAAGAGCCGAGTTGTACTCCGCTACGGATTTGAAATCCTGTATGCGGAGGTGAGTCCACTCATACTGTGCACGGGGGAGTATGACATCCCTCTGATGTCGGTACCTCTCCTCGAGTGCATCCCACAGCTCGTAAGGGTCCTCTACAGTGAGGTACTCGTCCTTTAAGGTCGAGTCTAAGTGTTTCCTGATATATATAATGGCTTTCGCCTTTAATATATCGGAAACTTCCTCTGTATGAGGTGCTTCCACTGAAGCCTCCTTGTTAGCTGGGGCAGTACTAGTTGTTGCCTTTTCAGTCTGTGTGAGACTGAAACCATGAGAGCGCAGATGGAACTTCAGGTCCAACTGCCAACTCAGGTAGTTTGACCCATCAGCCTTTAGGACCGAGAAGTCGACATTTGCGAGTCTGGCCATTTTATGATCTAGCAATGTAAAGAAAAATAGCATGTATCATTTAACTGAGTAAGATAGACATCCACGCATGTAAACATTTTCATAGCATGAATTTAATTAATGTGATTTTAACATACATGCTTTTTTCAGATAATGTGAATAATTAATTACTAAAAATTAACAATCACGCATGCTGTTAAGAGGTTTCATTGTGACATTAAACATGGTATTTAAACTAAGTAACAACCACGCAGTTAATGTATAATCAATGAAACAGAAAAATAATTTAGGACTATGGGGATCAGCCAGCTGACACCGAAAAAATAAAAAGAAGTCCAGTCCGAAGTTACATCAAAAATAAAATGCATGAAAATTAAAGTACAACTCGGGAACTTCAGAGAGAAGCCCCTATCTTCATTGATCGAACGCCTTCAGCTTCTTTTTGGTGTCCTTCGGTCTTCTTTTTACATTTTCATCCTCACATACAAAATTTCTCTCAAAAAAAAGAAAAATTGCAGGAATTTTTAAAACGGTGTCGGAAACCTGGCTGATCCCTAAAAACATAGCCTAAAATATGCACATCCACGCAGATAATATATTCGAGACATACAACCACGCAGATAATCAAAAACACAGGCATTTATAATAATTTAAATTTGTGTGCGATGTGCAAATTTTTTTTTGAAAACTTTTTGCCTTTTGATCCATATTTTAATGTTTTATTTTACCGCTTTAAACCCTTTCAAAATTTCTTTTAACTATTTTGGGCTTTTTAGGGCCAAAAATAAATAAAAGAAAAATAATTTACGTGAATGGGCTAATTTTCTGGCCTTTTGGGCCATGAAAACAACCCATTAGGGTTAATATTGGGCCTCCCCCGAAAAATAGCCCGTTAGGGTTAGGGTTTCAGGAAACCCTGGGGGGGCCCGCGGCGTGTCGCCGCGACGGCTGGCCGCGTAGGACGCGGTCGCCGCGGCGGCGACGGGCCGCGGCCGCGGGCCGTGGCTTCAGGCCGCGGCAACTGGCCGCGGCACAGGGCCGCGGCCGCGGCAACTGGCCGCGGCCTGAGGCCGCGGCGTTCGTTTTCCGCCGGCGGCGCTAGAGGCGCGCCGCCGTTCCGCCCTACGGGCGTGCGGATTTTTGGATCAAAGGCGGGGGGGGGGGGGTAAAAATCGGATTTTTCAACAATTTTGATCGCTAAAAAACAAGTTTTTATTGTTTTAAACATGCAGATCTATTAAAAAAGTTGAATTTCACCGTGTTTATAAACTTTTTGATCCTAAAACATGCAGATCTAATGAGAAAAGCAAGTTTAGATCAAAAAAGTTTGGATTTTTTACCTCTAGATTCGACGAGGAATCTAGGCGACGGTTGGTGAAGGATGCCCTTTTCGCTCCCCGTTGAGAAGATTACGATCTTCTTGAATCTGAACGATTGATGGATCTCCTTCCCCGCGAGCCGCCGTCTCCTCCAACGAGCGTGATCGTGCTGATAACGTGTTGTGAAGGGAAATTTAGGGAGAATATGTGTAGAGGGTTAAGAGCCCCCTACCCTTGTATTTATAACTTTCAATAGTGGGTTGGATACCCAATTGCCCCAATGGGCCTATTCATAACAGCTAGAAAATCCTAAAAATTCTGGAAAAATTCCAGAAAATCCAAAAAAATCCCAGGAGTACCTGAAAAATAGGAGAAGTGGAAATTAGTCCATATGATGTGAAAATAAATATAATGACTTATATAACCAAATATTGACTTCCAAAAATCATATAAAATAACCTATTGCTCAAATAATTCTCAAAATTTGTCAATATGATCAAAATAATACCAGGAGCATGTGAAAAATAGTAGGAAGCCAATAAGTACGATAAAAACCGTATTTTGTGCCAAGAATGAGAGTAAGCCCTAAAATTGATATGAAATGAAAATATACCCAAAAGAGCACGATTAAGTGTAATCTTTAGCACAAAATGAGGATAGGTAGGGGGTATAAATATACACTTTTTACTCCGAATCACACCCCCAACTAGCTTTTTTCTAGTCCCTAGCAAAATATGCGATAAATTCAGATTAAATTGAAAAACATGCACCAACTTCACGATGTCATCATGGCATACTCCAAAATGGGATTTCCAAATGATTCCAAAGCCAATATACCCAATGTATGAAAATAAACAACAAATGATACTCCCCTTGATCCAATTCAACGAAAAGTGAAGTAATAAGCACCGTATCACACGTATCGGTAAATATCACGATGTCAAAATTTCCAATTTTCAGGAAAATGGCCAAAACAAAAAAAAATTCCTCTAAGTTGTGGGAGATGAGATTGCATCACTCATGTGGCTTATTCTTTCATTTTTTTCATTCATTTTTCTTTTCTTTTCCTTTTTTTTGTTTTTTTTGTTTTTGATATTTATGTTTTGCATTCACGCGATAACGCCATAAATGCAAACACCGGCACATTTGCATACACGCGATGACGCTATATATGCAAATGGATGGAGTGATCTCCTAAATCTCATTTTTGGCGTCCTCCCCAATGTTTCGTGGGGCACCGGCTACTCAATTCGATTAGAAAGAAACATTCACTTATACTAACTTTTTTTTTCATTCCAACATGAATTATCAACTCATCCATCCACTCCTAAGAGGAAAACAAAGCATGCACAATTGGCCAAATCCAATCCAATTAAAAACTACACCATTCATCCCAACACATGCAATCACTTACACCAAACTTTTCTCAAATTATCTCAAAGAGAGTATCACAACATATGAAATAGTTTCATACATGGCATATTAGCATTCGACTCCAAAATGGAAAAGAAATTAACACATGCCAATCCAACATCAAAAAGTTGATACCAAAATGATAATCCGAAAAAATTGCATGACATGAAAGCATGTAGGGACTAAGCACAAAGCAAATGGCGTATGGGCAAGGAGGCCAAAATATGATATGCAATGAAATTCATGGAATGAGGTGAAACATGGAGGAATCTCAAAAAAAAAAAATTTAACACCAAAATCCTAACAAATCTAAAGATTCTAACACTCTCCCCCCAACTTAAAATAAACATTGTCCACAATATTGGGAGAGTACTAGATCTTAGCAAAAGATCCTAGAAAAGAGAAAAAAATACGAAAGCAAACATGCAAAAGCAAACTAAATAATTTTTTATTTATTTACACTACTTAAAGGAAAGAATACACCTTAGCAAATGGCGGATCCAAAATTTCCATCGGCGGTGGCAATTGTTCCAACGCTCCTTTCATTTCCTCCGCCAATGCTCCTTGGCCAAACGTGGCAATGGCGGCCACGTACACAACCCCAAGCATCTCCTCAAAGTGCGTACCTATATAAGAAAGGAGACGGGTTGTGTAAGAAAGAGATGGGGACACATTCCCAAAAAAAGACATCCACACATAATCATCAATATAGATAACGGAATGAAAAGTATGATGAATGTGTGAGAAAACTCCCTGGATGGTTGAATATGATGTGGTTTGAAGCTCATCCTCGCAGCATTCAATATCACTCGGGGGAGGAAGTGCTATCTCCATAGAAACTACTGAAGGAGAAGGAAGCTTGGGATCCATAATCGCATGTGGTATAAACTCATCCTCGCTTGCCTTTTCTTCGGCCTCATCAATACAAGAACAATCCTCCTCGCCCACTTCACTCCCAAGTGTGCGCGCGATCGGCTCCTCTATCTCCACCATGTCAACAACCAATTCTTCAACAACTATTTGACACGGCCCAGCAGAAATAGTAGGTGCAAACAAGACAATTTCCTCCACCCGCTCAACCAACTCCTCCATGCCAACACTTGGTTTCTCAACTACTACTTGGCATGGGACACTCAATTCTTCAATTACCGGTGGGGTGAGATCCAAAAGATCTTCTTCATTCGGGGCTTGGTGGACCAAAACTTCATGTCTTGGCTCATTTGGAGTCGCAACCAATATGTGATCTTCCTCCTTATAGGACTCCAAATAACGCCAAGCCGCATTCTCATCCATGTCCAAAAAGTGACTATTGTCCAACAAATCCACAAAATCATGTGTCTCTGGAAATAGACCCTCCAAGAAGAACCCAAGAAGACGCACCCTGTCAAATCCATGATGTGGACAACCGTACACCAACTCTGAAAATCGCGTCCAAGCCTGAAAAAATGTCTCACCGATGCGCTGACCAAAGTTCACAATTCTTCCTTGCCATGTTTTGGTCCTGTAAGATGGAAAAAACTTCATACAAAATTTTTGCTTTAGTACAGGCCAAGATGGAATAATATGAGAGATATAAACTTTAAACCAATTTAATGCACTACCATCCAAAGAATAGGGAAAGAATTTAAGATAAAACTTTTCTGCACATGTGTGCCCATCAAAATGAAGCTTGCAAGCACTCTCAAACTTCTTAATATGTAGGTAAGGGCTCTCCGCATCCTTACCGAGGAATCTCGGTAGGGATTTGGTCACCCACATGTCAAACCCAAGAGAGTTTGAAGTACTTGCCATTTTTGAAAAAAAGCAAAAACAAACAATCAAAAAGACTCAAAAAAGCGTAAAATAAATATGGATGAACAATAAGTGAAAGATGAAGAATCAAAAAAGACTCACACTGAAAGATAGTAGTATCACACTAAAACTTTCAACATCGATCAAAAAATGCTAATAATAGAAACCGTTGTCCCCGGCAACGGCGCCAATTGGTTGACTCGGAAAACGCGCACGGGGCACGCCTTCCACTCCCAAGCGTAGGAGTGTCAATGCAATATAAAAATAACCGGTGAGTACCGGGTCGGATCACAGGGACAAGTCGTTCTACGTTCACAAAATTGATCGATAATGAAAAATAAAGTGTTTTACAACAATCTCAATTAACAGTGGATGAGTGGTAAAAGTGTGGTGAAAAACGTGAGGAAACTAAAATCCTATCCTATGCACTAGGGGTGGAGAGCCGAATCGACAAGTAACGAGGAGGACTCATGTGGTGTGCATGTGAATGAGGCAGTGGGTGCAAGAAATCATCCCCAAATATAACTCAATTGATCTCCCGGCTAAGGGAGCTCAATCGGAAATACGGCATTTCATCGAACAAGTGGGGTGCAATAAGTAGTGAATGAAACCCATGTGAGTAATAGACAATAAGCGCATTAGAGAGGGTCCGCTAGGATAATCCTCTTCTTGGATTTCCCCTTAGGGTTCCAATAAACAAAGCTAACTCAAGTTTCATACACTAATTTAGAAAATAAAATGTGCTAGAGATGAATTTTACAACCCAAGCAACCAACAATCACCAAACACAATTACACAAGAGAGATCTAGACATTCATAATGAAAAAGGAGACGTTTTTACTCAAAATCAATCATCCAATTACAATGTAAAACCCTAAATCAAAACACAAGAAGTTGGAGAAATTTCACCCAAGTGTCACTCCAAGATGGAAATCCTCCTCTCCCAAATGCTCCTCCAAGCTCCAAGCTTCATCCATGGCCTCCTCCCCTAGCCAAGCCCTTTGGGGAAGAAGAACCCCCAAGAAAAACAGCAAGAAAACCAAAAAAAAAACGAAGCTCTCCCCACCCAAAAACGTCTTCAGCCCAGGAAATAACAGAACACAATTCATTTCAGGCCCCTGCTCTATTTTTCTTCTTCTTTTTCAATCAAACCCGAAATCCGGGCCCAAAAATAATATCTTTGCAAACCGGGGGGCGGGATTAAATTTTCCGCTGTATATTTTTTTCTTCTTTCCAGAATTAACAGAAATGCCATTTTAGCTCCAAAAATCTCCAAAAAATAGCTAGAAAATCCTAAAAATTCTGGAAAAATTCCAGAAAATCCAAAAAAATCCCAGGAGTACCTGAAAAATAGGAGAAGTGGAAATTAGTCCATATGATGTGAAAATAAATATAATGACTTATATAACCAAATATTGACATCCAAAAATCATATAAAATAACCTATTGCTCAAATAATTCTCAAAATTTGTCAATATGATCAAAATAATACCAGGAGCATGTGAAAAATAGTAGGAAGCCAATAAGTACGATAAAAACCGTATTTTGTGCCAAGAATGAGAGTAAGCCCTAAAATTGATATGAAATGAAAATATACCCAAAAGAGCACGATTAAGTGTAATCTTTAGCACAAAATGAGGATAGTTAGGGGGTATAAATATACACATTTTACTCCGAATCACTCCTCACGTTGCTCCGGGGACTTGCGATATCGTCGTTTTATGTCCCCTATGCCAGTAAACTCCTGCAAAAAGCGGAAAACACGGAAAAGTGAAAGAAAACAAGAAAACACGAGAAAATAAATAAAAGAAGGCGGTAAAATACGGAAAAACACGGAAGAAAATGTGCGCAAATATATGAAATATAAACGCACGTCAGACACCAATGATTCACACATGGACGATGAAGACATGTCGCTAATTACTAGAAACTTCAAGAAGTTTCTACGAAGAGGTAAGTTTAAAAGTTTTAAGCCCAAATCTACTGATGCTTCTTTGTGTTTTCAATGTAACAAGCTTGGACATATGAAAAAGGATTGTCCACTTCCTAAGCCAAAAGAAAGAACATTCAACAACTTCAGAAAAGATAAGAAGTTCAAAGAGAAAAAGAAGGCACTAGCAGCAACATGGGACTCTTCATCTTCAGATGAAGAAGAAGAAGTCAACGACCAATCTAATAAAGAGAATGCACATTTGTGTTTTATGGCACAAATTGATAATGAGGTAAGTAGTTTAGATAATAAAGAACTACTTGATGCATTTAATGAATTATATACGAGATTCAAGAAATTGAATTCTCAACATAAGACATTAGTTCTTCCTCGTCAAGAACTAACCTCTTCATCTTCTTCATTAGATGGTATAAAAATTGAGAAGGAAACATTATCTTCTCAAAAATGATAAAATGCTGTATGAAAATGAGATTCTCAAATATGAGAATCATAATATGATTTCACGTATTTCCATTTTAGATAAGGATATCTCTTCTCTAAAGATGAAATATGATGATATGTCTTCTAACATTAGTAAGTTTAATAAAGGAAAGAATAATCTTGATGATTTACTTAGAATACAACATCCTGCTAATCATAGACAAGGTTTTAGGTACGAGAATACTCCCAAATCCAATATTCTTGGTAATGTTGTTTTAGAAAAGAAAATGCATGTATTTATTAATGCTAAGAAAATTGATTCTTCTAATAATATGAACAAGGATACTATTCATATTTCAAAGAAGACCAATTTTCTTAAATCTTCTAAGAAAACAATTATGCATGATATTTGGGTTCCCAATGATATTTGTTTATATGATAAGGATATATATGTTTCTAACTTTATGAAAAATATTATTCTTTCTCCAAATTATTTAAAGAAACCAAATTCCACTTGGGTTCGGTTTCCTAAGGATTAATCCTAAGGACCCATATAAAAAGGGTACCAATATTTATTCTTTATCTTTCAGGTACCAATAAAAGAAAGATAGATACTAGATAGTGGATATTCTAAACACATGACCGGGAACATCAAACTTCTATCAACCGTTCAATTCAAAGATTGTGGCACCGTTACTTTTGGTGATAACAACAAAGGTAAATTTATTGGCATTGGAACAGTTGGTAATCCAACTAAGCCAATCATTGAAAACGTGCTCCTCGCTGACGGTTTGAAATACAATCTCTTAACTATTTCTCAATTATGTGATAAAGATTTTAAAATTGTTTTTGAAAAGAATGCATGCATTATATATGATCTTAATATGACTAATATTTAATTTCAGGGTAGTCGTAAGAATTATATATATATATATATATATATATATAGGAAAATTTTCAAGTGAGAACATTTCGCACCGTGCGAAAATGTTTTTAGTTTTTTTTTGAAATTTTTTTTTTCAAAAATTCTTTTTCCCACCCTCATTATATGTTGTTATACCCCCCTCAAAAAATAATCAATGAGAAATAATGTCATTTGGCCTTCGATCAAGGCATTTCATCAAATTCGCACGTTTTGAGACCGTTAAATTTGTAACGGGTGGATGGGTGCTCTAATCCCCAACGGGTTCACCCATTATTTTCCCTGGGGTATATAATTGTATGGATTAAACATCAAAAAAAGAATTTTTGAAAAAAAAAATTTCAAAAAAAAGATAAAAATCTTTTCGCACGGTGCGAAAAGCCTCTTTTTCGCAACCGAAGATCGCCCTATATATATATATATATATATATATATATATATATATATATATATATATGAGGGAAATGTGCCTGAGGTTGACCTCAGGCAGAATTACCTGAGGTCAACCCCTCTGTCCGGATGTTGTAGGTATTTTTTTTGAAATTTTTTTTGCAGTAGGTAGATATACTTGTTGTGTAGCTCCCCACAAAATTTCAGCTCAATCCGACACCGTTTGAGCCTCCGTTCATCGATTTCAAAAACGTTACGCAAAACTGTCCAGAATTCTGGACAGTTTTGCGTAACGTTTTTGAAATCGATGAACGGAGGCTCAAACGGTGTCGGATTGAGCTGAAATTTTGTGGGGAGCTACATAACAAGTATATCTAGTTTTTGAAATCGATGAACGGAGGCTCAAACGGTGTCGGATTGAGCTGAAATTTGTGGGGAGCTACATAACAAGTATATCTACCTACTGCAAAAAAAAATTTCAAAAAAAAAACCTACGACATCCGGACAGAGGGGTTGACCTCAGGTAATTCTGCCTGAGGTCAACCTCAGGCACATTTTTTTTTGTGTGTGTGTATATATATATATATATATATAGTGAAAAATGGAGAAGAGCTGATAGCGCTGGAAATTTTTCCAGCGCTGTCCGCATTTTGGGTGAGATAAAAGTATTTTTTTGAAAACTTTTTTTGCAGTAGTTAGATATACGTGTTAGGAATATATATATATATATATATATATATATATATATATATATCTATATATATATATATATTGGCCCATTATATATAAAATATGCATGAACATATCTTCAAATGATCATTGTTTACTAGTATCCACAGATAATACATTATTATGGCATAAACGTTTTGGACACACTAACTTTAAGCATTTGGCACATATTTCAAAACAAAAGTTAGTTTCTGGAATGACTAATATATCTTTCACTCATACACAATTTTATGATGCATGTCAACGAGGTAAGATGCATAAAACCTCTTTTAAATTGAAAGATGCTATTTTTACTAAAAGACCACTTGAACTTTTGCATTTAGATTTATTTGGTCCTTCAAGAATAGCTTCTTTAAATGGTAATAAATATGCATTTGTAATTGTTGATGATTATTCAAGATATACTTGGGTGTTATTTTTGAAGCATAAAAATGATGCATTTGAAGAATTTACAATATTTTGTAAAAGAATTCAAAATTTAAAGTCTTCATCTATTATTACTATTCGTAGTGATCATGGAGGAGAGTTTGAAAATGAATTATTTACAAAATTTTGTAATGAACATGGTATAACACATAACTTCTCTCGAGCCGCACAACAAAATGGTGTAGTTGAAAGAAAAGATAGAACTTTACAAGAATGTGCTAGAACCATGTTGTGTGATAGTTCTTTACCAAAATACTTTTGGGTAGAAGCCGTTGCTACTGCATGTTATGTTTTGAATAGAATTTTGGTACGACCACAAATGAATAAAACTTGTTTTGAATTGTTTTATGATCGTATACCTCGTGTGCCTTGTTTTAAAGTATTTGGTTGTAAATTCTTTATCCTTAACACTAAGGATTCATTAGATAAGTTTGATTCTAAATCAGAGGAATGTATCTTTGAAGGATATTCTACACGTAGTAAAGCATATATGATTTATAATAAAAGAACCTTATGTATTGAGGAATCTCTTCATGTAAATTTCGATGAGAATTTTACACCTATTATACATTTAGATGAAGAAGATTCTATACCTATTACTGGTTCTTTAGAAAATACTAAGTTAGACGACGATGATTCTACAAATACCATTCCTGAGATTATTCCTGAAAATACAATTCTTCCTAAAGCATTTGTTGAAGTTCCTAATCATCCACATGATCTAGTTATTGGAGATATTTCTGATATAGTAAGAACTAGATCTCAAATAGAACAAATGACCAATTGTGCATTTATATCATCCATTGAACCAAAGAATGTTATTGAAGCATGTAAAGATAGTTAATGGATTATAGCAATGCAGGAAGAACTTAATCAATTCAAAAGGAATAATGTATGGGAATTAGTACATACACCTTCAGATCATCCTATTATTGGAACAAAGTGTGTATTTAAGAATAAATTGGATGAATCTGGTCAAGTAGTTAAAAATAAGGCTAGATTAGTTGCACAAGTTTGTACTCAGGAAGAATGCATAGATTATGATGAAACATATGCTCCTGTAGCAAGATTAGAATCTATTAGAATGCTTTTAGCATATGCATGTTACAAGGATTTTAAGTTATATCAAGTGGATGCTAAAAGCGCATTTCTTAATGGTATTATAAAGAAAGAAGTCAATGTAAAACAATCACCAGGATTTCAACATGAAAGTTTGGATAATCATGTTTTCAAGTTCAAGAAAGCATTATATGGATTAAAACAAGCACCTCGTGCTTGGTATGAAAAATTGAAGAACTTTCTGTTAAAATCTGGTTATTCTATTGGAAAGATAGATTTTACTTTATTTACCAACATATAGATTCTGATGTTATCATTATGCAAATATATATTGATGACATAATTTTTGGCTCTAGTAATGATTCTCTTTGTCAAGAATTTTCTAAGGAAATGCAGAATGAATTTGAGATGAGTCACATGGGTGAATTAACCTACTTCCTTGGACTTTAAATCAAGCAAATGAAGGAAGGTATATAAATACATCAGAGTAAATATACAAAGGAACTCATCAAAAGGGTTGGATTAGAAAATTCTGCAGAAAAGCGTACTCCCATGGGTACATCATCAAATCTTGATAAAGATCCCAATAGTAAGAGTGTTGATCAAAATTATATCTAGATATGATTGGATCATTACTTTATCTTATCGCAAGTAGACCAGATATGATGTTTTCTGTTTGCATATGTGCTAGATATCATTCTGATCCTAAGTTATCACATTTGACTGCTGTCAAAAGGATAATTAGGTATATCAAACATATATCTGATTTTGGTTTATATTATCCAAAATCAAATTCATTTAATCTAGTTTCATATAGTGATGTAGATTTTGCTGGTTGCAAAACTGATCGTAAAAGTACAAGTGGAACTTGTCACTTTTTAGGATATGCATTAGTCACATGGTTTAGTAAGAAACAAAACTCTGTTTCTTTATCTACTACCGAAGCGGAATACATTGCAGCTGGTTTAGCATGTGCACAGATTTTATGGATGAAACAAACAATACTAGGATTATGGCATTAAATGTAACACATGTCCAATCATGTGTGACAACACTAGTGCTATAAATTTATCCAAAAATTGGGTACATCATGCATGTACTAAGAACATAGATATACATCACCATTTCTTGGATGATCATGTCCAAAAAGGTGATATTATTCTTAAATATATAAATACTAAAAATCAGATTACCGATATCCTGACTAAGCCTTTTAAAGAAGAGACTTTTCTAAAACTTAGAAGAGAACATGGTATAGTTAGTGAATCAGAATTTTGATTATAGATTATAGTTATATATTATGTTAATATCAATATAGAATTTTTCTAGAATTTTCAGAATTATTTTATATTTTTATTAGTCGACTAGCAGATAGTTCTGGTCGACTAACCCGTTAGATATTTCTAAATCTCAGTAATATATAAATATATATTCTATCTATTATCCTATTAATATATTTAATTTGATCTGGTCAGTCAAAAATAGTTTTCAAAGCCCACTAAAAACTAAATAACCTTACCTTTTGTTTTCCCTTCTATTTTCAAAGCACTTTGAAAATACAACTTGTCAAGTACACATCCTTGGAAAGTGTTTTTGTTTAGTCAAACTCAAGTACAACCTACTCTTACCCTTGGACAGATGTCAGGTTATTTATTTTGACCGGCTATATTAATTAAATATCCTCACTTTTTTACGTCTTCTCTTTACAATATTTCATGCGCATCGATTAGTCGACTAAACGTTTCGACTAATCGACCAGAAAATTACAGTTTTCAGAAAAACTGCAATTTTGACCGTTTTCTTCCACCATTTTCTACACCAATCGGTTCTTCAACGTCTAGAATAGTTAAGGGACGTTTCCATTGTTTTTCTTTCAGTTTTTGATGATTCAAACTTTCGAATTTCCCTTCTCCAATCCTTATTTAAACTCTGTGGATCTTCATTTCTTCATGAGAAAAACTAAAACTCAATATTTCGAATAGCCTCTCTATTTCAGAGACAGAGACTACGAATTCCCCATAGGTACTCTTCCTTCTTCTCTAACGATCCCCTTTTCAAATCCACGTTCTTCTCATTGATTCACTCCGGTCGAAGAAGCCCGCGTCAAATATGCCACCAGGGAATTCACTCCTTTCTATCCCGAACAATAAATCGATTTTAGTGATCCGAAAATTCAGAACTTCAATCTCCATCATCTTCTACATACCATTTCTCTCTTCCACCTTTTGTATGAAGACATTCCATATTATCCTCTCCTTGTCAAACAATTTTACTCTAATATGGTTGTTTATCAAGATGACGGAAACATCTATTTCGACACCAAAGTTCAAGGTGTAGAAATTCATCTCACCTTTGGAACTCTTGCCGAATGTCTTGGCTTCCCTCGATCAAATGATCAAACTCTCGGATTTCCCATGGATCATCAACACACTCTTGATTTACTTTGTCCAAATTTTCGTCCTTCCGGCATGATCACCATGAATTTGCATCCGACTCCTTGCCTTCTCCTAAAGATCATTACTAACAACCTCCTTCCAAAGGTTGGTTCTTTACATTACATTAATGAAAATCGCCTTTGCGTCCTCTATGCCATCATGCGTGGCATAAAAGTAGATTTGTCTGTCTCTCTCATGTTAGCCTTAGTGCAACCCGTTTCAAACCACATCATCCTTCCTTGCACGATCACTCGTATTCTTCAATATTTTGAAGTTCCTCTTGATGATGAAGTGGCCGTTTAAAATCCACTTTACTTTGATTACTCCATCTTGAGTCGCATGGACCTTCAACCAACTCCACATATTGTAGAAGAGCAACCGATCGATTCACACCCTCGTTGTCGCATGGTTCCCATGTCCCCACATGTTCGCCCTCACTCATCTTGGTTCTCTCTCCAAGAACAAATTGATCATATTCAAGATGATATGAATATCGGTTTTGCGGGAGTCCAAGAACATTTGAGTGGTTTTGAGACTAGTCTTGCACAAGTTAGGAATGACATGCAAGCAAGCTTTAATAACACTCAAGGCACTCAAGCCCAGATTATGAGTCTCCTTGCACAGTTGGCACCATATTCTCCATCAACCTCTCACCGACCACCTATGCCTCCTCCACAGTTTTAAGCAATTTCAGGCGAAATTTGCTTATTAGTCGACTAGGACTATCAGTTTGTCGACTAATGTCTGTTTATGACTGGTTGTTATCTTCACTTGTCTGGTTGTTTTTCGTGGTTATGTTTGGTGTTTTGTTTGTTGTGTAATCCAGTCAGTCCGTACTATGTTAAGTTAGTCTACATTGCTTTTGGTTGTTGCATGTTGACAACCACGTACTTGCTATCCCATGTACAACATTATCTATGTACGTCTTTTATTATATTAATGAAGTTCAGTTTGCTTTAATTAATTTTCTTCCCTGTTTTCAGCATTCTACACAGATTAGTCGACCATGACATTTCGTTAGTCTCCTAATTTACTAATTTGCTGAAATTCATCTTATTTTTTGATAATTTCAAAGGGGGTGAAAAATAAAAAATATGAAATGAAATATATATATATATACATGTTTAAATATGCACACATATATACATGTTTTTCACTACAAAGAAATTACTATCATTCCCAAAGATCTAAAGCTCTCTTTATACACATTCATTTCATTATGATTTATGCATTTGTTAATTATTATTTGTTATGAATGAGGGAGGCCTTTGGCCTCCCCTCCTTCATTACCCATTCATTAGGCCCCATTACTTAGAGTAATGGGGACCCTTGGTCTCCTAGAGGCTTTTGGCCTCCCCACTATGAGATATATAAATAGAGCACCATGGCTCTTAGCTAAGGTGACTTATTCTTTTGCTAAGAAATCTTGTCTCTTTCTCTCTTGAGTTCATAATCATCCAACACGTTATCAGCACGTGTTCTCCATTCTTGAGCAAAAATCTTCATCTACATTCCTCCCTACGCGCAAGGAATCTAACGTTGCTACGGCGGTTCGTTGGAGCGTTGGATTATTATTTCATTGGCGCAAGGAATCTAACGTTGCTGTGGCGGTTCGTTGGAGCGTTGCGGCATCCTAAAAGCGTTCGGGAGCTTGGATTATTATTTCTACGGATCATCGTCGCGTTCTTCCCTAGATCATTGATCTAGAGGTAAAACCCTATAATCCTGTAGATAAAATTAGACTAAATAATTTTTACATTGTTTTAAAATACAAGTAAAAAAAAATTTAGTCTAATAAAAGCACAAAAAAAAAATTTATCCCTATTACAAAGTTTTTTTTTCTTTCTATGAAAAATTTTTCCTTTTGCAATTAAAATTCTTCGGCGGGAAGAAGAACCGGAATGAAATCCTCCCCTCCCCCCTGACGGAGGAGGGGGCCTTCCCACAATGCCGACTATGCCCCCCCTGCAGTGGAGAGGGGGGCCTTCCGCGCCGCCGCCCCCCCGCTGAAAGGGGGCAGCTTGAGGCCGAGGCCGAGCCTTGAGGCCGAGGCAGAGCCCTGAGGCCGAGGCCGAGCCCTGAGGCCGAGGCCGATGGTAGGCTGAGCCCTGAGGCCGAGGCCGAAGCCGAGCCCGAGCCCGAGGCCGAGCCCTGAGGCCGAGGCCGAGGCCGAGCCCGTGACCGTGACCCGAGGCCCGAGGCCCGAGGCCGAGGCCGAGGCCTGAAGCCGAGGCTAATTGTTTATTTTTGGCTCGAAGCCATAATAATTGCGACAAACAATTTTGCAGAACTGCGGAACGGGCCACAAGCGCTTATACTAAAAATAATTTTTGGCCCGAAGCCACAAAATTCTACAGAAATTCGGCTTCTTCATAATTTTAAAGAAGAATTAAATTTGCAAATTGAAATTTATGAGAAAAACTTTGTAAAATCAATAATTACATTTATATGTTCCTCTATTTATTTAAACATCTCTCTTGCAAATTATTATGTATGGTTTACTAGAATTTTTAAAAAATATAATCATCTCAAAGATCCTGAGACCGCTCTGCCGTTAGGTAATTAACCTAACGGTGTATGACGTTTCCCCGTGGTCTACGAGATAGTTATATTTTCTAGTTTACTTTTTCCATATTTTTTTATGCTTGAGATATATGCGTGGTTGTTTAATTTATGCCTGTAGCATATAAACTGCGTGGATGTTTAAAATAAGTAAAAATGTGTTTTTCGGGATCGGCCATTGTATACCTATTTACTTTCCTTGCACTTTTATTATCTTTTGAGAGAATTTGTAAGTGAGGAAATTTGTATTTAAAAGCCCAAGCTCGATGCAACATCACATAGAATTGATGAAAACTCCTTCAATGGATCATGATGTCGGTCAATGTGCTTGGTTAAGTTTGCTGGACCAACCTAGCTTGACTGGGTAACAAGTGGTCCTGGCTTAGTCAATTCCCTGGCCGCGTCCGCTGGACCGCAAGGAGTCGATTCATGACTGTGTAAGCCAAAGCTCGATGCAACAGCATAAGAAGACGGATGCAGAAATAGGGACCCACCCGGGGTTTCCAAAGTTGTATTTTTCAATTTCTTTTCTTTGGACTGTAATCGAACTTTGGACTGTTTATTATTTTGGGTATCTGGCCGATCCCCGCATTTTTACTTATTAATTTATGCATGGTTTGTTGAATTTAATTCATGATTATCTTTAAATTGCATAGATAAAATGGCTAAATTGGCAAGCGTCGATTTCGAGGTGCTCGATGCAGCTGGCAAGAATTACTTGAGCTGGCGAGTGGACCTGAAGTTCCACTTGCGCTCCATGGCGCTCCTGCACTCCATTCTGGCCCCCGCAGTGGCCCAATCATCGGCTCCCGCAGCATCCGATGCATCTGCTAGCAAAGCCCCAGAAGCGGCCCTTTCAGCTGGCAGTACCTCTACCACTGTCTCTGACATGGATAAGGCGAAAGCCATTATCTATATCAGACGACACATAGATCGGACCCTGAAGGCCGAATACTTGACGGTAGAGGACCCTCTGGAGTTATGGACAGTGTTAGAGGCACGCTACAGACATCAAATTGATGTCATACTCCCGCGTGCCAGCTATGAGTGGGAGAACCTCCGACTTCAGGACTACAAGTCCGTTGCTGAGTACAACTCAGCACTTCACAACATCACCTCACGCCTGAAGTTGTGTGGTGAAGAAGTCTCGGAGCACCGCATGTTGGAAAAGACATTTACCTCGTTTCACGAGAAAGATGCTATCCTCATGCAGCAGTATCGTGAACGCAATTTCACGAAGTTCTCTGAACTGCTCTCTTGCCTCCTTAGGGCAGAGCAGAATAGAGACCTTTTACTGGCCACTCATAACCAGCGCCTGGCAGGCTCAGCTCCTATTCCCGAAGCCCACAGTGTTCACCCCCCGAAGTGGAAGAACAAGAAGAGGGGCAGAAAGAACAAAGGAAATGCCCCTATGAAACCAGCCATTGCTCCTCCCCAAAACAAGAATAACAAAGGGAAGAAAAACTTCACTTGGAAACGTAAGAACACTGATACAGTGTCAAATCCAAAGAAGACATGGGAGGACAAATGTCATCGTTGTGGCATGACTGGACATTGGTCCAGAAACTGTCGCACACCTCGCCACTTCCAGGAACTGTATCAGGCGAGCCAGAAGCCTCCGCCTGAAACAAACATGGCAAATGTGGAAAATCCGACGAAGTTCACTTCCAAGGATTTCGAAAATGACGACCTGCTCGATTGAGCCTCATCTTTATCTATGCTTTTCAAAGAATAAATTGTAGCTTCATCTCTAGTATGCTTAATAAAGACGATCTTTTATTTTGAATGTATGCATTTTACATTTCCATCATTAAATTTTCGTTTTTGGCTTATATAGATGATGTATGAGTGCCTAGTGGACAGTGCCTCGACGCACACTATCCTTCGCGATGAATGCTATTTCAATAGCATAAGTAAATATGACGGTCCTGTCATTACAATTTCAGGACTGTCCAAAATAATCGAAGGATCTGTTGATGCAATATTATTGCTCCCAAATAACACAAGACTAAAAATCAATGATGCACTATTTTCTCCAAGATCAAATAGAAATCTCATAAGTTTCAAGGACATCCGTTTAAACGGATATCACTTAGAAACTAGAGATGAAAATAAGGTTGAATACCTGTATGTCACTCTTCGTAAAGATGGCCAGAAGACCATCTGCGAAATATTTAAGGGACTCCCGTCGGGTCTCTACCAAACATACATTCAACCAGTTGAAGCCAATATGACTGAGCACCAGACGTGCCAGCCAATGCCACCATTTCAACTATGGCATAACAGACTTGGTCACCCTGGATCCATTCTGATGCGACGCATCTTATCTGAATCCCGCGGACATGATTTGAAGAACCAGAAGATTCTTCAGAAAGGTGAATTTTCTTGTCCCCCTTGTTTCAAGGGGAAACTAATAACGAGACCATCGCCCCTAAAAGTGGGTTTAGAGTCTCCTGGCTTCCTTGAGAGGATACATGGTGACATTTGCGGGCCTATTCACCCCGCAAGTGGCCCATTTCGGTACTTCATGGTACTAATAGATGCATCCACAAAATGGTCTTATGTGTGCCTCTTGTCCACCCGTAACCTAGCTTTTCCAAAGCTGTTGGCACAGATAATTAGGTTACGTGCTCATTTCCCCGATAACCATATCAAGAAACTACGTCTTGATAATGCGGGCGAATTCACATCTCAAGTCTTCGAAGACTATTGCCAGGCAACGGGTATAGAAGTTGAACATCCAGTAGCTCATGTTCACACCCAGAATGGATTAGCAGAGTCCCTTATAAAGAGACTCCAATGGATTGCACGTCCATTGCTTATGCAATCCCAATTGCCGGTGGATGCTTGGGGGCATGCTATTCTGCATGCCGCATCTCTTATCAGGATACGCCCCTCTGGAGGCAATACATTATCTCCGATGCAACTAGCATACGGCTCAACTCCAGATATATCTCATTTGAGAATATTTGGTTGTGCGGTCTATGTTCCAATAGCACCACCTCAGAGGACCAAAATGGGTCCTCAACGTCGTTTAGGAATCTATATTGGATTTGATTCACCCTCGATTATTAGATACCTAGAACCCCTAACGGGGGACGCATTTAAGGCACGTCTTGCTGATTGTGAATTCGATGAGAAAAACTTTTCCAAAGTTGGGCAAACATTCCAAGAAGCCTGAAGCTTCGGAGACCATTAATTGGGAAAATAAGTCTTTGTCCTTTTATGATCCGCGTACAAATCTGTGTGAAGATGAGATCCTGAAGATCCTTCACATCCAGAATACAGTACACCAATTACCGGATAAATTCACGGACAACCAGAAGATCGTCCGTTCACACGTCCCTGCTGCTAACACTCCAGCTAGGATTGACATCCCTATAAATGGATGCAATCCACCCGCAGCAGAAATGGCTGTACCTCAATTGAAAAGAGGACGGCCACCAGGTTCAAAAGATAAAGTTCCTCGAAAGAGGAAGATTCCTGGTGAAAATAAGATTATCCCTCCACAGGATACTGAGCTCAGGACAGCTACCTCTCCCCTCCTAATTTCCCCCGCAGAGGAAACATTAGGAGAAACATCATTAAACTTTGTACGTACTGGGGAGGTACTGGACCGACATAGCACAGTCGACGACGACGATTTTGCGTTCACTATTGCCGTTCACGTCGCTGAATACGACGATGACGTCGAACCACTTTCTCTAGCGGATTGTAAACGCAGAGATGATTGGCCAAAGTGGGACGAGGCGATAAGAGTAGAGCTGGACTCACTCTCGAAACGCAAAGTCTTTGGACCTGTAGTCCAAACACCAGTAGGTGTAAGACCTGTGGGATATAAGTGGGTTTTCATTAGAAAAAGGAATGAACAAAATCTGATCGTCCGCTACAAGGCGCGTCTTGTAGCAAAGGGTTTTTCCCAAAGACCGGGTATCGATTATGAAGATACATACTCCCCGGTAATGGACGCTATTACATTCAGATTCTTAATAAGCCTATCATCTCTGGCAAGCCTAGAAATGCAGCTTATGGACGTTGTGACTGCATATCTTTATGGCGATTTAGATAAAAAGATCTATATGAAACTACCAGATGGGTTTAACTTACCCACAGAGATGAAAGAGATACCTCGGGAGGTATTCTCTGTTAGACTACATAGATCCTTGTATGGACTAAAACAGTCAGGCAAAATGTGGTATAACAGACTAAGTGATTTCCTTGCACAGCAAGGATTCACTAATAACGAAGTCTGCCCGTGCATCTTTATCAAAAGAACGGGAAAAGGATTTGTCATCATAGCAGTTTACGTTGATGACTTAAATCTCATAGGCTCTCCAGCAGAGATTAATGTGATATCTGCAAGGCTAAAGCAAACTTTTGAAATGAAAGACCTAGGCAGAACGAAGTATTGCCTTAGCTTACAGATTGAACACCTACGAGGTGGAATCCTCCTACATCAATCCAATTATACCAGGAAGCTTTTTAATAAGTTCCAAATGGATAAATGTCATCCTTTATGTACCCCTATGGTCGTGAGATCATTAGACGTACAAAAGGACCCCTTCCGGCCTCTGGAAGAGGGGGAGGAGATACTGGGTCCAGAAGTACCCTACCTAAGTGCCATTGGTGCACTTCTCTATCTGGCTAACTGCACGCGTCCCGATATAGCGTTTGCAGTCAATCTCCTAGCCAGACACAGTGCAGCGCCTACAAAGCGCCACTGGAATGGAGTAAAGCATCTTCTGCGATACCTCCAGGGTTCCGTAGACCTTGGACTTTACTACCAGAGAGGTGCCTCCTCCCAGTTACTTGGTTATGCCGATGCAGGCTATCTTTCAGATCCGCATACGGCAAAATCACAGACTGGTTTTGTCTTTACCTACGGAGGTACTGCTATCTCCTGGAGATCGGTAAAACAAACCACTACTGCTACATCTTCTAACCATGCAGAGCTCATCGCGATCCATGAAGCGAGCAGAGAATGTTTTTGGCTACGCTCCGTCGTCCAACACATTCTCCAATCCACTGGCCTGAAGACCGGTGATCTGGAGCCTACTGCCCTATTCGAAGACAACGCCGCGTGCATTGCTCAGCTTCAGAAGGGTTACATCAAAGGCGACAGGACAAAGCACATTTCTCCCAAGTTTTTCTGGACGCACGAGCAGAAGAACGACAAGCAGATTGAAGTTCGACAGATCCAGTCATGCAACAACCTAGCTGATCTTTTTACTAAGGCATTGCCTAAATGTACTTTTGTAAAGCTTGTAAAGAACATTGGTATGCGACAGTTGAAAGACCTGCAAGCCTGAAGCTTGTACGGATCAGGGGGAGTAACATGTGGGTTGCACTCTTTTTCCTTAAGCTGTTGGGTTTTCCCACTGGGTTTTCCACAGCTAAGGTTTTAACGAGGCAAACACATTCCCAAAGATCTAAAGCTCTCTTTATACACATTCATTTCATTATGATTTATGCATTTGTTAATTATTATTACATTATTCATATTGACAAATTGATTATTTATTCTATCAAGCATATATTCAGTGGGAGATTTATACTTAAAAATATTTTTTTCTCATATATCACATATATTTCATATTATCATTAGACATAGTGTAATCATCAAAAAGGGGGAGAATGTTGGAAATATAAAGTTTTCTTCCCATAAAGTTTTTGATGATACAATCATTTTTATATATGTGTATATACTAAATCTTTGGATGCAGATTATCCAGCTTAAACTCTTCACATATGACAATCGTCAAAAGTTACGTTGCAAGAAAAAGCATCAAAATGCACAATGAAGCTCAAGCAATGAATTCGTATATCTTGAGAAAGATGATGTAATTTTACTTTTTATTCTAGCAAAACTTTAGATTGTTAAAGCCTTGATATACTCTATCTTAGTTCTTTAGGACTCAGCCTCAAAATCCAAACTTCAGAAAAATTAGCAGACCGGCACTTCCCCCTAGTCGACTAATACATTTTTTTATTTAATGAAGAAAAAAATAATTTGTAGTCAAAATATATTTTCCAATCATAAGGATCAATTTCTGAAATTTTCTCAAAATTTTGTTTCTAGTAGACTAATAAGTTTTCCTGGTCTACCAGACAGTTTTCCAAATAGTTATAACGCCAGTTATTATAACTGATTTCTATTAAATAATTTTTCTAATTATTTAATGGCAGTTATAAACTACCTCCAACGTCCATATTGTCAGTTTGTAGCCGTTTTCGGCAGGTTTTGGAAGTTTATATCCGTTTTCTTTCAAAGGATACTTCAACAGCCATTTTTGGTCTAGCAGACTAGTTAGTCGACTAATAATTTTGACTAGTCGACTAATTTTTGGAAAAACGGCTCAGAATTTTTTGAAAATTTAGGCAGGTGTCCAACGTTCGTAATCTAACTTTTTGGAGTATAAATAGACCCCCAGACCTCTTCCTAAAATACACGAAAATTCTCTCACTTTCTCTTTTCTTAAGTTTTTTTCTCTCTCTAGAAAGTGTGTGATTTTCAGATTTCTATAGGGAAACCTCTGCAGAAATTCTGTCCCTATATGAAGTCCAATTTACAAGAGTGTTCTACCACAATTTATATCTTGAACCTTGGAGATTCCATCACCAACCTTGCGCTATACTTCCGATATTATCAAGGCTATATGTAATATTGTTTCATACTCTTTCTTTATTTCATTTGGTGAATCTCTTGTTGAAGAGATTGTACAAGTTTGCAACACGGTGAGTGTTGGCATCTTTATATGTTGATTACTTGCGGAGAGCAAGTGTTTTAGTGGATTCAAATCTCTATGGGGTAGAGGACTGTACGTAGGATCACAAGGATCCAAACCAGGATAAAAATCTTTGTGTTTGCGTTTGGATTATTCTGGATTATGATCTTTTATTTCCGCACTCTTATTGCAATTTTTATTAACTTTTAATTTTGCAATATCGTCATGATTTACACTATTCACCCTCCGCTAGTGTATTTTGTGTGCCAGGAGATCCAACATTTGGTCTCAGAGCTACATGGTTAAGATGGTCTACACCTATCCGACGAACACTTCAACATCTTCATCACAATTTCTAGAAGGGCACTCTACTACAAGGCCTCCACTATTCAATGGTTCCAACTACCCATATTGGAAGACAAGGATGACAATCTATCTTCAAAGCATCGACTAGGAACTTTGGAACATGTTGAAAACTAAATACGAGAAGCCTACAACTCCATATGCCCAATGGACCGCTACTGACAAATCTGCTGCAACCCACAACTCAAAAGCAATGAATGCACTATTCTGCGCTATGGACAAGAATGAGTTCACGCGTGTCTCTCGGGCCAAAACAGCATATGACATCTGACATACACTCCAGGTAACACACAAAGGAACTAGTAAGGTTAAGGAAACTAAAATCTCTGTTCTTGTTCACATGTTGGCGTTATTCAGAATTAAGGAGAATGAACCAATTGGAGAAATGATCACTCCTTTCACCGACATTGTCAACTCCTTAATAGCCCTTGGCAAAACCTATTCTCAAACGGAACAAGTATGGAAGATTCTTCGAGCCTTAACGTCAGAATGAGAGAAGAAGACTATGGCCATAGAATAAGCCAATGACTTGTCAACTCTCATCGTATTCGTCCAATTTCTTGCAAACGAATATGGGTATAGACTTATAATAAAAATGCTAGCTTTGGTCCAATATCTTGCAAACCAAACCTAGTGAATCTCGATTATAAATCTAAATCGAATATCTAGCCCTTCCCATTGATCAGAGCCCAATCTCTTGCAAACTCTAGATCAATGGAAATTCCTAGCTATCCGTAGTAAATCAATCACAATCTGACCTTCTAGCAATTCTAGTAACATATCGATTCATTCATCACAAATCTAACATTAGATCCATAGGGTTCATTCCTTTGCCCTAGAACAAGGGATCTACTCACAATTCATCGAAACAATAGCAAGATCAATGATAGAAAACATATTGCAATTTAGATTTAGAAGGAAACAATTCATAAAAGTGCAAATATTCAAAAGGATTAGACAAACCAGATCTGAGTTCTTCAATCTCCTTCCATACAAAGCTGAAATTCAGCTAGAATTAATCTAAAAACTATTCTAAGGAGTGTCTCTTACGCTGGAATAAAAACTGGGCTTAAATACATGCCCAAAACGTCCAAATAAACTTGACAGAACTGCCCATGCGCAGACCAAAACCCTAGTTTCTAACCCAGGCTGGCGGCGCTACTCGACCGAATGGAAATCTCACTCGGCCGAGTGCCAGATTCGAATAAAAACAGAGAAATTGGAGGGTTTGGGCACTCTGGCACTTTGCGTCACTCGGTCGAGTAGAGTTCATCACTCGGGCGAGCGGACTTCCTACTCAGTCGAGTGGGTCTTCTGCTGCGCTCTCCAGAATTTCAAAGAGTCTGGCGTTTTTTCCTTCAGAAAATGTGACCTCACTCGGGCGAGTGGAGTTCTCTACTCGGCCGAGTGGAATTAATCACTCTGGCGAGTACCTTGCGGCACTAGGTCAGGCAGATGTCTTTGTATTAGTCGTACTCGATCGAGTACGCTGCTTCACTCGGGCGAGTGACTAGCATGACTCGACCGAGTGGCCTGTTTCTAGAATCCTTCCTTCTCCTTCTTACCTCCTCATCGATTCTATCGATCTTCTTCTTCTCCCGCTCATCGTCCAACACCATTAACTCCTCAATAAGGCCATGAGCGATGCACCTGCACGCGTGCAAATCCCTTAATCTCATTTATGCTCCCGATCGCTCCATATTTCCTGAAATCCGACAAAAACAAGAAATGGTGAAAAGTAACACAATATCGTCGAATAATCGTGAAAAGCGCGATATGTGCGATCAAAATGGTATGCAAATATGCAGAAAAAAAGGTTTAAAATATGGACCGATCATAATATCGATGCGGCTGATGGGAGTTAGGCATCGATCAGAGCCCTCCAAACATTGATTTGAATCCATGTGAGTGGCATAGAGGAAGATTGAGACATTCGTCGGACATAATTGATCTAACCTGTACCGATGCACGACGGGAGTCGTTATCGATATGTGTTAGGTAGTCCTATCATGCGCTACGGGTGTAACGACCGGTATTTTTGATACGCTGGAGTTGAGTTCTATTTAGTAATGTATATCATTATTACACTTTTAAAATGTTGATCTAATTATTATACATACATTAAGTTAGCTAATTAAATCTGTTATAATTATATTTAAGTTTTTCAATGTCAAATGTTTTTTAAAAATTCAAATTTAAAATCTTTTAAAATGTTTCTTATTTTATCCTAATTAAAACTATAACTAATTTAGTATTTTTTTTATTAAAACCCCATTATTCTCTCCCAATTATTATTTATCATTCAACTATCCTAATTACATTAGCTTTAATTCCCTTAATCAAAACTATTAAAAACAAATCATTTTAATTAAAACTCTTTCTTTTTAAAAACTTTCCTATTTCTAAACCCAAACTTAATCACGTACAACCTGCACACACATCCTCTCCTTTTAAAACAAAAACAAAAAACAAAACCCTACACAGCCGCACTCTCCCCTAAGAGAAGCCCCCTCCCCAAACCCTTTCTCCCTCCTAAAACCCTAGGCAAACCCCCATGCCTCACGTAACCCATCCCTGCAGCCGCCAAACCCCGTGCCTCGTGACCTCCATCTCCGACAGCACCCACACCACAACCCCGACCTCCATCTCTCACCCTCAAGCTCCGATAGCCTCTCTTCGATCACCCTGCGCCTTCGACAGCCCACACAACCCGCCACTCTCTCCCTCCCTCTCAGCCTCAAGGCCTTCGCACTCCTCCGACCATTACCCCGTCGGCGTCACGGCCACCTCCGACGACCATAAAACCCGCCACCCCCCTTCCTTATGCTTCCGACAGCTCATACACCATTCACACCTCCCCCTCAGATCATCTCCTCCTGCAGCCCTTCTCTCCTCCTTCCTCCTCCCGTCCTCCACCAAGCACCCCGCAGTGCCCCTCCTCCTTCCCTTAGACCTCTCCGACCTTCCTCTTATACAACCACTCCTCCGACCACCTTCCTCCACCCTCAAGATCTTTGCTACCATCCCCTCGTGCTGCACCCTGCCACCCTCGACGAAACCCGCCAGCTACCGTCGACTAACGCCTCCGACGACCCCACCTACCCCGACAGCCCCGACAACGCACCTCCACCACCTCCTCACTTCCATCTGACCCTTAACACCACCACAACCCTCCCACATCACACACAAGAGCTCCTCCGACCACCACCTCGCCAATGCCCACGTCCCCTTCCTCCTCCGACAGTGACCTCCGACACCCCCTCATGTCACTCCGACGTCGCCAACACCACCAGACTCCCGTCACCCCTCAGACACCAACCACAGCAACCGCAATCCCCAGCCACGTCTTCCTCCCCTACCACCACCCCGCTGTGCCGCTACCCATCACCACCGGATGCTCCCCTGGGCCACCGTCCAAGCCACATCTGTCGCACCCTGCATGCAAACAAACTCTCGAGGGAGAACGAACCAAACTGTGGGGATATTCTTCACACGTGAACAGTATGTATTTTAGTCCTTATAATAGGTTAATTTATATATTGTTTATGTTAGTATATTATATATGCATATAATGTTAGTTTATATAATAATTGTTGGTTTAGATGTTAGTTTATATGCACGTCAGTTTATATATATTAGATATATATGTTAAGGTGTATGTTAGTTAACAGTATATAATACAATATTTTAATATTATTTTATTGCTAAACCGTGTTTAACCCAATATCGTTAATCTAATGACGCAGAAACATACGTGCCTCTCTTATGATCACGTGGACCCTAAGATAACCCTAAACAGGCAAGTGCACAATTTAATGCATGTTTTTTAAATGTTATTCTGTTAGATGTTTTTACACTTAGCTAGCTCTTTATGACTTAACCGTGACATCTTGTACACGAAAACGCCATGTGACAATGACACTAAAACCCCATGTATGCACTTTTGTGAATTGCTAGACTAGAATTCTCGTGTGTGTGTGTGTGTGTGTGTGTGTGTGTGTGTGTGTGTGTGTGTGTGTGTGTGTGTGTGTGTGTGGACATCATTAAGTAAAGTGATAATGCCCTGTTACGATATGAAATGCAAAACCTGCTAAAAGTATGTGTAATACTTGAATGACTTGATGATCATAAAACGTGATAGCCGGTTTGGCTAAATCATAGACAATGAATGCCAAGATTTGGCTATTCCCGTGGGCCGGTTGGCTAGTTTGGCGTGTGTCCAGTATTACAACTCATAATGGCCAGTTGGCTGATTCTGGCTCGTGGTCCAGAAAGTACACGTAGGCAGGGTTGGGTTCGCGGGCACTAGCCGGTAGTAAAATGGTCAACTTACGGGGGCACTCGAAGGTGGATTCACTTACTAGCCGTCTAAAGACGCGAACCTTAGACAGACACTTGAACACACCATTGAACAGATTGAAATGCTATATCAAACATGTTTTAACATATAGACTGCTACTATTTACTTTTAAATAAACTGTCATGTTTTAACTGTTAGATAGAACTGCCATGGTTTTCACTTTTAATTGAACTGCCATGTTTTAACTTATAACTGAAATGCCGTGCTAGTGTAAATCTCTGAAGTTACAATGGTCATTATAAATGTTTTAACTGCCATGTAAAGTATTTAAAAACCTTGCCAAGGGTCCTATTCATAACTTTTGCTTGCCAAGGACCCTTTCTGACATACATTTCTATGTTGTTATGAAATGTATGTCAGGTCACTAGACATGTTGCATTAAGGATGAGCTGATTGAGGAGACTGACCTTATGATCCAGGAGTTCTCCCTGTTGCGGACTAGTTGCTGAGATTCACTTGCCGCTGCTTAAGAGTCCATTTACGTCATTTTTGTAGGGTGTGTACCCAATTGTTGAACTTTGTGTTGTTGGCCATGCTTGGGGCCTTATTTATTTGTGTACTTTCTTTCTGGACGTTGGCTTAATTTATGGTTATCTCTGTTGTTCTGAATGCATGCAAGAATCTGCGATTGGTTGTTATTCACAGACGCTTATTGGGCTTAAGCTTCACCGCTTCAGCCTATACGGACCCGCTCGCATCCTCGCTCCTAAGTACTATGGGAAGCGGGGCGTGACAACGGGAGTGGGGGATATGGTTAATATAAGGGGATATCTTATCATGCGCCACTGGAGTGGGGGGAGAGAGAATACCATTAGATTAGACGACCTCTCCCAAACCTCATGAACTTAACAATCAGTTAACACTAATCAATCCTAGCTTAGTCCAATGGTGGGGATATCCAGGCCAGAGAGCTTTTTATTATTGATATTTTCCATTAATTTTCATAATTCTTGACATCATACTCGATCACGTAGCTATTAACCTAGTGAGAAATTAGTATTAACAGTTGCCTTCCAGAGGACGACTCGTATAGCGCTACAACAATACTGTGCGCTTGCAGATATAAATATTGAAGCTCACGACACATCGAATAAGCTTTTGGCGGCGTTGCCTTCTTCAATGGCCATGGTCTTCTTCTCCTATTCTGGAGTGACGATCATGATGAGTTTTCGAACTTTTCTACTTGGGAGTATGTCTTCGCAAGTGCTTCCAAGTCATTCATAATATCCGCGAATCTTGCATACATACTTGAAGTTTTCTCTTTATACTGCATTTGAAACATCTCAAAACGTTGTACAAAAACATGGAGTTTGGAAAGTTTCACCTGAGTGGTGTGTGACTAGGAGGTGGTTCCATATATGGTAAGCAGACATGCATTTTGACACATTGTTGAACTCTGACGCCGTTAAGGCGCAAATAAGAGAGTTAATTGATTTTGCATTGTTTGCCTCTGTGGTCACTTGAATGGGGTCCACTTGTTGAAGTCTTCTTCTAGGGGATCTTTGTACTCAGTTTGCATAGATCTCCATAGGGAAATGCTCTTGAGAAATATCATCATTCTAGCCTTCCAATATCCAAATTTGGATCCGTTGAATGGAGGAGGCCAAATGGTGGATTGGCCTTCGGCAATGAATGAAGCACTATCACGGTTGTTGTTGTCGTCGTTAGTTTCCATAGGTAACACCTTGCTCTGATACCAATTGTATGACCAAAAAACTATGGGGGAAAACACTAGAATGGGTGAATAGTGTTTTATGATAAGAAAAAGGAATTTATGCCTAATTAAAATCCCTAATGCAACTATATGTGCGGAATATATATAGTGATAACAACAACACAGAAATTGCAAGCACATACAAATTATTTACCTTGCTTTGGATTCTCCTGAGGTAATTCCCAACTCGCTGGAATCCTACTCTAGCAACCCACAAGCAAATCCCGCTAGTGATTAGTATCCACTAATATCACACTTGCCAAATATCCGCAAGTGTAACTCCAATACACTTTTATCACCACTTTCCACAACTTGAGAATGGTCCACTCTCACAAACCGAAAGTAATATCAACAAAGTAAAAAAAGAGAATTGATACAATTCAATATGAAACAAATTACACAACCTATGCCTTGAATAATGACTTAATAGTACGAGGAAAAGAGGTATGTGTGTTGTGATCTAAATGATGAGAGTATGAGCGCCTACTACTTGTCTCAAAGCGAAGATCAAAGTTGGGATGAAGATAAGCTTTGAATGCCTTGAATGATTTGAGAGACAAGTGTAGAAGGTTGTGAGCTTAAAGGCTTGTTGAAGCTTTGAATGTTATTAAATGCAAGAAATTTATTCTCTAAATGTTCCATGAGTCCTGAAATAAATGCTAACAAACCTTATTTATAATGCTCTAAGATCGCACCAAAATCCAGCAAAGATCTACTGCATTTAATGCTGTAAACTGCTATTAATAGGTATAAATCCTAGTCACCAATCGACTGGAGTGGACTAACCAGTCGGTCGAGACATTGTTTGATAGGATAATTAATGCAGTCAAATGGCTAGTTCTAGACGACTGATGAAGGCTTTCCAGATGTCTGGGGTACTATGTAGACGTCTGGGCCCATAGCTTCAGATGCCTGGTCAGACTGGGTTAGAATCTTAGTTACTGGAAATGCCAGGCGATAGAGGACAGACATTTGGAGTTCATCATCCAGTCGTCTGTGCCATTGTGTAGACGCCTGAATGTAAAGCTTCAGACATCTGATCAGTCAGCTTGGGAGACTAATATAGTTACTGGAATTTTGGTCGACAAGCGTCAGACGTCTGGAGTTCCTCATCCAGTCGTCTGATATATAATGCAGACGTCTGGGATGATAACTCCAGACGTCTGATCAGTCAAACTATAAAAACAGGGTTACTGAAAGTACTGGACATTATGAGCCAGACGACTGGAGTTCATTACCCAGGCGTTTGTCTTACTGTGCAGACGTCTGGGATGTGAACATCAGACATATGGTCAGTTATGACTGAGGAAACGGAGCTACTGAAGTTATTAGCTTTAGAGTTGCCGACGTTTGGAGTTCATCACCCAGTCGTCTGACTCGCTATGCAAATGTTTGGTATGAGAGCATCAGACATCTAGTCTGTGTTAGGTTTTAGTCGAAGTATATTGCATGCATGCCAGACGTCTGGGAATCAAGCACCAGTCATCTGGGGAGGCAGAAAAACTCTGCTTCGAGCTTTTATAAGTTCTAACCCTATGTGAATCAAATGATGAATGAACTCTAATGTTGAGAGTGTCATGGAAATGATTCTATCAAGACTATTCAAGGATTAACATTCTAATTCAATAAGAAGATGAAGAAATAAAACAATTACATATTAATCCCTTTCACTTTCTATTGAATGCCTTGAAGACTTCCACTTGATTTCCTTGAGTTCATCATTTGATTTCCTTCCGTCATTGATTTTAGCAATCGTCACATTTGATATTCCTTGAGTTAAGTTGATGATGCTTTCATTTGCTACAAAACAGGGAATTAGTCACAATTAATTATGTTTGCTCATCATCAAAACCAAAATAGGGGATCCAATACTTAACAACCACTTCCCCCTCCCTTTCATTGACCATCTGCTTAAAAGGTTGGCCAAACACTCTTTCTTTTATTACTTGGACGACTACTCGGGGTTCTTTCAAATCCCTATCCATCCAAGTGACCAATAAAAAACCACGTTGACATGCCCTTATGGTACCTTCGCATATCGAAGAATGCCGTTCGGATCGTGCAACGAACCGGCCATCTTCCAACGTTGCATGATGGTAATTTTCTCCGATTTAATGGAACATATCATGGAAGTATTCATGGATGTCTTCTCGGTCAACGGAACACACTTTAACGATTGCTTGAAAATTTTAACTTGGGTGTTACGTAGGTGCCAAGAAGTCAATCTAGTGCAAAATTGGGAAAAGTAGCATTTCATGGTACAAGAGGGAGTAGTCATAGGACATGTAATTTCCAATATGGGCATTGAGGTTGACAAAGCTAAGGTGGAGGCCATTGAGGGATTACCGCCCCTACTAACGTAAGAGGGTGAGAAGCTTCCTTGGTCACGTGGGGTTTTAATGTCGCTTCATCATGCACTTCTCGAAGATCGCTCGACCCTTAACCGAGCTTTTAGCCAAAGACGCCCCATTTTTGTTTACCGAAGCTTGTCTTGTTGCTTTTAATAGGTTAAAGGAAGCACTTATCTCAGTACATATAATTCAACCACTAGATTGGTCCCTCCCTTTTGAGCTAATGTGCGATACAAGTGATCATGCTATAGGAGCCGTCCTTGGACAAACGAGGGAAGGAACAGTCCATGCCATCTACTATGCCAACAGAACCCTCAACGAAGCCCGAATGAATTACACAACAACAGAGAAGGAGCTGTTAGTGGTGGTGTTTGCGATGGAGAAATTCAAGTCTTACTTGGTGGGGTTAACGGTCATCACACACACAGATCACGCGGCACTTAAATATTTATTAAGTAAGAAAGATGCAAAGCCGTGCCTGATTTGCTGGATCTTATTGCTCCAATAATTTGACATATAGATTAAAGACAAGAAGGGGTAGAAAATGTTGTGGCTGACCACATATCGCACCTCATTCAGGAAAATCTTGGTGAACCCCTTCATATTAACGATTCATTCCTGGATGATCAATTTCTTGCCATTGCCTCAGATAGTGCTTCTTGGTTTGCATATCTGGTCAATTTCATCGCATACAGAATCTTGCCTTACAGACTCGCTTATCAACAGTAGAACAGATTTTTCCACGGTGTGAAATTTTTTTCTAGGATGATCCCTACATCTACAAATCTTGTCGAGAAAGAATTATTCGATGGTGCATTCTAGAAGGTGAAGTAGCTTCCATAGTATCTCACTACCACGATTCACCATATGGTGGCCATGCGAGCACGTCAAAAACTGTAGCGAAGATCCTCCAATGTGGGTTCTATTGGCCTACCCTGTTGAGAGATGTGGACATGTTTGTAAAGGGATGTGATCTCTACCAGAAGACAGTCAACATATCTAGATGAAATGAGATGGCCCTTAACTCCATCCTAGAAGTTAAGGTTTTCAATAAATGGGTGATTGACTTCATGGGCCATTTCCCATCAAGCTACAATAACTTGTACATTTTGGTCACGGTAGATTACGTATCGAAGTGGGTTTAGAGCATCGCCACGCTAACAAATGACGCCCGAACCATCTCAAAATTCTTCAAGAGGGTCACCTTCCCACGGTTTGGGGTTGACGTGCGTTTATATTTCATATATTTGCGCACGTTTTCTTCCGTGTTTTTCCGTATTTTACCGCCGTCTTATATTCGTTATCTCGTGTTTTCTTGTTTTCTTTCACTTTTCCGTGTTTTTCGTGTTTTGCAGGATTTTACTGGCATATGGGGCATAAAAACAATGATATCATGAGTCCCCGAAGCAACGTGAGGAGTCACGCATGATCCAGGGGGTCAAATGACGAAGATTGCATCTTTCAGCCCCTCACCCGATCGGTTGGTCATTGTCAACCGATCGGGTGATGCACGTGTGCACCACCCGGATGCAGCTTGGAGCTCACGAGAAGTCAACAGGTCGGTTCGCAGGCCGGTTCAAAATCCCCAAGTCTCTGGATTTCTACTGTAATTGCCAAACGATCGGGTGACCTTCACCCGATCGGTTCATCTGTAGCCGTATCTCCAGAGCCAAGACACGGTCAGCTTAACCGGCCTCCTCACCCGACGACACCAAGATCCAACCGGTTACATTCATATGTCAACCGACCGGGTGAAGATGACCGGGTGAAGTTCCGCATCGCGCTGTAAATCAGTGAAGCGGGTCACCCGATCGGTTGACTTGTCAACCGATCGGGTGATGTCGTTTTCTATATATATAACCCCTAGGTTTCCAGAAACGAGAGCTGGTTATTTTTTTGCTGTTTTCTTCATTTTGTGACGACTGTAATTTTCCAGTTTTTGTAAGTTTTCAGATCTTTGTCAAACTTTAGTATTATCTTAATTGCTTTACTACCATTGCATTTCTATTGTCTGATCATGATTTTTACGGTCGATTTCTGTTTAGATCGCTTTTTACTAAATATGTGTGAGTAGTTCCCAAATCTGGGATTTTGGCGGAAACCCCTTCGTGGGCTCTTCCCGATGCGTCCATAGGACTAGGAAATCGATAGGGATTAGTAATCTAACGATTACGCGGGGTGTTTTATTGTCATCGGCGGGAAAAAGACCGCCTTTGACCGTCGGGCCAAGAGGGAATAAACTTGGTGGTTGACTCCCTAGCCATAGCTCACGCCCTTAGCGTAGACGTTGAATCCTAGCACGCGGGAGCGGCAGGATGAGATGTTGGGAGTTATCATTGCGGGCTTAGTGCTCCCGGAGTCGGTCAGTGTTAATGGACACGGGAGTGCCCACTGACCGAACCCGGGAAGTCCGGTGTATCATCCTGGGCACCGACCGGAATATCGGGCCCATGGGACGCCGGTACCACTCTTAGAGGCAACGTCTCACCATTAGACCCTAATTCCGATCATTATCCCACCCGTAGGCCGTATCGGCGAGAGTCGCTCGATAGGGTGGAAGCCAGAGTCCTGGGTTTTTCCCTTTATATTTTCTATACCTTGCATTCCTTTTACCGTGACAACCCCTCATTCGATCCGGGCTAGCTCGCCCATGGGGTGAATTTGATCCTCTTTGACACAAGCACATCCACGCCTCCCTGAGTTCGACCCCCAAGCCACACTACAACACCGTGCATTTGCGGTTACAAATATTTAAATCTCACGCCCCCAATCGTTTCATTGCACATACATTACGCAAACCGGGGGGCGGTCAAGCTTTATGGCGCCGTTGCCGGGGAGGCAACGTGCTTGTTATTTCAGGATTTCATGAACCCTTGTGTCTAGCTCACATCCCTACCTCGCGATAATTTTCGCACTCTACACTTTTCAATTTCACTTGTACATATTGTAGATAGTAATTTTATAGAACTGATTGACTGAATCGCCGTGCTACCGTCGCTACATTCGCTTCCCGTTTATGCAACCCGTGCTTTTAACGTGTTTGCTATTTGTGCAGTTCTCTCTCTCCTTTCTTATAGGTTCTTTGTCCCACGACGAGGATGGTGCATGCAGTTTCGGGGGACATCTGGGATCACTCACACCACATCCGCTGTTTGGCACGAAGCTTGGCAGAATCCCTAAATACTTCGAATATACTATCCCTTCTGGCTGCCGCTGTGGAAAATCAGAGGAGGTATCATGATATGCAGCAGCACCTTGCCACGACAACTCTCTTTCCTCATGATGAAGTGGCGTATATCGACATTCCTAGTTCCGAGTTTAGTGAGGAAGAATTGTTCGCGGAGTTTTGTCAGGAGAACCATCAGGCTGAGTCTATCGGTTACGTTGGGGAGGAACCGATCTATTCCTTGCAGACTTCTATCGAGCATCCCAGATCCTTGGAACATGAGGAAGCTAGAAATAGTTATGGGGAACCATCGACTGTTGAAACCTGTTTTCACTTAGAAGCCTTCTTTCTGGATAATTATTATGAGCTTGAAAGAGACCCAATGCCTTACTCGGTCGTTCCCACAATACCTTGTGAGAGTTTGCCATGCGGAACCACGGCTGGGAGTGAGGTTCCGGATGCTGGCTTTCAAGAAATCCATGAAGAACTCCTTTCGCTTGAGGATGATCAGCTTGAGAAGTATGCGTCGGGGCCTCATGAAGTTGAGATGAAAGAGTTAACACCGGGGCTAAAGAATGAATATTTGGGGACGGGCTCGACCCTACCGGTCATAGTGAACTCCTCGCTGCCTGAAGACCAGATGACCAAACTTCTTAGTGTTTTAAAAGGTTTAAAGGATTTTTCGGATATGCAATTGAAGATTTAAAAGGGGTTAGCCTAGGCCTCTGCTCACACAGAATATTGCTTGAAGATGAGCAAGCCTCCTTAATTGAGCCGCAGCAGAGGCTAAATCCCATAATGATGGAAGTTGTGAAAAAGGAGATTGTTAGGCTTCTACATGCCGGTATCATATACCCTATCTCCGATAGTCGCTGGGTTAGCCCGGTGCACGTCGTTCCCAAGAAAGGAGGAATGACGGTGGTTCGTAACGAGAAGAACGAACTAATACCAACGAGGACCGTCACGGGGTACAGGATGTGCATTGACTATAGAAAGCTGAACAAGGCTACGAGGAAGGATCATTACCCTCTCCCCTTCATTGATTAGATGCTCGAGAGGCTGGCGAAGCACAACTATTTCTGTTTCATGGACGGGTACTCCGGATTTCTTCAGATCCCTATTCATAACGATGACCAGGAGAATACGAATTTCACTTGCCCATTCGGGACATATGCCTATAGAAGAATGCCGTTCGGACTTTGTAACGCTCCTGCTACATTCCAAAGACTCATGTATGCTATCTTCTCCGACTACTCCCAGGACATCATGGAGGTTTTCATGGACGATTTTTCCGTCTATGGAACTAAGTTTGACTCGTGCCTGAGTAATCTAACTAAAGTCCTGGAGAGATGTCAAGAAAAGGGATTAGTCCTGAACTGGAAGAAATGCCACTTCATGGTCCAAGAAGGGGTTGTGCTTGGTCACGTCATCTCTTCGGGGGGAATCAAGGTTGATAAGGCTAAAGTTGAGGTGATTGAAAAGCTTCCGCCACCGCTTAATCTTCGAGGAGTCCATGGTTTTTTAGGATATGCGGGATTTTATCGCCGCTTCATAAAAGACTTCTCGAAGATTTCCATGCCGCTGACCCAACTCCTCGTGAAGGACGTGCCTTACGTCTTCAGTGAGGAGTGTATGGAGGCCTTCCGCACCCTGAAGCAAGCTTTGGTTTCCGCGCCCATAATACAGCCACCGGACTGGAATCTACCCTTCGAGCTAATGTGCGACACTAGTGATTATGCGGTTGGTGCCATCTTGGGGCAGAGGAAAGATAAGAATCTGCATGTCATATATTATACGAGCAAGACCCTTGACGCCACCCAAAGAAATTATACTACCACGGAAAAAGAACTGCTAGCTGTCATTTACGCCATGGACAAGTTCCTGCAATATCTCGTGGGTGCTAAGGTGATCGTGCACACAGATCACGCGGCTCTCAAATACCTATTGAGCAAGAAGGAAGCTAAGTCATGGCTCATTAGATGGATTCTCCTCCTCCAGGAATTCGACCTGGAAATCAGAGACAAGAAGGGGGCGGAGAATGTAGTTGCTGATCACCTGTCCAGAATGTAGTCTCCGTCTCTTCTGTCTGGACCCCTTGGTATGCCGACATCGCTAATTATCTGGCTTGTGCCATCGTCCCCCACAATGTGAGCTACCAACAGAAGAAGAAATTCTTCCATGAGGTCCGCAAATTTTATTGGGATGACCCCCATTTGTACAAAACCTGCAATGATGGGGTGATACAGAGATGCATCCCTGAAACTGAAACGACCTCTATAATTTCCCATTGCCATGGTCAGCAATGTGGAGGGTATGCGAGCACCTATAAGACGACTGCGAAGATTCTCCAAAGCGGATTCTACTGGCCAACCCTCTTCAAAGATACCCATGCTTACGTCCAGGCCTGCGACAAATGCCAAAGGACGGGGAATATCTCCAAAAGGAATGAGATGCATCAACACTACATCCTGGAGGTAGAAATCTTCGACGTATGGGGAGTGGACTTCATGAGACCGTTCCCTTCCTCTTCAGGGAACCAGTATATCTTGGTAGCTGTGGACTACGTATCGAAGTGGGTTGAAGCGATAGCCAGTCCAACCAATGATTCCAGCATGGTGGCCAAGTTCTTTAAAAACAACATCTTCCCACGGTTCGGTGTACCTCGAGTCCTGATCAGTGATGGAGGGAGCCACTTTATAGAGAAGAAATTCGAGGCTCTTTTGAAAAAGTACGGGGTACAACACCGGGTGGGGCGTGCCTACCACCCGCAGACCAGCGGTCAGGCGGAAGTCTCTAACCGGGAGATTAAAAGCATACTAGAAAAGACGGTGGCCAACTCTAGGAAGGATTGGTCATCGAAACTTCCTGACGCGCTTTGGGCCTACATGACGGCATTTAAAACTCCGATCGGCACAACCCCCTACAGGCTTGTCTATAGGAAGGCTTGCCATCTGCCTGTGGAATTGGAACATAAGGCATTTTGGGCAATCAAGAATCTAAACTTCGACGCCAAGGAGGTAGGTGGGCATCGGCAGTTACAACTTAACGAGCTCGACGAGATCCGGCTCAACGCCTATGAGAATGCCAGGATTTACAAGGATAAGCTGAAGCGGTGGCACGATAAGCGCATCTTGAAAAGGGAATTCAAGGAAGGGGACTTAGTTCTCCTATTCAACTCAAAGCTGAAGCTCTTTCCTGGAAAGCTCAAGTCAAGGTGGTCGGGACCATTCCGCGTCACCAAGGGCTTCCCGCATGGGGCTATTGAGATAATGTGAAGGGATGAGCCATTTAAAGTCAAGGGGCAGCGTCTGAAACACTATGCGGTGGGAGAACCGGGTTTCTCTCCGGTCGGAGTCTCAACGACTTACAACGCGTCTTCAGACCCCCCCGGATCCAAATTGACCACCGAAAGAGGCGTCGAGCAAACGACGTTAAACAAAAGCGCTTCATGGGAGGCAACCCATGCTCTAAATTCCGACCTTTGTTTTTAAGTTTATTTTTAGCTTAATCTTTCTATTTTTGATAAATAAATCCATCCATGAAAACTTCCGTTGAGGGACGTAGGGCATTCGTGATTTTTGCAGGAAACAAGCACTCACCCGACCGGGTGACCATTCAACCGATCGGGTGAGACAAATCAGACAATGGCCCATGTCTGCTCTCCAGCGAACCGGTCGGGTGGAGCTAGTTGAAACCGGGTCGCTGACCGTGTGGATAGAGCTGAACTTTCGGAAAATTTGGAGATCACATCAACCGATCAGTTGAGTAATACTGCAGACGGGTGAGTGACCGGGTGAAATGTCACATGCTCTCGGAAAGATATGGGAAGCGGTCAACCGATCGGGTGACTTTCCACCCAGTCGGTTCACCTGTAGCTGTTGGCCAACGAGATATTTTCAAAACTTATCCAACCGATCAGGTGAAACATCACCCGATCGGGTGACTTTCGCCCCTATAAATATCCCTGTTCGTGCGACCCGACCCCCAAACTTCCAGTCGCGCGATCTCTCCCCCTCCAACTGCCAAATCAATCTCCCTCATCTACCCCATTACCCCTAAACCCTCATCCTCACTCATTTCTCAAACACAACCCCCCATCACCACCCTTCCCATCATCAACATTCTCTCATCAAACCATCCAAACCCTAACCTTAACCCCCAAATTTTCAAAAAAAAAAAAATTTCGATTCTTGTCGGATCAGCGAGCGTCGGCTTCCCTAATTGCTTCCCTATATTGCGTGGGGTCTTTCGGGTGCTTGCTCTCACAACGTCGATGGGTAGCCTCTTTCCACTCTTCATATTTATTTCATTTTATATAATGACTTGAATTTGTTTTTGCACACTTTATCTGCTTCTTCATCTTCATAGACTCCATTTCCCGCTCCATCATCTTTCCCCTCGCCGTCACCATGTCTGGAAAGGGAAAGGAAAAAAGCCTCGTCATCACGCAGACATCCCCTTTACTGTCCTTTCTCCCCATCTTTCCTCGGCATAAACCCTTCGTCCGAAGAGCAATCCGATCGCTTGCAAGCCCTCCTTCATCGCCCAATGCGACCTACTCTTTTCGCTGACTTCCCCACCCTACAATCTCTTGGACTATTTTGGGGTATCTGTGCACTTTTTCGCTTCATAGGTTGCGACTATCTTCTGCGGACCCAAGCCAATACACAGCGGAATCTCACACTTGAGTTCCTCAGTTCTCTTGAAGTGTCCGATCATGGTTTCACCTTCCGAGCCTTCAATTGTGATTTTTCCATGAGCTTCAACACGCTTAATGACATTCTATTCTTTCCTCACCCTGATCGCCATGTTGAATGCTCAACTCTTGATCGATCTGACATCTTTTCTCGCTTTCGAGCCGATGGCGCTTGGCAGCGATTCACCCGATATACCACGTTTCCTGCGGTAGCCCTCGCCTCCTATATCATACACCCTTGCTACCGTTTCGCCCATTGCTTCCTTGCCAACACCATTTTCGCTCGCGTAGATGTATCCACGGTGTCTAGGGACGAGTTGCTTTTTCTCTATGCCATGTCCCATGACCGAGTTCATGGCAACATCCCTTTACCCTTAAACACCGCCCATTGGATCATCCACGAGATCCTATCCGTTAGTCGCGCAGCTTTCGGCTCTATTTGCTATGGGGGAATGATCGCTCTTATTGTCAGCTGTGTCTTGAGGATGCCGCCTGACCTCCCTATTGTCCCGGGACGTAGCCGTATCGATCGCGATTACTTGATCTCTATCGGTATGCTTACCCCTTTTGGGGAGGATCGTGCAGCCTACCTCTATAGTCCTGCCTACACTCCTTTTGCCATCCTCCCACCCTCATCTCCGGAGCGTTTCCCCTTACGCCTTACACACCTTCCCTGGGAGTTCTATCCAGATCCTTGGTATGCTTCCCTCGTTCACTTCCCACCCTTGGATCCTCCCGATTGGCACCCGTATGTTGATCAACCCCTTCCCACCGTCATTCACCACGATCCACCGATGTATCCCGATCCTCCGATGGTCTTGCCTGTTGCTCCTCCTTCTCCTATTCGCATACCCTCTCCTTCGTCCTCGGAGGATTCCTTCTACCATTATTCACCACCTTCTTCGCCGTCCCCTTACCATTCTACCGCTAGCGACTCCGATTGACCCCCCTTGCATATCTCTGCACTTTCACGATCATATCTCATTGCTAGCATTGTCATGTCTAGCTTGGGGGAAGTCTATTTTGCTGTGTTGTCGTGTTTTGTTTTCTTTGTGTGTGTGCTTGTTTCATTTGTCGTGTCGTATCATTTTCTTTCCTTCCTTTTCTATTTTTATGTCGTGTGGTTTAATTTTGATTTTTTTTATTTTCAGTTTCGTATCTGTGTTTTTGTGTCTGTGTGTATTCCCCCCCATTTTCATTGCCCTCCCGTACTCACTCTTATTGCATTGAGGGCAATGCAAGCTTTAGCTTGGGGGAGTCGCACTTTGTGCGTCATTTGAGTCTTTCTTTTTCGTTTTCGTGTCGTTTTCATCGTGTTTTAAATTTTTCTTTTCTTCTTTTTATCTCTTTCTCCTAGAGATGAACCCTATGATGAATTGCCACAAAATCACACACACCTAGCATAGCATCGATAATCACACTCACTAACCCTAGGATATCGAGTCCTCTTGCATTTCATGCATCGTGGGTCCACTTAGCTTTTTGTGAGTCGTGTGTCGTGCCTAGCTGTTTGGTGTGCTTCTGCTTTGTGATTTTACTTTATATACCTGTCCAGGAATGACCCCTAGATTATCATGTTTCGATATGAATATGCGGTATCTATTTCTACTGTCTGCTTCTTCTGGATGCTATATATATCGTACGCTTCATTTCGCATGTGTCGGGATTCCACGATTAAGGACTAGGATAACCCATTTAGCCCATGCTCTAATTAGCGAGAATAGTTTCCTTTGCCCAAGTGTTTAGATTCCGACTTCTTTTTTGTTTTACTTGGTGCAAATCCCCTCGTCGTATACCGTTCTCCCACTTGGGAGAGTACACATGTGTATAACCTAAAACCCAAAAATCCAAAAAAAAGAGAGAAAAGAAAAGAAAAACCCAAAAAAAGAGAAAAGAAAAGAAAAAAAAATTGTAAAGCCAAAAATCCAAAAAAAATATACAAATACCCAAAACCCAAAAAAAATTCCTGTGTGAATATCTTTTCCTACTTGCCGAGAATAAAGGGAAGGCGAGAATTTGCACCAAGTGTTCTACTCCACATCATCTCAACCCCCATCGGTTTCGAAAACACTTGGCTTAGTAACATTTTAGCTATTATCTAGGCTATAGTGGGGTGATTTTCTTAACCCTAGTTGTGGAGTCCCCGACGCATGATATGTTTCGATTCTCTCTCTATTCTCATGCATGCTTGAACTACATATATTCACCGCTTTATTCAATCCGAATCGATATTTGGGTCATTTCCTGGATTTGTGTATATCGAGCTTTATCGCACATCGTAGATTGTGACACGGACTGCTAGCGCACGACCACACTCACTCGCGCTTCACCGCGTGGGCCCATGGCACTTGTCTGGACTCGTATTCCTTGGTTTAGTGATGTGATTTGGCGTTTGCTTGCTTGGTATGTCGTTTTTGATTTTGTTGGCCCTGACGGGTGATCTAGGATATAGAGTTTTCTTTTTCTCTCTTTCTCTCTATTTTCTCTCTCCGAGCTCTTACTCTCACTCGTCTTCCTGGAGGACGAGGAAGAGTTCAGCTTGGGGGATTTTGACGTGCGTTTATATTTCATATATTTGCGCACGTTTTCTTCCGTGTTTTTCCGTATTTTATCGCCGTCTTATATTCATTTTCTCGTGTTTTCTTTCACTTTTCCGTGTTTTTCGTGTTTTTCAGGATTTTAGATCGGTTAGTCATTGTCAATCGGTCGGTTCACAAGTTCAAAAGCCCCAAGCATCTGTAGCCATATCTCATTCATATGTAAACCGGATCGGTTGACAAGCCGGCTGGTTATTTTTTTGCTCCGTGGGCTCTTCTCGATGCGTCCATAGGACTAGGAAATCGATAGGGATTAGGAATCTAACGGTTACGCGGGGTGTTTTATTGTCATCGTCGGGAAAAAGACCGCCTTTGACCGTCAGGCCAAGGGGGAATAAACTTGGCGGTTGACTCCCTAGCCATAGCTCACGCCCTTAGCGTAGACGTTGAATCCTAGCGCACGGGAGCGGCAGGATGAGACGTTGGGAGTTATCATTGCGGGCTTAGTGCTCCCGGAGTCGGTCAGTGTTAATGGACACGGGAGTGCCCATTGACTGAACCAGTGAAGTCCGGTGTATCATCCTGGGCACCGACCGGAATATCGGGCCCATGGGACGCCGGTACCACTCTTAGAGGCAACGTCTCACCATTAGACCCTAATTCCGATCGTTATCCTACCCGTAGGACGTATCGACGAGATTCGCTCGATAGGGTGGAAGCCAGAGTCCCGGGGTTTTCCCTTTATATTTTCTATACCTTGCATTCCTTTTACCGTGACAACCCCTCATTCGATCCGGGCTAGCTCGCCCATGGGGTGAATTTGATCCTCTTTGACACAAGCACATCCACGCCTCCCTGAGTTCGACCCCCCAAGCCACACTACAACACCGCGCGCTTGCGGTTACAAATATTTAAATCTCACGCCCCCAATCGTTTCATTGCACATACATCGCGCAAACCGGGGGGCGGTCAGGGGTCCCAAGAGGGGTAATTGTGATGGAGGGTGACACTTCATAGAAAACAAATTTGAAGCTCTCCTAAGAAAATATGGGGTACACCACTGTGTCTGCTTAGCTTACCACCCTCAGATAAGTGGGCAAGTTGAAATTTCAAATCAGGAGATCAAATCCATGCTGGAGAAGAATGTCATGAAATCACATAAGGATTGGTCCCTGAAGCTTGACGACACCCTCTAGGCTTACTGCACCGCCTTCAATACCCATATCAGAACTTTCCCCCATCAACTAGTCTATGGTGTAATGCCCTGATAGCTATTGCACAAGTACTAGAGGGGGGGTGAATAGTACTTTAAAATAATTAAGAGTAATTATTCCTAATTATCTTGTAAACTCAACCAACAATGCGGAAATGAAAAGTGTCAACAATAAAAGACAAACACAAACAAACGATATAACGGGTTCGGATCCACCCAAGTCTCCCCGACTTGTTCCCAGTGATCTTACGTCCCAATCACCTGGATCCCCTCCGGCTACTTGAGTTAGAAACCTCTAACTCAAATTTGCACTATGAAATTCTTGTAGAAAACCTCTACAAGATCAAATCATACACAAATGAAAATGTGACTCCCACAAACCGGGATCACACACTTCTCTCACAAACCGAGAGAAAAACTTACAATAGCAATGTAAATGAAATATGAAATGCTTACCAACAAAATCATATGCCTTGAGTAAACTTACGATTTTAGGGCAAGGAAGATTTTGAGGGAGAAGAAGGCACTAAACCCTAGCTCCAAGAAGATGACCAGCAATAGAAGCCTAGGGTGGAGTTGGTGACCTTGAATCAATCTTTTGGCTTGAATGGCTCACAATCAATGAGAATCTCTCTTGAGGAATAAGAGTGAGGGAGAGATTCTTGTGAGAAATGAAGCTTTAGAAATGGAGTTGAATGCTTCTCTATGATTCTCTAAAATGCAATAAATATCAGCCTTGAATGCTATGAAGAAGCAACTCAAGATTATATAGGATAGAGAAGAGAGAGAGAGAGAGAGAGAGAGAGAAAATTCGTGCATTTAATGCTCCAACGGATCTATTTCTGAAGCAGTCTAATCGGTCTAAGAAGGATCACTGACCGATTAGTTTCTCAACTAGTCGGTCGGTGATTCCTCTTGGACCGACTAACTGGTTCACAGCCAATAAAGTTAGTTCAGGGAATATAGAACTAGTCGGTCTAAGAAGACTTGCCAACCGACTAGTTTGACAACTAGTCGATCGGTGAGTGTTCTTTGACCGACTAAGAGATGAAATCAAATATGCTGAACACAAGGTGACCTAGTCGGTCTAAGAACAAATTCCAACCGACTAGTTTCACAACTAGTCGGTCGATGAATGTTCTTGGATCGACTAACTGTAAACAGTAACTCAGGCTGAAAAATGAAGTCTTAACTAGTCGGTCTAAGAAGGATTCCAAACCGACTAGTTTGACAACTAGTCGGTCGGTGAACCTTCTTGGACCGACTAATTGGTCAACAGTGAATAGGCTGAATTGAGCAAGGAGATCTAGTCGGTTCAAGAAGGATTACTGATCGACTAGATGACAATCTAATCGGTTGGTTCTTCTTCTTGAACCAACTAAGATACACTAGAAGCCGCGAAATGAAGCGTGAAGCTTTGGGAAAGTTCGTATGGGCTTTTAAGATAATCCTAGCTCTAATGATATGAGCGTTATGAAGATTAAAACGTAAGACCTACTCAAGGCTTAACATTCTACGAAAAGAAGCTAGAAGACTATAAATTAAACTTGACGAACTGTCTTCAAAAGCTTCATTCCGAATCTCTTGACTTCAATAATGCTCCTAGAGCTTCAACGAAGCTTCAGGCACATGATCACGTGCTTTGAGAAGTCTTGAGACGTCGCTTTAGATGTTCATAGAATTTTGGCGACGATCTCCATAACTGCGCTCACAAAGAGTTAGTTCACGATATTTATGTTTGTTCATCATCAAAACCAAATCCGGGGAATCAATACTCACCATTCTCCCCCTTTTTGGTGATGACAAACCAACATAAATAATAATCAATAATAATGATTCAAATGAAATTTACTTACTCCCCTGCATTGATGACACGTTAATTCCATATTAAATAATAATCATACGCATCAAGCAGACGAGGAAAGTATAAAATGTGAATTCAATTATTGAAATATCGGATTTGAAATCCATTTTTATATCTTAGCTCCCCCTGAATCTAACATATCAAATTAGATTCACTGTAAATTATCATTTTAGCACATCGTCATTATTAATTCTCTCCCCCTTTGGCATTAGCAAAAAGAGTGGGAGGAGAACAACGGCAACAACAATGGCTTCAATAAAATCACGGGAGTTGAAGAATACGACCACGGTCCAAATGACACCAACGTAAAGTCACGAAGAAAATCAAAGTGTGCCAACGAGACCATAGTCGAAAATCGAAAAATGAAATCATCAAAACTCAAATCAGTTTCACGTATTGAGTTATGGAACATACTCTCCAATATCAACATTCTTAGTGAATTTAGTGCATGGAAAACAATTCTATGTTTTCATAGAAAAAATTCTATTTAATCAATATAATCGTCGAGCGACGAAAACAACATCAGAGACAAAAATATAATGTGCACACTGAAGTAAATGGCAACACGATATATATATATCTGTGTGTGTGTGTGTGTGTGTAAGAACATGGTACATCAAAAGTATACATCCTCCAACACAAAAATACACGATCAACAGATCGGAGCACATCATACAACAAATGTCACGGCATACATCGAAGTATCACAAAACATGTATACATCAAAATATATCATAAAACATACAAAAATCCATCCAAAAATACATCACCACCCAACTATCCTACCCCGCTCTCTCACAAACAAAATATATCATCCAATGTGCACAAGGGAGAGTCCTCCAATGCAAGCTCAGGAGGCAGAGGGAGGATCAGCAGCAGCAACAGGCTCTGCAGAAGGGGTGGTGGTCACGGGAACGACCGAAGTGTCAACTGAAGGGAGAGTGGCAACATGAGTGGTCTCGGGAGCATCAGCAGACGAAGTATCCACCGAAGGAATGGTGGCAGCAGGTGTGCTCTCGAGAGCACTAGCAGAAGTAGTGCACTAGACGTACCCTCGGGGGCACGAGGAGGAAATCCAACAAGCTCCTCGAGATCAGCTTCATCCATTTCCTCCTCGTCAGAAACTGAAGGAGGAACCTCAATGCCCAAGTGAGAACAGATGCGAGCTAGCATCTACTCAGAACGAGAAACACGAGACTCCACACGTCGCAGGGAAACTGCAAACTCAGCGAGTGACGGGGTAGGAGGAGGAGCAGGAGCAGGAGCAGGAGCAGGAGCAGCTGAAGCAGAGGGGGTAGTCCTCTGAATGTGACGAAGCGCCGCAAGAGACTTCTTGACGGCAGTCGCGTTCAGGGGAGGACCCAAAGGACGCTGATCATCGGGAGGGAGAGGGACGCCGAAGTGACGGAAAACAAGAGTCAATAGGCACGGATATGGAATGTGGGCTGACTTGGTGGATTTCCTTATACACTCAAAGGAGTCCATCTTGTCAAGAATAATCCGGGTCCAATTGATCTGGCTCCCCAAGAAAAGAGCGTAGATAAGCTTGAGAAATGGCTGGGATGACAAGCTAGAGGAGCCGTACTTCGAAAGGAGGCACGACTTCAGGATAAGATTCAAGACCCAAGCATTCGGCTTAAACGATTTCGAGGGGACGCCAATCATGGCGGGAGGGATGACATGAAACATCTCAGAAAGCATTGCCTGGTCAAGATCGTGGATGTCATCCACAGAGATAGTAGCAGGAAGCAGGCCAGAGGATGAGACACCAATCAACTGCCCTAAGATTTCTGCCGTGAGGACAATAGGTGTCCCCAAGACAGTCGTCTCAATGCAGTGGGTGTCGTCATACTCACCCCGTACTCAATTGGCATAGAATAATTTGACGAGTCGTGGGTACGGGTGAGGGTTCGCCTTGGGGTCATGGCGAAGATAGTCTAAAAGGCCGCTATAGGAAAGAAGATCGGAGAGATGTGGAAAGTCTGAGAACTGAACGAAGTGCTCCAATATCAATGGACATTGCTCGATACGGTTGTAAGCCGCGAGACACAACGGGTCATCGTGACACAATGAGATATCGACACCACCCAAAGGCATGGGAGCCTTCCCCTTAGACGGACGAGAGCTAGATCGAGGAGGAGGAGTAGGAGCCCTAGCGGTAGGCTCAGACTCAGGAATATACTCTTCGTCAGAGTCATCGGGAGGAGTGGGAGCACGGAAAGAGCTAGGCTTGGGTTGTGAAGATCGGGCTCTAGGCTTAGCAGTCGTCGTCCTCTTCTTCTTAAGAGGAGGCGAAGAGGAGGATGGATGAGTCGATTTGGCGCGGCGTTTGGGTTGAGGGGGGTCGATAGGAGGAGACTCGACGGTCATGGGAGACGGACTAGAGGGACGGATAGGTAGACGAGTCTTCGCCATGATCGAGACGAGACCGCACACAATCGAACGCACGAGATCAAACGAGAGATCAAGCGATGAAAACCTAGGTCAAAACCCTAAGTAGAATGAAATCGAAGTAGAAGTGAACCCTAAAAACATAGAGGGAGATAGAGCTATACCCAGCGAGACCCTAGGAAGGAGGGAGAGATGGCCGGCGACGACACACGACGGTCGGAGACGGCGGAGCTGGCTGAGGAAGATGGAGGGTCGCGAGGGTTAGGGGGTTTGAGAGGAGGGATTGCACCGATTAGAGTGAGATCTAATCGGTGCCAAGGAGTATAATTCGACAGAAATAGGAAAAGACGGAAATGCCCTAACTCATTTAGTCGGTCACAGTTCAAGTGCTGACCGACTAGAACGAAATCTAGTCGGTCGGCCAATGAGCATGAACCGACTAAGTGCAAACAGTAACTGAAGCTAAATTTAGAGCATGATTTAGTCGGTCTGAGTTCATTCACTGACCGACTGAACTCAAACTAGTCGGTCGGCTATTGAACTTGGACCGACTAAGAAAGTCCAAAAATTTGAAAATTTGAAAATTTGAGTCCTCTCCAAAGCGCACTTGGACGATACAACGAAATACTCTCATACATCATTAATCTACCCCATAAAACATCGAAATTCATAAATACGACGTGCATGAATATTTCTAGCGTAAATTCCGAAAATCCAAACATAAATCCAGAAAATCACTACAAATCGAGCATGAGCAAATATATAAAAAATTATTATCATGCAAGATTATTGAAAATATGAATCCTATATCTCGGATTCACCATAATCCCCAATTCTCGACGTAACCGCACAAAGGAGTCCTCCTTGAGTGGTTTCGTGAAAATATCGGCGATTTGCTTCTGGGTTTCAACGTACACTAAAATGATGTCCTTTCTACCAACATGATCATCAAGGAAATGGTGACGGACATCTATGTGTTTCGAACGGGAATGGTGTACCGGATTCTTAGAGAGACATATTGCACTTTGGTTGTCCACCATGATAGGGCAAGTATCACAGTTTATACCAAAGTCTTTAAGAGTGTGTCTCATCCAAAGAACCCGAGCACACGTAGCACGACGGCAATATATTCTGCCTCGGTGGTTGAAAGTGATACGAAATTCTGCTTCTTGGAAAATCAAGAGATAAGAGAATTTCCTATAAAATGGCAAGTGCCACTAGTACTTTTCCTGTCGGATTTGCATCCCGCATAATCTGCGTCACTATATGAGATTAACTCATATGTGCTAAACTTTGGATATATAATCCGTAGTCGAGAGTGTAACTTAAATAACGGAAAATACGTTTAACCGCTACTAAGTGAGATTCCTTAGGTTGAGACTGATAACGAGCACATATACATACGGCAAACATAATATCGGGCCTGCTAGCAGTAAGATATAGTAAACTACCTATCATACCTCGATATAGACGAATGTCTACATCTTTGCCGCCCGTATCTTTATCAAGAATGTGTAGTAGTGCTCATTGGAGTCTTCTTGCCTGAGGCATTCTCCATTCCAAATCGCTTTAGCAACTCCACCATGTACTTGGTTTGGTGGATGAAGATTCCATCGTTCATTTGGCGAATTTGGAGACCTAAGAAATATTTGAGCTCACCCATGTGGCTCATCTCAAATTGGTCCTTCATAACATTAGAAAACTCTTCGCAAAGAGTGAAGTTAGTAGCACCGAAAATGATATCATCAACATAAATTTGAACTAAAATAATATCATGATTCGAATACTTAACAAATAGTGTAAAATCAACTTCACCCATTTTAAAACCCAAATCCAAAAGAAAGTTTTTCAGGCGGTCATACCAAGCTCTTGGAGCTTGTCTCAAACCATAAAGTGCTTTCTTAAGTTTGAAAACGTGATTTGGAAAATTTTCATTTATAAAACCCGGAGGTTGAGAAACATAAACTTCCTCAACAACATCTCCGTTTAAAAACACACTTTTTACATCCATTTGAAAGAGTTTAAAAATCTTTATGGCATGCAAAAGATAATAACAACCTAATCGATTCTAATCTAGCTGCTGGAGCAAATGATTCTTCGAAATCTATACCTTCCTCTTACCTGTAGCCTTGAGCTACTAACCGAGCTTTGTTTCGGACGACGTTTTGGTTCTCGTCGGTCTTGTTCTTGAAAATCCACTTCGTTCCTATAACGGTGTGGTTCTTCGAAGGCAATGGAACAAGCTCCCAAACCTCATTCCTCTCAAATTGAATGAGTTCTTCCTCCATGGCTAGGATCCAAGTACTATCTTCGCACGCTTCGTTAATATTCTTTGGCTCTATCGAAGAGGCAAAGACACAATGAGCGAAGTAGTTGACTTGAGATCTCGTCTTGACACTATCATGTATGTTGCTAATGACTTGCTTATGGGGATGTTCGCAAACTGTATGAAGCCGTTTGGGAACTCCCTGATCACTAGGAACATTCTCAAAAGATTCATCAATAGGGTTAGTGGTTTGACTGCGAGACGTGCACAATCCAAGTAGGATGCACACGTTCACCTCCCAAGCGTAGGAGTGTCAATGCAATAAAAATAACCGGTGAGTACCAGATCGGATCACAGGGACAAGTGGTTCTATATTCACAAAATTGATCGATAACGAAAAATAAAGTGTTTTACAACAATCTCAATTAACAGTAGATGAGTGGAGGAAAACGTGTGGAGAATCGAAAAATCTATCCTAAGTGGGTAGGGTTAGAGAGCCAAAGGTGGAATAGGATCGCTAGAAGAGAAAGCATGGGTAGAGGGTTCATTAAGTTTGGCGTTAATTAATCTCTAATTACCGCATATAACACAATCGGTCATCCGACTAAGGAAGCCCAATCAGAATATTTAGCGTTCATGAACATGAAATTTTGCAATATGGATGGATTTATTATCACGACACTAATCAAGTTAGGAGCATGGATTCATCTCGAATTGTGCCCTCTCGGGACTTAACCAATTAAATTTGTGCCCTAATTACACATCCAACATTAGCATGAGAGCAGGCAAGAGGCAATTAGAACTAAAATTAACACCCAACATCAATGAATCACAACCCAAGCCATTCTATACTAATCAATCATCATGAAACAAAAGATTGAATTTTCATTCAACAATAACCCAAATTCATTACAAATTGAGAGATGCTAAATTACAAAAGGGGAAAGAATGATATCACCAAGGAGCTCTCTAAGATGAAGCACTCCTCCACCTTGAGCACCTCCTCCAAGCTTCTAACCTCCTCTCATGGCCTCCTCCCCCAAGCCCTAGACCTAGAAAACTCAAAAACAGCAGCCAACCCCCAAAAAAACGAACTCCTGGTCAAATTCGGCCCCCAGGCGCAAATAGCCCAAGTATTGGGCTTGCGGGTCGGATCTGGATCGGATCCGACCCGCAAAAACGCGCCCAGACCCACATTTTAAACAAAAACAGGCCGGAGAAATCCGGCCCGCTTGTCGGTCAGCGCCTAAGCGCCCGTAATTGCAGGCGCTGCCTCTCGCGCGTGCTTTTATTTTTTTTTGTTAAAATATTTTTTTTAAAACGGCCCAGCGGCCCGCTCCAAGAGCGGGCCGCGGGCCTTAATTAATTTTTTTTAATTTTTAAAAAGTTGCGGCCCGACGGATCAATGGAGCAGATGGCGCCACGTGGTGCCTCCAGATCGCGCCATGTGGCGCCCTCAATAAATTCTTTTCCTAGGGTTTTTAACCACATTTCTCCTCCAATTAAATCGCCAAAAATACATAGAAATCTCAGAAAAATCCCAAAAAATTATGAAAAATCCCTAAGACTCCCAGGAGTACCTGAAAAATAGGAAAAGGAGAAATTAGTCCATTTGATTATGAAATTAATATAATGACTATAAAAAACACTATATTGACTTCCAAAATTCGTATAAATTAATTCCTTGCTCAAATAATTCCCAAAAAATGGAGATATGATCAAAATAATGGCAGGAGCATATGAAAAATAATAAGAAGCCAATAAAGACGATAAAATCCATATCTTGTGCCAAGAATGAGAATAAGCTCCGAAAATGACATAAAATGAAAATATACCCAAAAAGAGCACAATTAAGCCTAATCTTTGGCACAAAATGGGGGTAGTTAGGGGGTATAAATATACACTTTTCACTCCGAATCAGTTAGTATCAATAGAATCAATAGAATTAGAATTACCAATAGAATCACATAAAACATCCATGGAGTCATCATCATTGATAATTCTAGATGGGACAAAATTTTCATTGAATGAAACATGAAGAGATTCCTCGATCGTTGAGGTTCTTTTGTTGTATATCCGGTAGGCTTTGCTACGTGAGGAATATCCAACAAATATCTCCTCATCAGATCTTGGATCAAATTTTTCCAAACTTCCATACGTGTTTTTAATAAAACATTTTGCACCGAAAACTCGAAAATGTTTAACTTGAGGCAATCTACCAAACAACAATTCATAACAAGTTTGTTTGGTGCCGGGCCTCAAAATTATCCTATTAAACACATAGCAAGCGGTATGAACCGCTTCTGCCCAAAATTGATGGCCAAGTTGACTATCATCAAGCATAGTGCGAGCACATTCCACTAGCGTCCTATTCTTTCTCTCAACAACACCATTTTGAGGAGGTGCGCGAGGGAAAGAGAAGGTGTGAGTAATACCAACTTCATCACAAAAATTTGAGAAAGGCTCATTCTCAAATTCCCCTCCATGATCACTACGAATAGTGACAATGGTGGTTCCAATGAGATTTTGTACTTTCTTAACAAATATTGTGAAGTTTTCAAAAGCATCATTTTTATTACTTAAGGAAAATACCCAAGTAAATCTAGAAAAGTCATCAACGATGACAAGTCCATATCGAGCATTCCCTAATGAAGCAACTCTAGTTGGCCCAAAAAGATCTAGATGTAAAAGCTCTAGAGGCCGCTTAGATGAAATGCTTTTCTTAGGTTTGAATGACGATTTTGGAAGCTTGCCTCGTTGACACGAGTCACAAAAGCTTTTCTTTTGGAAAGAAAGCTTAGGAAATCCTTTTATAGCGTTTAAGTTGGAAAGCTTAAAAAGTGTTGCAAAGTTCACATGACCAAAACGTCGATGCAATAAGTGTTGCTCACTTGTGTTGGCAATGAGACATTGTTCATGTGACTTGGGGATATCTAGGATATATATATCCTTATGGCGTGTGCCAGAAAATAACAAATTATTATTATATTTACTAAAAATATGGCACATTCCTTTCGCAAAGCTAACTTTGTAACATTTGTCACAAAATTGGCTTATTGAAAGAAGATTGTGATTTAATCCTTTAACAAGGTAAACATCACTTATTAGTGGTTTAGATGGGTTACCTACTTTACCAACACCAATGATGGTTCCGCTCTCGTTGCCTCCAAAGACTACTCGGTTCCCATTCGCAATGGGCACCACTCCGGAGAGCAATTGAGCTTCACCCGTCATGTGTTTTGAACACCCGCTATCGAGTATCCACCCATCCTTGGAGCTAAATTTGTATTTGTTGCTCCGTTTCTTTTTCTTGAGTACCTAAAGATGAAAATATCATTCCATGGTACCCAAGGTCATTGGGTCCTAAAAGATTAGACCTTTGGAAGCCAAGTCCAATTGGACTTAGACTTCCCAACATAATCATCATCGTGCACGACATTTATAAAATATGAATTCATGTAAGCTTCTTTTTCATGCATGTTAGTGTTCTTCGGGCCCCAAATAGTGAATATTTTGGGAGCCCTATTCCTATTGGGAGCATGCATACGTTGTTGATTTCTACGTGATGCATGTCATGGATAAGCATATGGCACATGATGAAATGGTGGTAGAGACATATGATATGATGCATGCTGGTAATTGTTCATATGATATTGATGTGGATGAACATATGCATGTGGAGGAACACGTGCATGAGGGTGTCTCACATGGTGTGCACGTGCCCGTGGATGTGGAGCATAAAAATCATCATATGTGTGAACCAGTGGAGTAGGATGTATGTTCCTACGTGGCATGGTATTGGTGTACATAAATGCATGACCCTTCTTTGGAGGTCCACCCAAAGTGGGTTTCTTTCCAAATGAGGGTGTGTACGAAGTGGAAGCACCATTGGTAGATGAACTACCAATGGGGTGTTTGCCCACACTCGTTGAGGCATCGGAAGTTGGCCTAACAAAGGTGGTAGACGATTTGGATGAATTTCCCATCTTATACCCCAAGCCAATGCTATGATTGGCCGGAAGTAAGTCATTTAGGATATTATCCAAATGGTCCTTACCTTTATTGAATTTATTAATTCGGTCTAATGTGGACTCATACTTCTCGGTGAGAGAAAGTATAGAAGCATCCAAAGTGGACACTTGAGTTGTGAGTTCACAAACACGAGACTTGAGACTCTCATTCTCAATACTCAAAGTTGAGTTTCGAGAAATCAAATCCGCTATCTCATGTTCATCCGATTCCTCAATATGAACATGCTCAAGTTGAGATTTGAGATTTACAATCTCATTTCTCAAACTTTCAACAACGGTGTCGTTGTTGATGATGATAGGCTTAGGTGAGGTTTGGAGACTAGTTAACTCATCTTTAGTCTTAGTATATCTATTTACTAATTTAGAATACTTAGACCAAATTTGCTCCTTAACTAATCTAAGGTCATCCATAGTTACCTCATCGCCTTCATCCTCGCTTTCATCGGAAGAGGATTCTTGATCATGTTCCTCTCTTGCCATGAAGTACATGTGTGCTTGCTCCACTTGCTCATCATCCGACTCTCCACTTGAGGAGTCCTCGTCGGAGTCGGTGAATGTCACGACAAGTCCTTTCTTGTACCCTTTCTTGTACTTTCGAGACTTGTCAAACTTTGACGCCTTCCATTTCTCCTTTTGCTTGTTTTGAGGACAATCCTCTTTCATGTGTACTGGCTTGTTGCATTTAAAACACAAAGGAGCGGAGGCGTTAGAAGAACTAAATTTAGATTTGTTCTTGAAATTACCTTTCCGGAAGAATCGGTTGAACTTCTTTGCCATGAGGGCAATGGACTCCAAGTCCAACTCGTCTTCCGATTCTTCATCATCGGTAGAAGTAGATGGAGCGGCCTTGACGCAATCGCCTTTTTCTTTGACTCGTCTTGCTTCAAGTATGACTTCATCTTGTCTTACATTTTTATCTTGCTATCCTTGCGTACCTCATAAGACATCAAGGTACCCATTAGTTGAACAACGGTATATTTATTCATATCATTACCTTCCTAGATGCGAAGGTACGCTTTTCCCAACAAGAAGGAAGTCCGTCAATAATCTTTGAGACTTTCTCCTTTTGGGTGTAGGTCTTTCCAAGAGCCTCCAATTCGTTGGTAATGTCAACGAAGCGAGCATAGTACTCCTTCATCTTCTCACCCTGTTGCATGTTAAATCATTCGTAATCTTTATTTACAACAGTGAGTTTGGAGTCTCTTACCCTACTCGCTCCTTCATGCAAGATGAGGAGTGAGTTCCAGATTTGATATGCACTCTTACATGTGCATATCTTGTTGAAGTCTTCGGGCTTCAAAGTGCATTGCAAGGCATTCATTGCCTTGGCATTGGTTACCTTCACGGCGACCTCCGCGGTAGTCCACTTCGCGAAATCTTATTCGGCGGGCTCGACATACTCTGTCATCGTGGCTCTCCATAGTGAAGTGCTCCGGAGAAACGTTTCCATCCGGCATTTTCAGTACCCGTAATTGGTATCGTTGAAGAAAGGAGGCCTAGTTGAGGAGTGTCCTTCTATTACCGAAGAAGCTCCTTCACGGTTCCTGAAGGTGCTATAGTCTGAAGGTGGACGAACGGTTTTGTTGTCGTTGGAAGACATAGCTATGAACTTGGCTCTGATACCAAATGTAATGCCCTGATAGCTACAGCACAAGTACTAGAGGGGGGGTGTGAATAGTACTTTAAAATAATCAAGAGAAATTATTCCTAATTATCGTGTAAACTCAACCAACAATGCGGAAATGAAAAGTGACAACAATAAAAGACAAACGCAAACAAACGATATAACGGGTTCGGATCCACCCAAGTCTCCCCGACTTGTTCCCGGTGATCTTACGTCCCAATCACCTGGATCCCCTCCGGCTACTTGAGTTAGAAACCTCTAACTCAAATTTGCACTATGAAATTCTTGTAGAAAACCTCTACAAGATCAAATCATACACAAATGAAAATGTGACTCCCACAAACCGGGATCACACACTTCTCTCACAAACCGAGAGAAAAACTTACAATAGCAATGTAAATGAAATATGAAATGCTTACCAACAAAATCCTATGCCTTGAGTAAACTTACGATTTTAGGGCAAGGAAGATTTTGAAGGAAAAGAAGGCACTAAACCCTAGCTCCAAGAAGATGACCAGCAATAGAAGCCTAGGGTGGAGTTCGTGACCTTGAATCAATCTCTTGGTTTGAATGGCTCACAATCAATGAGAATCTCTCTTGAGGAATAAGAGTGAGGGAGAGATTCTTGTGAGAAATGAAGCTTTAGAAATGGAGTTGAATGCTTCTCTTTGATTCTCTAAAATGCAATAAATATCAGCCTTGAATGCTATGAAGAAGCAACTCAAGATTATATAGGATAGAGAAGAGAGAGAGAGAGAAAATTTGTGCATTTAATGCTCCAACGGATCTATTTCTAAAGCAGTCTAATCGGTCTAAGAAGGATCACTAACCGATTAGTTTCTCAACTAGTCGGTCGGTGATTCCTCTTGGACCGACTAACTGGTTCACAGCCAATAAAGTTAGTTCAGGGAATATAGAACTAGTCGGTCTAAGAAGACTTGCCAATCGACTAGTTTGACAACTAGTCGGTCGGTGAGTGTTCTTTGACCGACTAAGAGATGAAATCAAATAGGCTGAACACAAGGTGAACTAGTCGGTCTAAGAACAAATTCCAACCGACTAGTTTCACAACTAGTCGGTCGATGAATGTTCTTGGATCGACTAACTGTAAACAGTAACTCAGGCTGAAAAATGAAGTCTTAACTAGTCGGTCTAAGAAGGATTCCAAACCGACTAGTTTGACAACTAGTCGGTTAGTCGGTGAACCTTCTTGGACCGACTAATTGGTCAACAGTGAATAGGCTGAATTGAGCAAGGAGATCTAGTCGGTTCAAGAAGGATTACTGATCGACTAGATGACAATCTAGTCGGTTGGTTCTTCTTCTTGAACCAACTAAGGTACACTAGAAGCCGCAAAATGAAGCGTGAAGCTTCGGGAAAGTTCGTATGGGCTTTTAAGATAATCCTAGCTCTAATGATATGAGCGTTATGAAGATTAAAACGTAAGACCTACTCAAGGCTTAACATTCTACGAAAAGAAGCTAGAAGACTATAAATTAAACTTGACGAACCGTCTTCAAAAGCTTCATTCCGAATCTCTTGACTTCAATAATGCTCCTAGAGCTTCAACGAAGCTTCAGGCACACGATCACGTGCTTTGAGAAGTCTTGAGACGTCGCTTTAGGTGTTCATAGAATTTTGGCGACGATCTCCATAACTGCGCTCACAAAGAGTTAGTTCACGATATTTATATTTGTTCATCATCAAAACCAAATCCGGGGAATCAATACTCAACATATGGCAAGGCTTGTCACCTACCAATCGATTTAGAGCATAAGGCTTTTTGGGCCGTCAAAAGCCTAACTTACGACTACACCTATGCAGGAGAGAACCGACTTCTCCAACTAAACAAGTTGGACGAGTTTCGGCTAAAAGCCTATGAAAGTGCCCGCATTTATAAGGATAAAACAAAAAGGTGGCACAACAAACATATCCTAAGGAGTGAGTTACATGAAGGTGATCTGTTATTAATTTACAACTCGAGGCTGAAGCACTTCCTATGGAAGCTGCACCCTCGATGGACGGGGACCATTCAGGGTGACACATGTTTTCCCCTACGGAGCTGTTGAGCTGCTAGGAGACAGAGGGGGGAAATTTCAAGGAGAATGGCCACCACCTAAAACATTATGTCTAGCGAACCTATGGAGAAGGGTGCATCCTATACGCTCGTCTTTTCAACCGTGCCCAAGAACGTCTACAACCCATCATTTTGGCGGCCAATATACACAATGGAGAAGCTGCTAAACCCTATCATGCAGAGCGAATAAACCATATATGTCGTTGAGCTAACGATGTTAAACAAACACTTCGTAGGAGGCAACCCAAGTTTATTTATTGCTTTTAGTTATTCTTAACTGTTTATGTCATCTCGCTTTACAAAATGTAACATGCTCTCTTTGTCCTAGGTGTACAAACCCCCAACCATGCAGAATGCTGAACTTACATGCCATTCCCGGGCTTCTATGGCATGCTCCCACGCAATTCGGGTATACTCGTTCCTCTCTCCAACCTCATCCTTATTTCCACACACTGCTGGTTATCACATTGAGAACACTGCTTAGTTCTAGCTTGAGGGAGGAAGACGCTTCACTTCTAGCTTTGTTGGGGGGGGGGGGGGGGATTCCCACCACGTTGCACCACTCTTGTATGCAAATTCTTGATATGCACATTTTAGATTAAAATTCCTCACGCATGCTATAGACTCCTTTATGGCGTGATTCTCCCTTTCTATACTCATGGATTCATGTTCAACTTGTTCCTGCAAATAAGTATCTCGTACATTTAGGAGGATTGGATTGAGTTTTTAGTTAAACCATTGTTATGCACGCGTTTAAGTCTCGCCAATGGTGTTGAGTGGTTCTTAACTCGTTAGGATTTGATTATGGATATAGTTTAGCTACCCTTAAGCCATGTGTGATCGACATACTTCAGACAAACGAGTACAAAAATATTTTGGAATAAGTGCATCGTTCTTTCAGTTATACCAAGTAGCCGGGTCTCCGTGCCTCAGGAAGCATTGTAGATTCGCGTCGAAAGGTGAAATTTAGGGGAGTGCACTAGATTGCAATAATAGGGCCTAGGTGATTCGAAAAAGTAGACCTGAGGGGCCCATCTTGGCATAATGTCTTAGTTTCGTATGGACCAGGAGTCATTGTTCAAAATCTCATTACATGGGTTGCTTAGGTTCCACGTATAAAAATGTGTATTTTGAGCATATCTATCACCATGATTTAGGATAAACTAGATTGACATGGGCAATACTAGAAGGTTAATACCCCACAACGCACTTTTGGGTTCTTACCTTCACAAGTGTAGGAAAACTGTTGAACTTCTACCAATCCAAGCCTAGGTAGATAAATTTCCCGTGAATTATGTACTTTTTGTGTAAGAATGTGTTGGATCTGAAACTATGTGGAACACTAATATCCTAGAGTCATACGCCATAAATGAACAATAAAGTTATGTGCGTTTGAATTGAAATCTAACCTTGTCGTATATGAACTTTGCGTGCATGATTAACGTGATAGGGTGATCCTCGAACCCCTTGGCAAATTTACACTATCCACTATGTTTTGTCTTGCTTAGGGACAAGCAAGGGTTTAGCTTGGGGGAATTTGTTAAGTGTAAATTTTACACATATTTGCACCCAATTTTCCATGCATTTTTATGTTGTTATCCGCATCTCCTATCCACTTTCAGTTTATTTTTGTTCATTTCACGCTTTGGAGATGCTTTGTATGTTTCAGGTAGAAAAGCATATAAACAATGATAATGGATGATGGGAGAAGCAAGGAAGAAGAAGCGACGAAGATCGGAGGTCATCAGAAGAAAAGAAGGGTCAAAGTACAATGAGCATGGCCGTGCATGCAACCGCACAACAGTGCCATCATGTCAGCTCGTGGAGATGAGCCGCAGCTTCAGCAACATGGCAGTGTGGCTTCATCGCACGGTCGTGTCTAAAAAGAAATAGAAGATCATTTCCACCTGACTGACAGTACGACCGTGTCGCATAGATGTGTGAGTTGAATGAGCTGAAAGCTGCACGACCGTGCGGTTTTTCTGCACGACCGTGTCCAAATAAAAACAAAACGCCCACTGAGCCAGACTGAAAGCATGGTCATGTCGCACGGCCGTGTGCATGGAGCTGCCTGGAGCTGCCTGGAGCTAGAGATTTATCGACACGACCGTGTCGATCAGCGACACGGCCGTGTGCAAGACATCATTTCAGTACCTTAACTTCTTAGGAGCGGCACGACCGTGCCGCGTCCTGACACGGCCGTGCACTTGCTTTTTTATATAGGGAAACATTGTAAACTAACTGAGAGGGATTTGTTGGGGATTCTACTGTTATGGGCGAATTTTGGAGTTAATTTCTAGGGCTTTTTCATTCCTTTTTGCTCAAGCTTTGTTAGGATCTTTAAATCCCTCTATAGTTTAATGCCTCTATTTTCATTCTTCTTGCAATTGTGATTGTCCTTGCTGTTGATTTTAATCTATTCTCCCATTAATCCTCAATGCATGCTTTTAGGATGTTTTTGATTATTAATCCAATAATGTGTGAGTAATCCCTTTGCCTAGGCCTATGTAGAGCCCTACTATAGGTATTGTGCTTGATGGATTGCCCCAAGTATTGATCCAAGTGGGTTATTGTCAAGGAGTGGGTTTGGATGTGATTTTATATTAATCCATCTCATTAGTAGGTTACATAACCTTAACCACCGACGAACAATTGGGATTTTGGTTTGATGCCCCTAATGAAGGATTGACTACCAAATGTTAGGCACCGACGAGCCATCGGGCATAATGATTAGAACCACCGAATTTGTAGTTATCTATGAACCATCAGAGCTCTGATAAGAGTCTAGCCCATTCTCGAAATCCTCTCTCATGGTTAGACGTCGAGAGGACAAGGATTGAGACTCATCCCTCATCAATGACCATAGCCCATTGGATTGAGAAGTTAAATTCATCTGGCACATAAACTTAATAGCGGTGATATGCTAGCCCTAGCATTTCTCCATCTTTGATATTTCCTTAGCTCGACCACCATCTCACTCCCGAGATATCACTCACGTAGCTATACAAAACCCGGCACTGATCCTTGATCAAGCCACTGCCTCCTCGTGATCGGCACCCGTTGCTACAACACCCGTACGCTTGCCAAATAGATTTAAACTTAAACTATAACATTTCGTTTAGGTAAATTACCTCCCGAAGTGAAAGCCACTGACGATGCATTAGACTTATGAACATCCTACATCACAGATGTAGATTCTCCTCCGCCATACCATGGAGGGACGATATAGGTTCGTACCAATCCGAATGGTTCTTCCAGATGCTCTCCCTCTTTTAATGTAATCTTAGAGATCTGATCTCATGAATTCAGTTCAAGATGCCTTTATGATTAGGGAATCTAGCTCAACTTTTGGGTGATCTGTTTTATGTGGGTGTCGATTGTAGTGGTGAGGGAAGGAGTAGTAGGCAAGCCTTGGTTTGCATCGAAATTGGCTAGTGTGGTCTCAAGGCTTGATTCTTCAAGTGGCGGTGGAGGCATATATGTTGGAGGGTATTGGGAGTGGTCTGGATATGGGTTGTAGGAATATGGGGTTGGGTCATAAGGGCATGTATTATATATGTAGATATCGACGACACGTCCTTGTAGACCGCAAATCTCATAGCTTTCTACAACCCATGGATAGTAGTCATACACTCCCATGTGAGCATCATGATATGCCGATACATCGAAATCATTGGTGTACATTTCGTCTGGCATCCACATCGCAGCTCCAAATTCACCTGGCTATACAAATAGAAGAACAAGGAAAAGATCACCAGTATAACAAATGAGTAGTAAAAAGGTAGGGGTAAAAATTTCTTTTATTTGATTTTTTATATGCGTAGTCTAAAAAATACACAATCAAATTAATATCAAGCCGATTGCCTCCCTGGCAACGGTGCCAAAAACTTGTTGTGAAAGTTATAATAACCACACGCATACGGTGTCGTGGTAACCTACGGGTCGAACACATCGAGGCAGTAGTTGATACTGATTAATTATGGACTTAATTAGCTTTGCAAATGAAGTCGGAGGTAGGAGAATTATACTAAAAATAACAAACAGAAGAAAGATGACGAAGCTAGGTATCACCACTAGTACAAATCAGCATGGGGTTGATCTAGCTTCTCACTCTAAAAGAATAAAGCTGTCGATGAGGGTTTAATCTCAATCCTCTTTCACTCTCTGTATAACCGTTGAGAGAGCTCAGAGCATAGCCTGGATCTCTATCGGGACTCCGATGTCTCGTCGGTATCCCCAATTCTAGTTGCTCAAATAACCTAGGCCCGATGTCTCATCGTAGCTCTATTGCCACAAAATCAATCCACCATTATGGGCATCTGACCAAACACCCGATTTTTCATTGGTGATTAGGGTTGTATAGCCATCAAAGTCCTGATTTCTCGTCGGTGACTAGGGTTGCAAAGCATCCTAGTGATAGAATTGTTATAAACACGCATCCTAAGCAATGACCTAGTAATAATCTAAACATAGTAATATTTGGGACTATCAACCCACACGAATGATCTACACTAGGGTTCAACCTCATCCTAGGCAAGAAAGTCTACTCACTAAACATGGAAACAAACAGCAAATAAACTATGGAGAAACACATCACAAAATAGCAAAAGAAGAGATTAAGAACAGTGCAAATAAAAACAATAAAAGGTTCAATCTTTAATACAAAGGATGATGCAATAAAAGTCTTACGAAATCCCTCCAGTAGCAGCCCCCAAAGGGGGAAGAAAGCCTAAAAGAAGCCCCCCATCAATCGCTCACAAATTTATTTATATCCATACCAAAAACATAGCAGATTTCGGGTTCGAAACTCGCAAAATGAGGGGTGCACGACCGTGTCACTAATTGGCACGACTGCCACCACCAGCATATGGTTCTCTAAAAATCTTGATATATGCACATCTGTGCTGCCTAAGTACACAACTGTGCCACTTCATTCAGGTCCAGCCTTCAAGTTATGTAAGATGATGGACACAACCGTGTAATTAATAGGCACGGACGTTTCGATTCCTTCAGCTATAGGCTCCAGCTTCAGCTTAGCTCACATGACCGTGTGGACATACCACACGATCGTGTGGCTACAGTCAGGCAGAAGGCGTTTCTGTCTTCTTATTGGCACGACCGTGTTTCCTCGGCACATGGCCGCGTTGCTGCCTTGGGTCCAAGCTCTAGCTTCAGCATCTTTGGCATGGCCGTGCAGTGAAGCTACATGGCCGTGTCGCCTTTTTCTCCAACTTTATTCTTTAGGTAGATATGGTTGCACGGCTGTACATGTATACGCACGTCCATGCGGCTTTGTAGTTTACCCTTCTCCTCTTTAATTGATCTCTAGTCTTCGCCGTTTCACTTCAGCTTCTTCTCACATCCTGAAATTTACAAAACATCTCCCAAGAGTGAAATGAATAAAAAGAGTGGAAAATGGATGAAGGGTGTAAGAGAAATGAGAGAAATGTGTGGGTGACAGAACATAAAAATGTACAAAATATACACTTAACAATGACCTACAAGGAGGCCACATAAGAAACACCCTTCATGCTTGCTTACGGAGCGGAGGCGGTTGTCCCGGTCGAAGTGAGCAAAGAATCGTTACACATCATACACTTTGATGAGGAAAAGAACTTGGAAGGCCTCAGGAAAAACCTGGAGCTTGTGGACGAGCTGCTTGACCGAATCCATACGTCCATCATCTGACAGAAGCACCGGGTGGCTCCGTACTACAACTCCAGGGTCAAATTTATATCTGGAGGATTCGGTCCCAAGAAAGGCCGTTTAATCCGGAGATCACGTGGCAGGGCAAGCTCGCTGCCAAATGGGAAGGTTCCTACAAAATCATTGAAGTGCTTGGGCACGTGACGTACCGAGTCTCGACAATGGAGGGGGATGAACTCACCCACCCCTGAAACACAGAGCATTTTTGGAAGTTTTACCAATAAGGTCAAGTGAACCGAGCCAACTCATATACAAAATTTCAAATTATTGTCTTTAATGTACTACAAGAAAAACATTCTAACAGAAAGGGCATTTTGATCACTTCCTTTCACCACTCCACTTATAAGTGCGCAGGTTGGCTGTTACCCAACGGATGAATTGGCTGACCAACATCCCGTCAGTTGAGGGGGGACTCCCTATGCAACCGACCAGAAACTTCAGTTTGCTGTAAAGCTAGGGCCACTCCCCTAGCGAGCTGACCCACCAGTTTGCTATAAGGCTAGGGGTTACTCCCCCAGCAGGATGACCAAATACTTGTATCTGCTATAAGGCTATGGGCCACTCCCCAGCGGGCTGACCATCCGGTCCACCATACAGATGGAGGACACTCTTACAGCGAGCCGACCGACAAATCTGTCGTAAGGCTGGGGACGACTCCCCAAGCGGGCTGACCCATCGGTCTGCCGTAAGGCTAGGGGCCACTCCCCCAACAGGCCGACCAAATACTTGGATCTGCCGTAAGCCTGGAGGCCACTCTCCCCGTGGGCCGACCAATCGGTCCACTATAAAGCTGAGGGCCACTCCCCCAACGGGCTGACCAATCAGTATGCCATATGGCTGGGGGCCACTCCTCCAGTAGGCCGACCAATCATCTTGTCATAAAGGTGGGGGCTACTGCCCCAGCAAGCTGATTAGATACTTGGATATACCGTAATGCTGGAGACCACTCCCTCAGCAGGCCGACCAATCAGTTTACCATAAGGCTGGAGGATACTCCCCCAATGGGTCGACCAACCGGCATGTCGTAAGGCTGGGGGCCACTCCCCCAGTGGGCCAACCCATCGGTTTGCCGTGAGGCTGGGGGCTACTCCCCCAACAGGCTGACCAAATGCTTGGATCTGTCGTAAGGCTTGGGGACACTCCCTCAGCGGGTGGAACCATCAGTTTGTCATAAGGCTGGAGGCTACCCTGCCTGGCAGGCTGACCAATCCGCGTCAACGCGACGGACTGAATTTCCAGTAGCTCAAGTTTCTCGCCTTATATGGTAAACCTGAGCCGTGGAGGTGGCCAGAATAGCGCTCAGAGAGGTGCTAGGCTTTCAAACCAATTCATCCTATTACAACTAAAGTTAAAATGCAGTTCGAAAAAGGGTATGTATGCTCCTTCTTCCAAAAAAGAGCTGAAATGAGTACAAGATGTGGTCTAAGGGGATGATACTACGGGGGCTAAAACTTCTGAAACTGGGGCCGAAACTTCTGAAACTGGGGCCGAAACTTCTGAAACTGGGGCTGAAACTTCAAAGCGAGGGTCATCCGCTACCCTCGACTCAGTATATGGGGTGTCTTTCGCAGCAAGGGTTTCAACGTCTTCATTCTCACTAGGGACCATCTCGAGTTGCTCAAAGATGACCCCCAAGTGGGGGAACTTACGTCCGATTTCCATTCAATAGTGGAGGAAACCAGCTTCAAATACATGAGACATTTGTGGAGTGACAAAATCCTCGGTGTTGTTCTCCACGGCTTCCTTGGCTATCTTGTCTAGATCCACCTCCCCCAACCCATCGATCTGAGCTTGGAGAATGATGATCTGACCATAAAGATTAACCCTCTCTATTTCGACCTTCATCGTCTCTTCGGTCAGTCGGGCTTGAAGATTGGCCTCACTTCCCTTTGATGCCACCAATTGCTCCTCAACATCCATGCGAAGATTCTTTTCAGCTTCTGCGCGATCCTCGAAAATAGACATAGCAATTTGATCCTCTTACAGTACTGTCTCGAGTTTATCTTCGTTAGAAGATAGCTCGGCATTCCTGGTATCCATCGATCTCAGTCAGACCTATGCCTCCTCGGCCGGGCATCGACCTATGCTTGCTTCTATGCAAGGCTCGCCTCGACATCAGCAACTGCCACCCCCTAGCATCGCAACTCCAGTCCGACCGATGACATCTACATTAAAAGAGGATTAGGGGTTGACCCCATTCCCTATGATCAAGGGAGATGCATAAGGAGACATAAACTCTAACATGTTGATCATGCCATATGACGAAGTTGGCTAGCTTCTTAGTTTCCACCACATGCAACACCGACTGGTCCGACGGTAAGTAAGAATTCTTGACCAGCCGAGCTGCAACCCTGCAATCCGAGAAGATTGACTCGCTGAGTCCCACCAGATATGTGGGACAAAGGAGGTCATCTCAGAGTGGGGGAGGTCCTCTTCCATCAACTTGAATGCCCCCATGGCTTGCTCATAGTCAGGAGGGATCAGGTTCGATTTAGAAGAAGAAAGGCTTCCCCACGACCATATGTCCTCACGGCCTAGGGAGCACAGGGGCAACGACCAGACTTTAGAAGCTGTGGCTTGGCCAGCTGGGACGTCGCTCGAGGTAGATGGGGAACATCATGTCTCACCCTTCGCCTTCGTTCTCCTCGCCATGCTAAGCTCGATCAGAGACAAGGTGCTCTTCCTCAGGGAGCCTTTAGCAACCCCTGATGGACCGCTAGTTGACCTAATTAGATCTCATATGGCCTTGAGTCTCTGGTGACTGAAGCAGAACCGGGCGCTTTTGACCGGGCAGAAACTGAACCGGACCTCCTTCGGCCAGGCAAAAACTGAACCGGACCCCTTCGGCCGGGCAGACATGGCCACCCTAGTTTTTTTAGACCCAAGCCAGAGGAGAATGGTCACCTTGGGAGGTAGTGGCTGAGGCTACCCACTCATGTCTCCAAAAAATCAAGAAGCATCAAGATAAGCAAGGACAAACAAAGGAAACCAAAGTGAATTGGGGGGTTTAAGGGCCAACCTTACCCTCTGCCTATACAGTCTTCTTCAAAACATCATCCAAAAAAATGAACGCAATGGATCGCTCAGAACTCAGCACCAACGACATTTTGTCAGTCGTTTCAATTTCTATATCGATAAGTCCCCTTTCTTCCAGAGCCACCGAGCCTAAGCAGCCCCAATAAGTAAGCCCAATAAGTAAGAAAGCCCATTTCCTCAAAAGAATTACGAACATGTAATTCTCCTTCTAACCCTTTACGGATATCAGGAGCCCCAATATGAGGTCCATCTTCCTCTTGGCGGTTACGTAGAACCATACACCCAAATTGTGGAGGCCCAGATGGAAGAAGTTGCAAAAAAGAGATACAGTCGGCTCTATCCCGTTGAGCAGGCACACCGCGATGAAGCTCACCAAAGACCCGATAGAATTGGGGGTAAGCTGGCAGAGTGATAGTTCAAGAGAAGTGAGGATCTGGATAATGAATGGATGAATGGGGAAGTGGAGACCGTGCGAGAAATTTTTCACGTATACCCCAACCTCGCATCTGTCTGGGAAATAAATCCTTTCATTTAGAAGCGGGGTCATAGCCCTATAAGGAGGGCGAAGGTACAAAGAGCGAATCGATGGAATCGATGTAGCGAATGCTACAGAAGCCAAACCCCTTATTATACTCGGCACCTGGTAGAGATCATCCCCAGCTCGTAAGATCTGAACTTTACGGTCGGAGGGAACAAGGGCCAAAGCGGCGGGGTTGTTCGATTGCTCCAGCTCAGCGCGATCTGCCGCGGCCATCAACCTGTTTGTCTTAGAGTCAGAAGAGGAAGACGAATAAGAATTCATGGTGGGAGCCATAACCTAACGATGACGATTGCAAATTCGGGTAGAGTGAGGAAAGCGATGGCTAAGTAAGGCACAATTTCCTTATAAAGAAGAGAAATGGGTTTTTATTTCACCAAGCAAACCCTTGTTCTTGTGATGCCATCCTCGTCGAACCCCTTTCGACTGTCTATTTTCAAGCACGTGTCAACATCTCCTAACGGCGCCTCTTCAAATTCTGTGCTCGAACACCAGGAAAATTGTGTTGTTGTGCCATGATGGCTTTCATTAAATGTGTTGTCTCGACTGTCGCACCCGGCCATACGTGTCACATCATCCGACCTCAACTCTGTAAGGGCTGTCTACCTTACAATACTAATAACAAACACTCTAGAGGGGGGTGAATAGAGTAATGGCAATAAATTGTGCATTTAAAATTTAACTTGCAAATGCGGAATAATAAATGCAAGAGGAATTAATCAACACAATCAATCCAAACGCAAACACAAGATATTACCCTGGTTCTCCAAACTTGGGTACGTCCAGCCACACCAATATTCACTATATTTCCCACAAAGAGAAGTGAATACAATCCCACAAAGAGATACCGTACACAGAGGATTTTGTCGTACACAAGAACCAAACCAACCCTACACAAGGGTCAAACTCACACACCGAGAATTACTAACTCCCACACAGAGAATTAGGGTTAGCCTTACACTAGGACACCAAACTCCCACAAAGAGAGTAACTCCCACAAAGAGAGTGTCTAATTCCCACAAAGAGAATTAGGGTTACAAAGAAACACAAAGTAAAATAAACACTCTTACATATGCCTTGAGATGAACTTACTCATTAATGAATGCAAGGCATGGAAGAGGATCTCAAAGTGATGAGATTAGCTTGAAAGCACTTGGATGATTTCCCTTGAGCTTGACTTCAATGCACAACGGAGAGAATGAGCTCTAAGAGGGAAATGAGAGAGTTTGAGAGTGGCTTAATCAATATCTAATGATTTGCAATAGCATCAAGAAGGTCCAATGAACTCAGCCCTCTCATATATATAGGAACCATATATGAACTCTCAAAACCCAAGGAAATAGCCAAAAACAAAAGGCTGCAACGGCTAGAATCTGGGCAAAAACGTCAGCGACAGTCGACTGATGAACAAATGACAGTCGACTATCCAACGGCTAAATAAATCCCAACGACGATAATCTGAGCCAGGATAGTCGACTGATGAAGATTATACAGTCGACTGTAAACATGACATGCGCCTGTAAATCCTTCAGCAGGCGACTGCTGCAGGGGATGGAAATAAACAGAGAGATGTTGTAGTGCCCTACGTAGCTACTGCACAAGTACTAGAGGTGGGGTGAATAGTACTTTAAAATAATCAAGAGAGTTATTCCTAATTATTGTGTAAACATACAAACAACAATGCGGAATAGACTACAAACAACAAGAATAGACAAACGCAAACAAAGCATGTAACGGGTTCGGATCCACCCAAGTCTCCCCGACTTGTTCCCGGTGATCCTACGTCCCAACCACCCGGATCCCCTCCGGATACTTGAGTTAGAAACCACTAACCCAAGATTTTCCACTATGAAATTCTTGTAGAAAAACCTCTACAAGACCAAATCATACAAATGACATGTGACTCCCACAAACCGGGATCACACCCTTTCTCTCACAACTGAGAGAACAATTTGCAATATCAAATGCAATGAAATATTGAAACACTTACCACAAAATCCTATGCCTTGAGTATACTTACCAAATTAGGGCAAAGAGGGATTTTGAGGAAGAAGATGTCACCAAACCGAAGCTCCACCAAAATGATCAGCGATCGAAGGCTAGGATGGAGGATGGTGACTAGAATCAAGCTCTTGGCTTGGAATGCTCACAACGGAGAGAATCTCTCTTGAGGAATATGGCTCAAGGAGTGAGGGAGAGATTCTTGGTGAGAAGAGAGAGCTTGGAATTAGCTTGAGAAAACTCTTCTCTTAGGTCTGAAATAACTTTGATAATGGACCTCTTACCTTGCCTTAAACGAATCAGGTTTGTATTTATAGAGGCAAGAAAAATCGTGCTCAAAAGATTCCCAACGGTCATATTCTGAAGCAGACTAGTCGGTCTAAGAAGGATCACTGACCGACTAGATTGGAAACTAGTCGGTCGGTGATTCTTCATGGACCGACTAACTGGCTCACAGCCAAAAGAGAAAGTTCCAGGCAATATGAACTAGTCGGTCTAAGAAGACTTGCCAACCGACTAGTTTCACAACTAGTCGGTCGGTGAGTGTTCTTTGACCGACTAAGAGTCGAAATAGAATAGGCTGAATTCAAGTTGAACTAGTCGGTCTGAGAACAAATTCCAACCGACTAGTTTCACAACTAGTCGGTCGACGATTGTACTTAGACCGACTAACTCGAAACAGTAGCTCAGGCTGAAATGAGGCAATGATAACTAGTCGGTCTAAGAAGGATTCCTAACCGACTAGATCGTCATCTAGTCGGTCGGTGAACCTTCTTTGACCGACTAATTGATCAACAGGGAATGAGCTGAAATGAGCAAGGACATCTAGTCGGTTCATGAAGAATTGCCGACCGACTAGATCGTCATCTAGTCGGTTGGTTCTTCTTCTTGAACCAACTAAGATGCACTAGAAGCCGAGGGAAGAAGCGATAGGCTTCGGGAAAGTTTCTAATGGCTTCTATGATAATCCTAGCTCTAAGATATGAGCGAAATGAAGATTATAATGTAAGTCCTACTCAAGGCTTAACATTCTATTCTATGAAGCTAGAAGACAAAAGATAAAACATGACGAACCGTCTTCAAAGCTTCAATCTTCATTCTTCTTGACTTCAATATTACTCCTTGAGCTTCAACGAAGCTTCAGGCACACGATCACGCGTTTTGAGAAGTCTTGAGACGTCGCTTTTGATGTACGTAGTATTTTGGCGACGATCTCCATAACTGCGCTCACAAAGAGTTAGTACACGATATTTATGTTTGCTCATCATCCAAAACCAAATCCGGGGAGTCAATACTCAACATTCTCCCCCTTTTTGGTGATGACAAACCAACATAAATAATAATCAATAATAATGATTCAAATGAAATTTACTTACTCCCCCTGCATTGATGACACGTTAGTCTCGTATTAAATATTAATCATACGCATCAAGCAGACGAGGAAGATATGAAATATGAACCAATTATTGACATATAGGATCTAAATCCATTTTTATATCTTCACTCCCCCTGAATCTAACATATCAAATTAGATTCATGGTAAATTGCTTTGAATTATCAATTAGCACATTGTCATTATTAATTCTCTCCCCCTTTGGCATTAGCAAAAAGAGCGGGAGGAGATCAACGACAACACCAATGGCTAATATAAAAGCACGGGAGTGGAAGAATACGACCACGGTCCAAATGACACCAAAGTAAAATACCAAATGTAAAATACCGAAGAAAATCAAAGCGTGCCAACGTGACCATAGTCGAAAATCGAAAAACGAAATCATCAAACCATAGGCGAAAATCGAAAAACGAAATCACCAAGCCATCACCAAGCCATAGGCGAAAATCGAAAAACGAAATCATCAAACCATAGGCGAAAATCGAAAAACGAAATCATCAAAACTCAAATCAATTTCACGTATTGAGTTTTGGAACATACTCTCCAAAATCAACATTCTTGGTTAATAAAGTGCATGGAAAACAATTCTATGTTTTCATAAAACCAATTCTATTTAACCAAGTTAATCGTCGAGCGACGAAATCAACATCAGAGACAAAAAATCCAATGTGAATACCAAATGTAGCATGCAAAAGTGTTATGCCAAAAATAGATAGTAACTTCATAAAAACTTATGGCATACACAATTCTAGTACAAAATGACATCAGTTGTAATATAGTCTACCAATGGATGCATTCAACACACATGGATACCAATGTAAATCAAAAGTATGAATATACTTACAACATTAAGCTCCCCCTACTTTGGTGCATCACTTAAGCACCATCAACTCCATTTGAATGAAAATCCTTTGCAAATCAATGAGTTGGTATGGTTGGTATCCCATGATGGATTGAACCTAGAGAACATAATTCTTGGTATCCAAACAACCCTTTTGGATCCTATGGGTTAGGCAACAATTTTAACAAACTAAATTCAAATTAACGTAACCCATAGCCCAACTAAATTTAAATTCAATATGAATTTAAGTTTCAAACAAACATGCACATCCAAGACCAATATGCAAATAAAAAGAATAAACCAATTCTTACCACAATTGCTTTGGTACCCATAAAATGAAATTAAACTTATGGTACCAAGCAATGAAGGGTCAAAGGAAACTAACCCTTCGGAAACCAAGTCCACGAGGACCGTGATTTCCCAACATAATCATCATTTAAAATAACATCATTAATATACGATTGCATATACATATCCTTAGCATGCATGCTAGTGTTCTTCGGACCCCAAATAGTGTATGTCTTGGGAGTCCTAATCCTATTGGGAGCATGCATACGTTGTTGATGTCTATGTGATGCATGTCGTGGATGAGCATATGACATATGAGGCAATGGTGCATGATGATAATTATTCATATGAGAATGTGAATGAACATATGCATGTGGTGGAACACGTGCATGAGTGTGTCTCACATGGTGTGCACGTGCTCGTGGATGCAGAGCATAAAAATCATCATACGTGCTAACATGTGGGGGTAGGATGTGTGTTCCTACGTGGCATGGTATACATGAAAGCATGACCCTTCTTTGGAGGTCCACCCAAAGTGGGTTTCTTTCCAAATGGGGGTGTGTACCTAGCGGAAGCACCATTGGTAGAAGAACTACCCATGAAGTGTTTACTCCCACTAGTAGAAGCTTCGGAAGATGGCCAACAAAGGTGGCGGACGATTTGGATGAATCTCCCATCTTATACCCCAAGCCAATGTGATGATTGGCCGGAAGTAAGTCATTTAGAATATTATCCAAATGGCCCTTACCTTTATTGAATTCATTGATTCGGCCTAATGTGCACTCATACTTCTCGGTGAGAGAATGCATAGAAGCATCCAAGGTGGACACTTGCGATGTGAGTGCACAAACACGTGACTTGAGATTCTTATTCTCAATACTCAAAGTTGAGTTTTGAGACGTCAAATCCGCTATCACATGTTCATCCGAATCCTCGATATGAACATGCTCAAGTTGAGATTTGAGATTTTCAATCTCATTTCTCAACCCTTCAACAACGGTGTCGTTGTTGACGATGATAAGCTTAGGCGAGGTTTGAAGACTAGTTAGCTCATTTTTAGTCTAAATAAATCTATTAGCTAATTTAGAAAACTTATACCAAAGTTGTTCATTAGCTAATCTAAGTTCGTCCATCGTTACCTCACCGCCTTCATCCTCGCTTTCCTCGCTTTCATCGGAGGAAGTCTCTTGATCATGTTCTTCTCTTCCCATGAAGCACATGTGTGCTTTCTCCGCCTTTTCATCATCCGACTCTCCACTTGAGGAGTCCTCGTCGGAGTCGGTGAAAGTGCCGACAAGTCCTTTCTTGTACTTTCTCGACTTGTCGTATTTGGATGACTTCCACTTCTCCTTGTGTTTGTTGAGAGGACAATCTGGCTTGATGTGTCCTGGCTTGTTGCATTTATAACACACGGGAGTAGAAGCATTAGTCGAACTAACTTTAGATTTATTTCTAAAGTTACCTTTTCGGAAGAATCGGTCGAACTCCTTTGCCATACGGGCAATGGATTCTATGTCTAACTCTTCTTCTGATTCTTCATCATCGGTAGATGGAGCGGCCTTGTACGCAATCGCCTTTTTCTTTGGCTCGTCTTGCTTCAAGTACGCCTTCATCTTCTCCTTCATCTTGATCTTACTTTCCTTGCGTACCTCGTAAGACAACAAGGTACCCATTAGTTGTACAACCGTGTACTTATTCATATCGTTACCTTCCTCGATGGCGAAGGTACACTTTTCCCAACAAGAAGGAAGTCCGTCAATAATCTTCGCGACTTTCTCCTTTTGGGTGTAGATCTTCCCAAGAGCTTCCAATTTGTTGGATATGTCCACGAAGCGAGCATAGTACTCCTTCATACTTTCACCCTGTTCCATGTGAAATAATTCGAACTCTTTGTTAGCAACAACGAGTTTAGAGTCTTTTACCGTACTCGTTCCTTCGTGCAAGATGAGGAGTTGGTTCCATACTTGATATGCACTCTTACATGTGCATATCTTGTTGAAGTCTTCGGGCTCCAACGCACATTGCAAGGCATTCATTGCCTTGGCATTATTTACCTCCGCGGCAACCTCCGCGGTAATCCACTTCGTGAAGTCTTGTTCGGCGGGCTCGACATACTCCGTCAATGTGGCTCTCCAAAGTGAAGCGCTCCGGAGGAAGGTTTCCATCCGGCATTTCCAGTACCCATAGTTGGTACCGTTGAAGTGAGAAGGCCTGACAGAGGATTGTCCTTCCATAACTGAAGAAGATCCTTCACGATTCTTGAAGATGCTGTAGTCGTTGTTTGTGGTAGCTATGAACCTTGGAGCTTTGACCTTGGAGCTTTGAACTCTGGCTCTGATACCAATTGTAGTGCCCTGCGTAGCTACTGCACAAGTACTAGAGGGGGGTGAATAGTACTTTAAAATAATCAAGAGAGTTATTCCTAATTATTGTGCAAACATACAAACAACAATGCGGAATAGACTACAAACAACAAGAATAGACAAACGCAAACAAAGCATGTAACGGGTTCGGATCCACCCAAGTCTCCCCGACTTGTTCCCGGTGATCCTACGTCCCAACCACCCGGATCCCCTCCGGATACTTGAGTTAGAAACCACTAACCCAAGATTTTCCACTATGAAATTCTTGTAGAAAATCCTCTACAAGACCAAATCATACAAATGACATGTGACTCCCACAAACCGGGATCACACCCTTTCTCTCACAACCGAGAGAACAATTTGCAATATCAAATGCAATGAAATATTGAAACACTTACCACAAAATCCCATGCCTTGAGTATACTTACCAAATTAGGGCAAAGAGGGATTTTGAGGAAGAAGATGTCACCAAACCGAAGCTCCACCAAAATGATCAGCGATCGAAGGCTAGGATGGAGGATGGTGACAAGAATCAAGCTCTTGGCTTGGAATGCTCACAACGGAGAGAATCTCTCTTGAGGAATATGGCTCAAGGAGTGAGGGAGAGATTCTTGGTGAGAAGAGAGAGCTTGGAATTAGCTTGAGAAAACTCTTCTCTTAGGTCTGAAATAACTTTGATAATGGACCTCTTACCTTGCCTCAAACGAATCAGGTTTGTATTTATAGAGGCAAGAAAAATCGTGCTCAAAAGATTCCCAACGGTCATATTCTGAAGCAGACTAGTCGGTCTAAGAAGGATCACTGACCGACTAGATTGGAAACTAGTCGGTCGGTGATTCTTCATGGACCGACTAACTGGCTCACAGCCAAAAGAGAAAGTTCCAGGTAATATGAACTAGTCGGTCTAAGAAGACTTGCCAACCGACTAGTTTCACAACTAGTCGGTCGGTGAGTGTTCTTTGACCGACTAAGAGTCGAAATAGAATAGGCTGAATTCAAGTTGAACTAGTCGGTCTGAGAACAAATTCCAACCGACTAGTTTCACAACTAGTCGGTCGACGATTGTACTTAGACCGACTAACTCGAAACAGTAGCTCAGGCTGAAATGAGGCAATGATAACTAGTCGGTCTGAGAAGGATTCCTAACCGACTAGATCGTCATCTAGTCGGTCGGTGAACCTTCTTTGACCGACTAATTGATCAACAGTGAATGAGCTGAAATGAGCAAGGACATCTAGTCGGTTCATGAAGAATTGTCGACCGACTAGATCGTCATCTAGTCGGTTGGTTCTTCTTCTTGAACCAACTAAGATGCACTAGAAGCCGAGGGAAGAAGCGATAGGCTTCGGGAAAGTTTCTAATGGCTTCTATGATAATCCTAGCTCTAAGATATGAGCGAAATGAAGATTATAATGTAAGTCCTACTCAAGTCTTAACATTCTATTCTATGAAGCTAGAAGACAAAAGATAAAACATGACGAACCGTCTTCAAAGCTTCAATATTCATTCTTCTTGACTTCAATATTGCTCCTTGAGCTTCAACGAAGCTTCAGGCACACGATCACGCGTTTTGAGAAGTCTTGAGACGTCGCTTTTGATGTACGTAGTATTTTGGCGACGATCTCCATTACTGCGCTCACAAAGAGTTAGTACACGATATTTATGTTTGCTCATCATCCAAAACCAAATCCGGGGAGTCAATACTCAACAGATGCAACTTACACACTGTTTGAAGACAGGAGACTGATGGCCAGTATACATGCAACAGTTAAATGGACATGCGACTGTAAAAACTGCAACAGTCGACTGACTTGCAAATTGGGATGAAGCCCAGACAATGCAAGTTGCGCACAGTCGACTGTAGAACAATTCACAGACGACTGTTGGAAGACAGGCGACTGTAAATTGACCATCAGTCGACTGTTCCAAAAGCTCATGTATGAGTCAATAAAATGTTGACTTGAACAGTGTACAGCAGTTGACTGTAGAAGGCTCGACAGGCGACTGGAATCACCCAGTCGACTATAAAACCTTCATCAAGCGACTGTTGGAGAGCCAGAGACTCCAATTGAGTCTTTGGGCAAGATGAACCTATTGGGTTGGATTCTATGAAAATCCTAAGGCTCGCTAAGATGGTTAAATGCATATGCATGAATGAGTAGACATCTATCAAGGCATTACATTAAACCTAGACTCAAAACGAGAAACGCCATAAATGAAATAATACATTGATTACATTGCTTTCCTTAGAGTCTATGGCTTCAATCTTGATGCCTTGATGCTCCTCATCATCTTCAAGCTTCGGCACCCTTTGAGTCCAAGCTTTGGCATTGCTCCTCTTGATGTCCATCCTTGCATCAAGTGTTTAGTCTCCAAATATAATATTCTTGAAATGTTAACTATGAGACTAAAAGAGAGAGTAATTAGCAACAACATAATGTTGTGATCATCATCAAAATAACATTGGTATGAAACACCAATACTCAACACTCCTATGACAGTTGATCTCGGGTGATGGGGCCATTGTTACGGCATTGGGCTGCCCCGAGGTACATTACTCACCCGAGTGGACCGAGGGCCCAGGGACCGAGAGAAGCCACCCTCTTCGGCCCAACCACTTCAAACCCGCACGTGTGAGAGAGGCCTGCCTCGTTTGAAATGCCAGTCGACTTGGACGACACGAATATTAATCTACCCCGAGCATGTCGCCATCCATCAATGGGGGCATTCATGTCACGCTATTGGTTCCTCCATCAAAGGCAGGAGCCCCAGGTCAAAATAATAAAGCACCGTCAATGCTTGGGCACGTAACCCCGGAAATGCTCTTAAGGAGACCATCGCCTATAAATAGCTCCTGCAATGAGGAGGGATGAGATAGATCTAAGACATCTGACGCTCAAGTACTCCTACCCTCTCGATCTGCTTCCACCTAACATATTTCTTCCTCCACATAGCTTGGCCCAAGAACTAGGGAACGACCTCCCAATGGGTCAGAATCAGCTCCACTAAGCATCATCTTGTCACGATCTGACTTAAGCATCAGAGGGGATTTGGTCGAAACCAAGATCGGACCCTCCTGACGAGCTTTCTGTCTTGCAGATTGCTCATTCGACATCTTGTGTTCGGCCCGAAGTCTGCTCATCCCAAAGTTAGCTTGGCCGACGTTCTGAAGGTCTGCCTCCCATGTCAGCTACGACCTTTGGACTTCCCTATATCAAAACTTGTGGTGAGAAAACACCCTGAAACAGCTACCTTCCCTCTCATGCCACGACTTCTTTTGTTGAAGAAGAAGAAGATGATGATGATCAGATGACGTAGAAGAACGAGTAAAATGTGTGTGTGTGTGTGAAGGAAGAGGAAAATGACGACGACGACTACGACGACGATGAATAAAAAGAAGAAGATATGATGAGGATGCGACTGAGGCTGGTGGTGAAGGCGGTGGAGGCGAAGAAGTGGAGATGGAATGAAGATGAGAGAGGTAATTTGGGGTATCCACGTGTTCAAAGTTAAATATCTAAATATAAAAAATTTATTGGGTGTGTGTAATGTGGTCAATGTGTAAAGCAATTAGGTCCGTGTTTATAATATTTCCCAAACTTTTGTACCAAATAGGAGATCTCGTACTTTTCTTTCTCATGTATTAACTAGGATTGAGAAACCCCTCATGATCCATACGCTACCCAATAGAACTCAACATCAGTCTCAAACGTTGCTAGCATTTTAGAGAAAGAGAAGGGAATATTTTTTCTTTAGAGATAAAATTCTACATTTGAGCCAAAGCAGTCAAGTTGGTTTTCTCTCTTACTTATGGATTGAATTCAATGCCTTTGAGTAGAGGAGATGACCCATTTATATAATGCTATGATTCTAAAAGTTCTTTAATCGTAGTCAACTAGTTGCTATGACTGAAATAGGCTAGAGCGTGTCAAGAAAGTAATCGACCAGAGTTATGAGATTAGTTGATTAGTGGTTATATTGTGGTCGGCTAGTCCACGAACTGTGATCGACTAGTAATTACAAAGAGCAACATCTTCTCCTGACATTGCTAAACTAGTCAAACGGTATTCTTCAACTAGTCGACTAGCTGCCAACTAGTTGCTAGTTGTTGAACTATGGCTGACCAGTACTAGCCATTTGGCCACCAACTGTCATTTTTGACTAGCTGTTTTCCTAGCCATTGGAGGGACTTTTAGTCAATCTGTTTTGTGTAGATTGAACGCATATTTAAGGGGGGTTGATCTAAGGTTTTGCAAGAGGATTTTCAACAAGCTTTTTAAAAGAAAATTTCAAAGAGAGAAGTAATCTTATAATTTCTTGTGCTCAAAGTTTTCAAAGCAAAACCTCATCTTCTTGGCGTTAAAAGTTTTGATCAAATAAAGCTTTTATATCTTATATCTTGAGATCAAGACTTAAGTTCTTCCTTGTTAATTCAGTACGTATGTGTAATCAAATAATCGCAAAGATCAAACACAAGAACCAATCAAAGACACACAAGACTTGGTAACGCAGTTTGGTGTGCACACCTACATCTGCGGGACCACGCCCAGAAAATAAGAATACTCCACTAAAATAATCAATGAGTACAATCACTAATTATCGCGATTCTATTAGGAGGAACAACCTCCCCATCAATACAAACCGTGATGGGTGGTCTCTACCAACCCATGGAGTATTCTCGACAAGATCCCCTTGCCCGCAAGCTCCCCTTGCACAACCGACTAGATCAACTCCCTTGATCCCTACGTGCGTAGCCGTCGGCCTCCGTCCCCGGATGTAGAAAACCACAAGATCCCCTTGCACCACCGACTAGAATCAACTCCCTTGACTCCTACCCCGTCGTTCTAGGCAGTAAATCAGATATGAAACCGCAAGACAGATCTGCAGACCGAAGCAGCGTTTCAGCATACGAACCAGAATTCCAGATCCCGAATGTTGAACATTATGTTGAACGACATTATGTTCAACATTACTGCTCAAACTGCTCAAAAAGACTTCTGATTCCTCAACCTGAACTCTCCAGATGTAGTGCCACTAATGCTAACAAATATCAGCAGAAATTCAACCGCAACAATCTCCCCCTTTGGCATTATATGGCACAACCCAAGCAAGCACCAACCAAGCACACATTCTCTCCCTTTGAGCCACAATAATCCAAACCACATTCTCCCCCTTACTAGACCAACCCGAGCAGTGATCACCTCAGAAGAGACAGCCAAAAATCAGAAAAAGTATGTCCTCATGACTCTAATACTTTTCAGCTAGCCTCACGTCTTCAAAAAAATTATTCTCCCCCTTCTTGTCTCTCTTATTAGAAAATAAATCCTTAGGCACATCGGAATAAGAGAAAGAACACTATACCTCACATCTGACAGTAGGGTGTCCGAGTGGAAAGATGTCCAGGGTAGAAATCGAGCTCTGAGGGGCCGGAAAGTAGTTGGAGAGTTGAAAAGAACGGCGGTGTTAACAGGGGAGCTTCGATGGACTGCATGTCAAAATTTGGCGACGTGGATGCGATGAAACCGGCCAAGAGATGAACAAACTTTGGAGAAGTCAACCGGTCTAGGTGAAGAGGCCGCAGAAGCTGGAACAGAGGTGGATTGCTATGCTGGAGAGGGTACATGCGAAGATCCAATGGCAACGGCGGACGAAGAGTAGTGAGTAGAGCGGCGAGATAGCACTCTGATAATTCTGGAAGAAGATTCATGAGACTTTGGTGCAGGTTGCTCACAGTGATTATCGAGGGGAGATGTCGAGTCTGGTGTCATAACATCTGCAGCAACATTGTTCTGTGTTGTATCTAATGTTACAACATTAGTCACAACATGAAGTGTTTTCTCTGAAGCTGTAGTGTTCTTGCTGTATAATTCAGACTTCCTGACCCATTGCTTCTTCATCTTCATATCAGGGTGTCTAACATCTCTTCCTTCTGACCAATGTCGCATGCGGCTGAAGAAGTTTCTCTTAGTATGCCCTATGAACTTGCAATAACTGCGCACAGAACGACCACCTTTTATACCTCTAATCTGCCTCTTCTTCTGATCATGGCCCTTGTGCTGACCCATTCTTTCAAGTTCTTTAATAACTTGACTTCTTCTTTCAGCAGACACATTATCGAAAGCTCCTCTATTGTATCCCACTCCGGTGCGATCTCCTGAAGTCTTACCCATGTTCAAGATATCATCCAGCTTTGCTTTTCCCGAATTCCACTTATCCAATGTGCATTCAGCTTTCTCTGCCCTGAGAAGAACATTTCTGAAGTTGCTTTCCAATTCTCTACAGTTTTCCTCAGCTTTCACACATTCGATTTTGACCTCCTCCTTCTCGTTCTTCAGTCTTTCATTCTCCTCCTTCAGGACTTTGTTGATATTGCAGATTTGTATCCACTTCTCAAGCATCATCTGGTATGATGTACGGATATCATTGTCACTAACTTCCTCATCACTCTCAGCTTCAGAATCTGATTCGGTTGTAGATGTTGTACATTATGTTGTACATAATGTTGCAACGTTCTGTCTGACATTGGCTAGTTTGTTGCCAGATGTTGTTCCTGATGTTGCAACATCTGATCCAACATGACTATGAGTGTCACTATCTGATTGTCCTTCAAGAATATCCGTAAAAGCCACATAGTTGCTGGTGATATCTTCATTTCCAGCACTTCCTTCTGAGTCTTCATCACTCCAGGTACTAGCTAATGATTTCCCCTTTTTCTTCTTGAGGGTATTAGCACATTCGGCCTGTATGTGACCGAAACCTTCGCACTCCCTGCATTGTATTCCTTTACCCTTACTCTTTGGCTCATACTTCTGTGCGGGATGATTAATGGCCTTTCCAGCAGTAGGAAGATACTGTCTTGATTCCTTGTTGGCAGATCTGTAATTCTGTCCCTTGTTACTTATCTTCCTCATCATTCCGTTGAAATTCTTAGTCAGCAGATCAATGTCATCATCAATATCCGAGTCATTTTCAGGCTTAGATGTTTTACCGACTTCAGCCTTTAGAGCCACCCCTTTATCCATGTGGTTCGGCTTCAGATTCATTTCATAGGTCTGAAGAGATCCCATGAGTTCATCCAATCTCATGGTGGATGTGTTCCTCACTTCTTCAATGGCCGCAATCTTCACGGAGAACTTATCGGGTAGGGATCTCAAAGTTTTTTCAACCAACTTCTTTTGAGAGTACTTCTTCCCCAATTGAAATGCCTGATTAGATATATCACCCAGTCTCCCATTGAACTCAGTTACAGTCTCATCATCGTTTATCCTGAGATTTTCAAATTGAGATGCGAGCATTTGAAGTTTAGATGCTTTTACCGTACTGGTTCCTTCATGAATATCCTGCAGTATATCCCACGCTTCCTTTGCATACTCACACGTAGAGATTAACTAGAATTACTCTTCGTCGACAGCGGAAAAAATAGCATTAATTGCTTTAGAATTGCACAAGGCCGCATGTTCTTCAATCCGACTCCAGTCTCTTGCCGACTTGAGGTGTTCTTTGTCATCTCGTCAATTTCGGTTGGCGGTGTCCATCCTCCACTGACGGTGATCCAGGCCTTCTCATCAATGGACTTAATGAATACACGCATCCGAGACTTCCAGTAAGTGTAGTTTGTACCAGTGAGCAAAGGAGGACGAACAACGGAGGCACCTTCTCATGTAGCCATGATTCAAGTACTGAAATCCAAGATCACACCCTCTTTGATAACAAAGTGACACGGGTGACCTGCTCTGATACCAATTGTTAATTCAGTACGTATTTCTAATCAAATAATCACAAAGATCAAACACAAGAACCAATCAAAGACATACAAGACTTGGTAACGCATTTCGGTGCGCACACCTACATCTGCGGGGCCACGCCCAGAAAATAAGAATACTCCACTAAAATAATCAATGAGTACAATCACTAATTATCGCGATTCTATTAGGAGGAACAACCTCCCCCTCAATACAAACCGTGATGGGTGGTCTCTACCAACCCATGGAGTATTCTCGGCAAGATCTCCTTGCCCGCAAGCTCCGCTTGTACAACCGACTAGATCAACTCCCTTGATCTCTACGTGCGTAGCCGTCGGCCTCCGTCCCCGAATGTAGAAAACCACAAGATCCCCTTGCACCACCGACTAGAATCAACTCCCTTGACTCCTACCCCGTCGTTCTAGGCAGTAAATCAGATCTGAAACCGCAAGACAGATCTGCAGACCGAAGCAGCGTTTCAGCATACGAACCAGAATTCCAGATCCCGAATGTTGAACATTATGTTGAACGACATTATGTTCAAATTACTGCTCAAACTGCTCAAAAAGACTTCTGATTCCTCAACCTGAACTCTCCAGATGTAGTGCCACTAATGCCAACAAATATCAGCAGAAATTCAACCCTAACATTCCTTTGTCACAATACACTCTCAAAGCTTCATTCTCTCGACTATAGAAAAATTGTAATCTATACCAATGCAAGGTTTGTGAAAATCCTTAATTGTGAGATGGTAAGCTTTATTGTGGTATTTCTTAGTGTATTTGTTGTTGGTGTGGTAATTGAGAAACCATATATATCTCTGTGATGATTGGTTGGAAGTCCTCAAAGTGTGAGGCAAGTGGTGAAGTCATCTAGGTGAGAGGTATTTGGGAAGTCCTCAAATGTGAGTTTGGTTAATGGAAAGCCAAGCATTGCTTGGGACTGGACTTAGCCTTATAGTTTGGGTGAACCAGCATATTCCTTTGTCTTCGCATTACTATAATTTTCTCCATCTCTCTATCTCTTTATTTGCATATTGTGCTATAATTTCTGTTGTGCATCTTACTAGCAAATATCTGAGATTTGTTGATTAAGTTCCAAGTGGAGTAATTCTTTTTGGAAGCTTAGGTAAACTTAGAGAGCATAATTTTTAAGTTTGAAATTTTATTGGATAACATTATTCATCCCCTCTCTAGTGTTTACTTGTCATATCAGGATCACCAACAGTATGTGATGCCATAAGTATCATAAATTAAACTTAATACTCTAATAAGTTTTATCCATTCTACCTTGATCAATCATTTACTATAGATTTATACTAATTTCTTGTAACACTAACCTCCCATACTGAAAGAGACAAATTCTATATTGACTATCACTTCCCTTCACACGCTTTGCACAACACCCAGTGAATACCTAGAAACAAATGCATCATCGTTGGTCAGTAAAAACCAAAGTATAATCCTCCCACATGCAAGGTCCTTAAGCGTATCTAAGGTTTAAAGACTAACGTATACCAGCTGCTATTTGAGAGCTTATATTGACAACGAGAGTATGCTACCATGTAAAAGACTCGACAAGTTGTTCTGTAAACTTATTCTCTAACATGCACATGCCTACAGTCTCATGATGTCTAGATATAGAATGGCGATGTAACCAGCCATTACCATCTCAATGGTAAAGATCAATGCACATTAGTATGTCCAGAATATCAATGTTTCGTTTAGGAATTTTTTGAATTGTTATTAAGCGGATCGATTGGGTCTTATTATCATAATCACAATATCCTAATAATCTCTCACACAATCTAAAGACTTTATCTATGCAATTATACACTAATATACACATATACATATTTATATCAATAATCATATAACTTGCTATTTTTAAAAACAAAATGTGTCAATTATAATAATTTTCTTAAGGACATGGGTATCCCAATAGTAAAGTGCTGAATAAACTCTTACAATAGCTAATAGAAGTCATGTATTGACCCCGAGGTCAGCTGATGGTACTATTACGTCGATGACAAATGGCTTCGTTTCCTATGCCATCCAGCATCATCATCTCGGGCCCCTGCTTCGATGTACTCATCTTCCCGATCTTGCTCATCTGGTACTCATGCCTCTCATGCACCTGCTGCTCCACCTATGTTGGACATATTACGATTTTACGACAGACGTGTTCCCCACTGCCTCGGTTATGCTCTTTTTTCGCCTACCGCCACCTCCCCGATGATGTTTTTCATCAGGTGTTCCACCATCTTTGTCAAGATCTTCATCAATTTCATGAGAACACTGAACTCATGCTCCATTACAAACTCTTGATTAGGAGTTGTGTTGCCATCACCTGCCATCATTAAGAGAAATTCGATATCACCATATCAGATCTCAAATTCCTAAACAGTGCCAATTATTGCAGCACAAAATATCCAAAGACAGATATAAACTTATATACGTGGGAACTATGTTACCTTAGAACGGGTGATCAGGACTCTCCATGGATGGCGGCTCCTCGACCAAGCGCTCATTGGATCTGTATACCATAACCAAGAAATTGTTTGGAGAAAGTCTAAAAACCGATGTCAATAAATATATATGTATAACTTGCGTAGCATAAAACAATATACCCGATCTTATAAAAAAGAAGGGTTTCTATATGACAGACTAAGTGATGCTTCCGTCAAACCGAAGACTTTTTTGGTCGAATCTGTTCCCAATGGAACTCATTTGTTTTAAGTTGGGGACATCTCCAAGGAGCCACTTCATTCTAAACTTGGAGCCACTTCGTTCTAAACATGACCGAAACTCCCTAACGTTGGATGTAACCCTCCATTACAACTGAAATAAAAGGTGTTAGCTTTTTCTTGACCAAATTGAGTTTTTTTTAAAGATCCGTAGGCATACAAAGATCATAATATTGACAAAAATTCTAAGCGGGGAAAAACACCTACAAAGAATAAACTGTTATGAATAGGGCCCATTGGGCCTATTGTGTATCCACCGATTACGTTACTTTTCTATAAATATAGAGCTACGGGTTCAGTAGCCGTCACCTTCATACCACATTATTAGCACGCTCATCAGCTGAGCCGAACCTCTGCCGACGGACAAATCGCAAGGAAGCGGGTTGGTATTTCTTCTCCGAACTTCGCTAGATCCGGCGGATAGGATCTAAAGGTAATATTTGCGTCCCCTAGATCTAATATCTCATGCGCATGATGATGGATCTGTGTCAATTTTTCTTTGATCTACAAAAAATCTTTTTTTTGCTTAAATCCTTATGAAAAAAATCCTTTTTAAGCATAGATCTTTATTAAACTCAATGTTTAAACGGTAAAAATCAATTTTTTTTCTGATTATAAAGATTAAAAATTGTATTTTTACACTAAAACCAAATTTTCCTTTGAAATTTGTTGATTTAGAGAGAGAGATCTGTGGATCTAGATGGAAGGCGCCCCGACGCCCGCAGCGGCGCCCCCGCGCGCCCCGCCTGCGGCTTGTCGCCGCTGCCCCACGCGACCCCGACGGCATGTCATCGTTTCCCCGCGCGGCGCCCCCAATGGCATGTCGTCGCTACCCCGCGTCGTGCCCTGCAGCCTATCGTCGCCGCACGTTGCTTTCCGCGGCTTGACGCCGTGAAACCGACACCGCCTCCCACGCGGCCTGTCGCCACAAAACCCTAATTATGGTTTTTTCGAAAAAAATTTTACGACGCGCTATTACGGAAATTTATCGGGGCTTATAATAAACTCTTGATCCATTTTTCAAATTAATTTTGGTCCATTTAAATTTTTTTGTTAATGCTTGTAGCATGAATTGATTTGCGATTAAATATACTACATGCCTGTGATCAATAAACAAATGCATGTTGCATAACTACATGCCTGTGTAGAAAATTATATGCATGCCGCATATTTAATGTTCTGTGATGAACATTTTATTTAGCATGCTAAAATCTCTATGATATATTTTTAATGCTTGTAGCATAAATATGTCTGCGATGAAATTATTTATATACCCGCAGCATATAAATAACATGTGTATACATCATATATGTTTCACTTCATGCTAACTGAGTATACATTTTTCGCTCACTTGCTTGATATTGTTTGCATGAATAATTTAGTTTTTTCAACTATTTTATTGAGCATATCTTTTTAGCTTACAAGCTTTATATTATGTGCATGATAAATCATTAAATGTTACATATTGCACACTTATATGCTCATCCCATGCTTATGCTCATGCTCATGATATGACAATGTTTTAAGACAACAAACCAATCATAATTTCAAAAAGTTTAACATCATATCTACTTTGACAAATTGAACCTGAAGTTCAAATCAAATCAAAAGTCAACACCCTTTTACTCAAATAAAATAAAAATTACCAAATACGATGGATTATGTAAAAACCATTTATGCGATCTTTTTAGAGATACACATTTTGCGGTAAATAGATCTCTCAGATCTATAGTCTATATAAACCAATATTGACACCAGCAGTTGTCATAACACCGCTAAACTCCTTTAGAGTAATCTTACTTTACAAGGTGTGATTCTTGAATCTAGCCTTAATTTAAAGCATACGCCCGAAGTTGTGCTTAATAAATAGGTGAGAAATTATAAATTTCGTAGCCACGATTTGTTTCCCCTTGAGCATGCTTCTCTATCCACATAATACTTGAATGACTCAATAAAAATGGCCTGGAAACCATACTTGAGCGTTCAAATAGAGTTTTAAAAATCTCTCATAAATTAGAAAAGTGGAAATATAGAAGCTACCTCATTTCCATTGTTTACGTCTACTTAGTAAGACTAATATTCATTCTTCCTTATAAATAACAATAAGGAAGACTGAAAACATGGGAAGTCCTGAATAAAATGAGAAAAGGAAGATATGACATACCTCGACATGGAGTAAGCAATGACAAACCAATATCAGACCAGAAGTTCTGATAAGACCCATAATGCTTTTGCAACATAAATGAGCAATAACTTATGCCATATAAAAATATATACATACTTAGTCTAAATGACGAAAGTTAATTGACCTTGTGTATATTTAGCTACTCTCCGATGACAAATAAACTTTGAAAACAAATTTAATTTGTTGTCATAACATAATTCTTAAAGAGAATAGTTGCAGACGTATGCTTTCAAAAACATTTAACCCTAAAATTAGTCCAATTGAAAACTTTTTTTAGACGTCTAATTGAGATTCAGGCTATGCAAACATGAATACCTTATATAAGGATGCCCAGTACTCTCAAAAATCAATAAAAGAAACTTACCAAGTTGAAGGATCCTGTCAAAACAGAGTTAGGATCGATAAATGAAGTTGAGACTTACGCTTGCGTATGCGGCACGGTAGTCTCGGAACTTCGCCTTCAGATTCGCCACGACGGATCGAGTCTTCTCACGAACGGAGTAAGGCTACTAAATCCACAATCTAAATCTCTACTTTTAGATTAAGAACTTGGATAAAGAGAGAGGAAGGATTTCGGCAGAGCTTCGCTAGAATGAAATGCAAGGTAAGAATACCATGTAAAAGTGTAAGGAAATGGCTAACCCTTGGGTCTTATTTATAGCCCCCAAGGTAGTTATTTTAGGAGTAATTGTTCCTTTGGAACAATTTAACTAAGGTGTACCATCATACATGGAACATTATAAGCTTAAGTTGTACCATATGCATGGTACAACATAAGCTTAAGATATTCCCCCTTTATTAGCCATATGTCGCATGCACTTATGCATATAATGCGACTTTCCCACTAATCTAGAGATCCTCTCCGCAAGGGAACAGATTCCCTTTGCACACGACTTCGTGTACGCGACGTTCGAGGTCCGTATTCCCTCGTACATCCCCTACAAGGGTGTACAAATGTCATCCATATCCAACATCTTCCACTCACACTTGAGGGGATTGTAAGAGAACGTCTTTCTCTTAGTTCTTTCATCTATCATATCGAGAAATAGACCGTGCGACCGTCATGCGCGTAGAGTCTGTTGTTGTGCACTTGTTAGAGATACACAACGACCTCGAAGGTGCAAAGTTGAGTAGTTCAACGCATGCTTTACCCTAGATTATTTCTTCACATTTATTATACTTTATATTCAACAATTGAATCCCATCTGGATCACAATTGGCTGGCCAGCTTTGAATCATTAAAGTCCAAATGCGAATCTGAAATCAATCTTCCTCTTCTTGCGAACCTTCTGATCTTGACTTGATTCGCTTTTCTAACGTGCCCCGCCGAGCTGAATTATCATAGCCCATTAGCAACACGCTAAGATAGTGATCATCTCGTCAAATCTAAAGGAACCAATTGGAGTCCTTGAGGGTAAGAGTTAAGACCCACATGGCCTTTGAGTCTCACATAATAGCAAACACTATTGCTACTAACTCAGTGGTCGAAATGCATACGTGGTATGGACACGTATTACAACATCACTCCTTTCCCATGGAGAGTATATCTTAATGATGTTGTACGGATGAAAGATCAGACACCACAGTGCCTATCTTTTGAGTCCCCTTACTACCCATGAAATATTCCCGGACTCTCATCCTGCATAAGACAGATAGGATTTAAAAAATCCTATGAGATCTCTTTTAAATATCCTTGTGATACAGATCTCAGATCTTTTGTAAGCATCCATATGATGCAGATCTTTCATTCGACTATCTTGTTTAAGTCACGACTCTAAATCATTTGTCTAATGATTTTGACTTTAAACTAGTCTCATCTCTATCTTATCCATCTGATAAGATAAGGCGGTTGCTCATGTGAGAGAGCCAACCTTAATCTGTCCGACATACACACAATAAAATAGCTGAGACTTAAACACAAATGTATAAAATCATTTGTAAGAAACTTGTATGCAATATATAAAAGAACTTCTTCCTTTTATTAAACTTTGATCTTCTATAGACATGGGAAATATTACATGATACAGCTCAGCACCTACGCATTCCCATAGATGATAAGTGTTTGAAGAACACATCTCTGGGGATCGCCTTAGTAAGGGGATCCGCTATCATCTTATGCGTGGATATGTATCCTATGTCTACTTCCTTCCGTTTGTCATAGTCCTTCGCAAACTTGAATCGAATATCAATGTGTTTGGTCTTACAATGAAATTTAGGATCTTTGACATAGGCAATCGAAGCTTGACTATCACTGTATATAGGGACAGTGCTCGAGTCAGTGGCATCCGTCAGCCTGTCTAAGAATTTCCTAAGCCAAACAGCTTCTTGGACCGCCTTGCTGAATGCTACAAATTCGGCTTCCATGGTGGATAGGGCGATACAGGTTTGCTTCTTGCTGCTCCAGGATATTGCACCATTTCCGAGCAAGAAAACAAAGCCTGAGGTAGATCTTCGCTCGTCGAGATCACCTGCCCAATCAGCATCGGTATAGCCTTCGAGTCTCAAGGTATTGCCTTGATAACACAACGCATAGTCCGCAGTCCCTTTGAGGTACCTTAATATCCTCTTCACCGCTTTCCAGTGTGCCTGTCCTGGGTTGGATTGGTAACGGCTTACCATACCAACATCATAGCAAATGTCCGGTCTGGTACACATCATGGCGTACATCAGACTCCCGACAGCACTGGAGTATGGAACCTTTTCCATAGCTTTCTTTTCTTTTGGATCTTTGGGACACATTTCCAAATATAGACCCTCGCCTTTGCTTATTGGAGCAACAAGGCGAGCTTTATATTTCTCGATGGAGCCATCAGCCTTATGCTTGATTTTGAGAACCCACTTGTTCCCAATGGCTCTACGTCCCTTAGGTAAATCAACCAAGTCCCAGACTTGGTTTGTTTTCATGGATTGAAGTTCTTCTTCCATCGCCGCTATCCATTTATATTTAGCAGGGCATGTGACGGCCTGTTTGAAATTTGCAGGTTCGTCATCATCTTGTAGTAATGTCATAAATGTTTGAGGAAATTCATCCTCAAATCTCAGAGGTGTTAGCCTCGTTCGATTACTACGTCTTGCTTGAGTTTGATCACTCCCACTTGGAATGATATCACTCCCACTTGGAATAACATCACTCCCACTCGGAATAGGATTGGTATCGTTCGTATCATCCATAGGTGAAGTATGAGGGTCATTTTCATCTTCACCAAGAATTCTCCCACTCGAACGTTCCGATCCTTCTTGATTCCAAGTCTCAAACAAGGATAAGTCTTGACTTATCTCACACTGTCTTGGAAACTCGTTTTCCAAGAAGACAACATTCCTCGATTCGAATTCTATTAGACCCACATTGTCCTCTTGACCGATGAAAACATATCCTTTGGAGATTTCAGCGTATCGGATGAAGATACACTTCCTCCCACGTGGCCCAAGTTTGCCATATTTGTGAGAGGATAAATGTGCATAAGAGGCACAACCCCAAGGTTTTAGAATGCTTAAGTCTGGAGTTCTATTGTTCCACAACTCATAAGGAGTAGAACTTACCGACTTCGAGGGTACACGGTTTAAGATGAATGCTGACGTCAATAATGCATCACCCCAAAAGGTGATGGGCAAATTTGCCTGAGACATCATTGATCGGACCATTTCCATCAATGTCCTATTTCTTCTTTCCGCAACACCGTTTTGTTGCGGAGTATAAGGCATAGTTATTTGATGAACTATGTCGTTTTCATCACAGAGTTCCTTAAAACTCGTTGATTGATATTCTCCACCCCGATCGGTTCGCAAGACCTTTATCTTGCGATCTAGTTGATTTTCCACTAAACTCATATAGTTTTTGAAGCAAGATAAAGCTTCATGTTTGTGGGAAATCAAATAAATGTGACCGAAACAGGTGAAGTCATCAATGAAGGTGATGAAATAGGACTTCCCGCGTCTTATCTTAACATTCATTGGACCGCAAAATGTCCGAATGGATAAGCTGTAATGGAACTTCGGCCCTTGTGCCAGTTCCAAACGGCTTGCGACAAGTTTTCCCTACAAGACAATGTTCGCAAATTGACATTTCAACTTTTGAAACATTAGATAGCAAGCTACTTTTGGCAAGTCTATCCATTCTAGTTGTTCCAATGTGACCAAGTCTTGCATGCCAACAAATGATCTCAGATTCAGAATTAGAAGCATTTGTCAAATGAAAACTTTCATTAATATAAGAAGAATCATCACACATAGTGTTTAAAACAATCAATCCATTACAAACATTACCCGACCCAACTAAAGAACTATTACAAACAAGGTCAACATTTTGTTCATAGAACCTCCATTCATAACCTAAAGACATTAACATGACCACGGATATGATATTCCTTCGAATATCTGGAGCAAAGAGGACGTCGTGCAATAATAGAGTCTGGCTGTTGTCAAGAACTAGCTTGCATGTTCTGACACCCTTGACTTCAACACGAGTGTTGTTGCCGACGTATATCCACTTTGTTCCTTGAGTTATCCTTCGATACTCTACGAAGAACCTTCTGTCCTTCGCAACGTGGTCTGTGGCCCCTGAATCAAAAAATAGTTATATTCAGCAAGAAACATGGAACTAGAAACACATATGTAACTCCCCCTACAAGTTACCTTATCACTTCCATCCGTATACGTACGGGCGAAGTGACCGTACTTGTTGCACTTAAAGCACTTGATCTTCTTCAAGTTTTTCTTCTTTGAGTGCACATTCTTTTGCCACTTTTTGTTCTTAGTCTTCTTTGAGGTTTCCGGTTCTTGCTTTCGTTCGTTCATAAACCTTAAGCGTTTATCCTTCCGCTTCTTTCCTCCATGTGAGGAACTAGCGGCCATGTGCACTTCGGCACTAGGTTTTGCGGCTTGAATCCGCTCTTCCTCGAGTTCGAGGTGTTTGGATACATCGCTTAAAGTTTTAATGCACTCATTATGAGTGAGGTGCATTTTCATGTTATCCCAGCTATCTGGGAGTGAACGAATGACTGCTTGGATCTGCTGTTCGTCAGACAGCGTAAGACCCGCATCCTTCAATTCAGCTATGAGATTCGCCATGTGGCGGAGATGCTTTTTCATAGATTGATCTCGCCGCATTTTGTACGAATCAAATTGAATATTTAAGGAGCGGAGTTTGGTAACCGAAGTTCCACCAAACTTTATTTCTAGCCCAGACCATATGTCTTTGGCTAGGTCGAATTCCCGAAATAGACGCATTATGTCATTGTCCATTGCAGATAATAACGTAATACGTGCTATTTTGTTCTTTCGAGTCCAAGTCTCATAAGCTTCTTGGTCTCTCTTGTGTTGGGCCGTATTGCCCAACTCAGGTTCTTCCATTACGTTTTGGAGTGTTTCAAGCACATCTTGCTCCTCCAAAACATATTGGATTTTTATTGACCAAAGTTTATAATTGTCGCCGTTGAGCTTCTCACCTTTGTTAAGCTCGGCGACAATGTTCTTAGAAGCGGTAGACATATTCGAATCAAAAAACTGCAAAGAAAATGAAAAACACGATCAAAATTCTATGCATAAAGTTTCGATTCTTTAAACACTTGATAAGTTCCTTGGATGCGCTGAAATGTTACTCTAGAATCGAGAAGTTCACTACGTTCCCAACTACCATCTAGAAGTAACTTTCAAAGTATCCCTCTTACTTATCTCATGTAAAAAGAAATCAGAAATGATACCCGTATGGTACCAGCAGCGGAAAAATACTTTTGAAAAACATATCTTTCAAAATGGAATAGGTGAGAGTTTGCGCAAAGAATTTTTAGCGCAACAATTGCCAAGCCACGAGACCTATTCTACACACCCATGGGTTAGATAACCATGGCTGGATCGTGGTAGGACTTGAAATTCTAAATTGCGCTATCCCGATTAAGGACGGGACATAACCTATTTGAAAACATCTTTTTCAAAAAATCCGAAATACATTGGCTAATCTCCGTAGAGTAGAGCACAATGTCATAAGTACATTGGCTAATCTCCGTAGAGTAGAGCACAATGACATGGCTAATCTCGCATGAAGTAGAGCACTACGGCTAATCTTCAAGGAGTAGAGCCCAAAAAGCGTTTTTGAAAACGTATTTTTCAAAACGTATGAAGACGTATTTTTCAAAAATATATTTCAACATAGTACCCTTATGATACTAGTGAAATATTCGGCAATCCCTGGCCATTGCCGGGTTTAAGCCGTTGCCGTGTCAAGGTCGGATCCCCCCCTTTAGGAGATTTTTCTGCAAGCCATCGTCGACGGCTCCCGTATGGATCCCCGTATGAGAGAATTTTGGCGCAGACGACTGTCGTTTGGCCCCGTATGGGCTAGTCGGCACGTTCGTGTTCGACCAAGGCCTTTTGCCGAATTGGTCGACCAAAACACCCGAATTGGTCGACCAATACTAATGGTCTGAAACTTCTCCCGGCCAGTGCCGGCCAGGCCGGCCCTCGGCCAGGCCCTTGCAGCGGCCAGGGCCGGCCGTGGCCCTGGCAACGGCCAGGGCTGGCTATTGGCCAGGCCCTGGCCTCTGCCAGGGCCGGGGCCGGCCTGGCCCTGGCCGGGGGCCAGTGCCCCTGCCCTGGCCTCTGCCAGGGCGGCCAGGCCCTGGCCTGAGGCCAGGGCCCCTGCTGTAACGACTGGTTTTCTTGTATCTGAAGTTATTATAATATAATATATGTTTTGGTGGATTTTCTCCTCTTGTGTGGTTTTCGTCTCCGTAACTTTCATTTTCGATCGATTCGTCGTATTGTCTCGTTTCTTCCTTAGGATCGTCGATTTCGAAGTATGTCATTCGTGACGGGCTTCATAACGGTCATATCTAACTGTTAGATCAAGCCTAGGAGTCTTAGGAATCGATCCCGGGGCTCCGCGCTCCGTATCGGAACTTTTGGTGCTTATTAGCCGGTGTAAGAAGGGGCACCGACCGACTAGATGACGATCCAGTCGGTCGGCAATCCTTCTTGGACCGACTAGTGAGCTTTCTAAATTTTCTCATGAGTTACTGTTTATCGTTAGTCGGTCTAAGAACGTTGGTTGACCGACTAGGTTGCAAACTAGTCGGTCAGCAATGCTTCTTTAACCGACTAACACATCATCTTAATTTTAGTTGAGCTACTGTTTACTCTTAGTCGGTCTAAGAACGTTCATCGACCGACTAGTTGCTAAACTAGTCGGTCAGTACTTGTTCATGGACCGACTAACTCTAAATCCTATTTTCGTTCAGGAGTTACTGTTTACACTTAGTCGGTCTACGTTGGTCGACCGACCGACTAGTTGCCAAACTAGTCGGTCAGTGGTTGTTCTTTGACCGACTAACCAGTGTTAAAACCCTAATTTCTGGGCAGCCGCCAGCCCATCCTATTTAAACCCAACCCAAACGTTTTCTTCTTCCCCAACACGATCCAAAACCCTAAAATCTTCCCCCTTGAGCCCCCATCTTCCTCCAAGCTTCAATCCTTCATTCCAAGCCCTAAATCCATCATCCACTCCATCCATTCACTCTATCTACCACTGATCTTCCCCAAAATCTCACCGAAAATCTCATCAAACCCCAAAATCCCCCAAAACCCTAGTTTCCTCAAACTTCTCCATTGGCTTCCAGATCTGGTCCTAGGGTTCCCCGGAGTGTTTCTTCCGCCTCCTCTCGGTGAGAAATCGATCTACCGTTGTTTTCATATCCTATTGTAATTTTTATGAAACCCTTATAAAATACTTGTGTTTTGATGATTGTTCCCCATAACAGCGATTCCCCGTAGGCTAGCATCCGCGGAAACGAACTTTCGTAACCATCATCCCCGGTGTTAGGCAAGTGAAGCTTGCATCTCTTGAATTGGGCCATGTCTTAGGCCATTTACCTTGCTTTAGCGTAAGAGAGACTAAACGGTGAAAGGATAGCCGTTTAGACGCCATTGACCTAGCTTGACAACGAAGCTTGGTCCGTCACCCTCATCATGCTTGTATGTCACGTTTAATTTCTATTAACGGTACGCAATTATTTGTTCATGTCATTGCATAGTGATTATTTATCGTGATTGTGTAGCACACGCTACAATATTATGTTCCTGGCTCGTGTACCAGAAGCGAGCCCTGTAGTTGGAGACCCCAACGCTCGGATACCGGCTAGGTGCACCCCTATGCCAAATACACTTCCTGGCTCGTGATCCAGAAGCGAGCTCAGTGAGTTGGAAATCCCAACGCTCGACACATATGGGTGGGGTAAGAGATAAGCGCTGAGCCCGAGTTGGCTTGATCCGCCACTCCGGCCAGCAGGTGGACTCTCTAGTGCACAAGTGATTAATAGTGATAGAGATAAGCGGCCTGAGCCACGAGCTGGCCAGCAGGTGGACTCTCTATGCACTAAGTGATTAACCGTGATAAGTGATAAGTGATAAGTGATAAGTGTTAAGTGATTTGGTAGCTTTTGCTACATCGTGCGTGTTTGCCTCTCTTTTAACTGTTGCATCATACTTAACTGCCATGCCATTGTTTAACATTTAAATGCTAGGTTGTTAGTCACTTTCAGTTTCCTTGCCCAAGTCTTTTTAGACTTGCTGACATGTGCCCCTTTCTCTTTTGGGTGACGCATGTTAGACCTTGAGCCTGAGTTGCTCGTTGAGGGTGAGGTGTTTGCGGACGCCGAGCTTGCGCCCGTGTTGGACGGGGAGTACGTAGACACTGGGGACTAGTCCTAGTGTCACCGTTGTGTTTTACTTTTGTTAGACAGTTGTTTTGTTATCGGTGCGTGGCACCTATACTTATTTATGTCGTTGCTTTTGTTTGGCCTTGTTCTGGGCCCTTAGACTTTTTCTTTTAGCCTGGTGGCTTTTCTGTGATGTTGAATATTTTGTGGACAAACTTGGGATTGGTGTTTCTTATCCGTCTCATATTATTATTGTTGTTGTTTCGATTGCAATTACAGGGACCTGCTTATACTAAATTGACGCTTATCGGGTTTGGGGCTTCACCGCTCCACTCCCGTGCGGACCTCTTCACGTCTCGCCTCCATTTTAGGGAAGCGGGTCGTGACAGGTTTTAGTGGTGGCCCATGCAGGTCATCTGTAACTGCAATTATCGGGATAACGATAATAATGCAAGATTGTCCAACAAATAATTTCGACATCTGAGCCCTAAGCTATGAGACTAATTGTTTCGTTTCCTGCGTCATTAGATGGCAGGAAGGCGAATCACCCGTGGTGGTGGTAGTGGTGCGCCCCCTCATGACGAGGAGCCTGAGCGGGAGCCCACTAATGGGGAGATGATGAGGATGATGTTGCAGATGATGCAGGTTCAGCAGGGTGTGCTTCTGCAGGTGCAGAATGCTCCGGTGACTCGAGCTGCTCGGGTGGTGGAAGCCCCTCGCCCTGAGCCCGGGGCGAAGCAGTTCAGAGAACTGGGTCCTACGTATTTTGATGGAACCGAGGGTCCATTAGCTGCTGATGAATGGATGAGGAATATTGAGGACAATCTGAAGATGTCCAAGGTCAACGAAGTTAGTTGGGTTGACTTGGCGAAGCGCCAGCTGAAGGATAACGCCAGGAATTGGTGGGATGCTGAAGAAAAGATGTTGGTAGAGCCGATCGTCTGGGCTACCTTCAAGGCCAGATTTGATGGTGAGTTCTTCCCGAAGGCTGCCAGGGAAGAGATGCTGCAGCGTTTTATCGATCTGAAGCAGGGGAACTCGTCGGTGGACATGTACCACCAGGAGTTTATGAGGCTGAGTCGGTTTGCACCAAAAATGGTGCAGGACGCTGAGGAGAGAGCTCAGAGGTTTCTGCAGGGGCTTGCTTCAGAGCTCCAGAGCTTTGTGACCTCTTCTGACCGGGAATCTTATCAGAAGGTTTTGGTCGCTGCCAAGAGGCAGGAGCTGCTTGTGAACCAGAGGAAGGGGTCTGTTGTTGGTGCTGTGAGGAGGCCTGTGGAACAGGCGAGAGCTGTGGTTAGACCTGGATTCAGGCCGAACCCGCCTGTTCAGTTTAAGAGGCCAGGAGGGCCTGTTCGGAGGACTTGCCATTTTTGTGGCAAGGAGGGCCATATCAAGGAATCATGTAGGAGGTTCTTGGGGCAATGTATTGCCTGTGGAGATCCCGCACATGCTATCAGGGAGTGCCCGAGGTTGAAGCAGCCTTGGGGGACACCTATTGCTGCCCCGCCGTTGCAGCAGAGAGCCCCGGTGCCCGCTGGTCGTGGGGTGCCCCTCGTTCCGCAGAAGCAGGCTTTTCAGCGGGCCGCTCCGCCGAGGAGGCATGCATTTCTGATGACCGAGGAGGAGGTTTTGGCCATGGATGAGGTCATTGCAGGTAACTTTCGATCTAGATTGTTCCTTCCTTAATTAAATTGATTGTTAAATTATGTGAATGCTTGTGTATGGTGTTGCTAGAATAAGATTTGATCGATTAGACTATTTGTTAGGTGTGGTTTTGGTTTGCACGTTCCCTGCCCGAGTCCTCTTTGAATCAGGTGCGTCGATGTGCATTTTGGCCCAGAGCTTCGTGGAGAAGCATTCCTTGTCGACGTCCCATCTCTCCAAGAGTTGGAACATCGTTACAGGGAATGGAGTAGTCACGGTGCATCGTGGGTGCAGTCCTTGCTCTGTGGTGGTTTGTGGACATGAGCTTTATGCTGATTTTATTGTCCACAACATCACCAACTACGATGCGGTCTTTGGGATGGATTGGCTTGCGAGCTTCTATGCTACGATCGACTGCAGGAGGAAGAAGGTGGTGTTCGAGATTCCCGGACATCCAGTATTTGAGTTCAGTCGTGGTAGCAGTTCGCTTGGTCCTGTCAGATTTCGGGCCAGGCCGGTGGAGGCTGTAGCTATGCAGATGGAGCTGGAGTGGCCAGCTGTGGTGCGAGATTTTGGCGACGTCTTCCCCGAGGAGATGCCCGGTTTGCCGCCTGATCGAGCTCTGGAATTTTCTATTGATCTCGTTCCAGGTGCGCAGCCGATTTCGAAGGCGCTGTATCGTATGGCACCTGCAGAATTGGAAGAGTTGCGGAAGCAGTTGGATGAGCTGTTGCAGAAGGGTTATATTAATCTTAGTGTGTCTCCGTGGGGAGCACCGGTGTTGCTGGTTAAGAAGAAGGATGGTTCGCGTCGCATGTGCGTGGACTATCGGGGATTGAATGCGGTAACCATTAAGAATAAATACCCGTTGCCTCGCATCGATGATATTTTTGATCAGCTTGGAGGTTCGAGGGTGTTTTCTAAATTGGATTTGAGGAGTGGTTACCATCAGTTGAAGGTGAAGAGGGATGATGTTCCGAAGACAGCGTTCAGGACGAAGTATGGACACTATGAGTTTGTGGTTATGCCTTTCGGCGTAACTAACGCGCCCGCAGTTTTCATGAATTTGATGAACCTGATTTTCTACGACTTTTTGGATAAGTTTGTCGTTATCTTTATCGACGACATTCTGATCTATTCGAAGTCGGAGGAAGAGCATGCATCGCACTTGAGGACGGTATTGGAAATCTTGAGGAAGCATCGTTTGTATGCTAAGTTTTCGAAGTGCGAGTTTTGGCTGGATCGAGTTGCTTTTCTTGGGCATGTGGTGACTGGAGATGGTATTTCTGTGGATCCCGAGAAGATTAGGGCCATCAGGGAGTGGCCTGTTCCGTCGTCTGCGTCTGAGATTCGGAGTTTCCTTGGACTTGCTGGTTACTATCGGCGATTCATTAAGGACTTTTCTCGTATTGCTGAGCCGATGACCAGGTTGACGCGGAAGGATGTTGCTTTTGTTTGGTCGGGTGATTGTGTGAGTGCTTTTGGTATTCTGAAGGAGAGGTTGACGACTGCCCCTATTCTTGCTGTGCCTGATCGCAGCGGTGGATTTGAGATCTTTTGCGATGCTTCTGGCAAGGGTCTCGGTTGCGTGTTGCATCAGCACGGACGTGGTGGCTTATGCGTCTCGTCAGCTTAAGGTTCATGAGAAGAATTATCCGACGCATGATTTGGAGTTGGCTGCCGTTGTGTTTGCTCTTAAGATTTGGAGGCACTTCCTGCTGAGTGAGAAAGTGAAGATTTTCACCGATCACAAAAGCTTGAAGTATATTTTCACGCAGAAGGAGCTCAACATGCGACAGCGTCGATGGTTGGAGCTTATGGCGGATTATGAGATTGATTTGCAGTATCACCCTGGCAAGGTGAATGTGGTTCCTGATGCGCTGAGTAGGCTTCCAGCGGTGATGATTTTGACCTCGCAGTGGGGATTGCAGCAGGATTTTTGCGAGTCTGGCGTGGAGATTGTTCTGCCTGGGAAGGTTTCTTCGTTGATGTACATGCAGGTACAGTCGACGATCGTGGATCGGATTAAGGCCGGCCAGGCTGAGGATCCGAAGCTGGTGAAGATTCGGGAGCAGGTGGAAGCCGGTCTGCGGACTGACTTTTTGATTCATGAGGTGGCTCGCTGAGGTTTGGAGCCAGGTTGTGTGTGCCAGCTGGGGATATTAGAGAGGAGTTGATGGTGGAGGCACACAGTTCACCGTATTCTGTGCATCCTGGTGGCACCAAGATGTACCAGGATCTTCGTCTGAATTATTGGTGGCATGGTATGAAGAGGAGCGTGGCTCGGAGTGTAGCCAAGTGCTTGGTTTGCCAGCAAGTGAAGGCGGAGCATCAGCGTACGGCCGGGTTGCTACAACCGCTTCTGATTCCGGAGTGGAAGTGGCAGCACATCACTATGGACTTCGTGACTGGACTACCTCGGAGTCCGAAGCAGAATGACGCGGTTTGGGTGATCGTAGATCGATTGACCAAATCTGCGCACTTTATTCCGTTCCGAGTGGGACAGTCCACTGAGGCGCTAGCAAGGAGATATATGGAGGTAAAATTCTTTTACTCTCCGTTTTATTTCCTTTTTCCTAGTTTGGATAGTGATGTAACGTGAATCGTGCAGGAAGTTGTGCGACTTCATGGAGTCCCCGTGAGTATCGTGTCGGACAGAGACACGAGGTTCACATCTCAGTTCTGGCAAAGTTTGCAGAAGAGCTTGGGTACACGTCTGAGTTTCAGCACGGCGTACCATCCGCAGACGGATGGCCAGTCCGAGAGGACGATTCAGATTTTGGAAGACATGCTGAGGGCGTGCATGTTGGATTTCAAGGGTTCGTGGGAGGATCATCTACATCTGGTAGAGTTTTCCTACAACAACAGCTTCCAGGCGAGTATTGGCATGGCGCCTTTCGCCGCTCTTTATGGGAGGAAGTGTCGATCGTCATTGAGTTGGGATGACGTTGGAGATCGGGAGTTGTTGGGACCTGAGATGATCGTGGAGGCCGTGGATATCGTCAGGAATATTCGGGAGAGGTTGAGGATTGCTCAGTACCGTTTTAAGCATTGGGCTGATGCTAAACGTCGTCCTTTGGAGTTTCAGCCGGGCGACCATGTGTTCTTGAAGATTTCCCCGAATCGTGGTGTGATTCGTTTTGGGAAGCGTGGGAAGTTGAGCCCGCGATACATTGGACCATTTGACATTTTGGAGAGGGTTGGCGAGGTAGCGTATCGCTTGGCCTTGCCGCCATCGTTGGAAGGAGTTCACAATGTTTTCCATGTGTCGCAGCTGCGTCGATACATTAGCGACACATCTCATGCGGTGGATTTCTCGGAGATCGTCGTTCGCTCAGATTTGACGTATGACCAGTATCCGGTGCAGATTCTGGACAGGCGTCAGAAATCACTTCGGAACAAGATTGTCAATCTTGTGAGAGTGATGTGGCGACACGGTTCGCCGGGAGAGTCCACTTGGGAGAGAGAAGATGAGATGCGAGAGCGTTTCCCACTTTTGTTTCCGGACTCGTGAGTATTCGGAAATTCCGAGGACAGAATTTTTCTTAAGTTGGGGAGGATGTAACGACTGGTTTTCTTGTATCTGAAGTTATTATAATATAATATATGTTTTGGTGGATTTTCTCCTCTTGTGTGGTTTTCGTCTCCGTAACTTTCATTTTCGATCGATTCGTCGTATTGTCTCGTTTCTTCCTTAGGATCGTCGATTTCGAAGTATGTCATTCGTGACGGGCTTCATAACGGTCATATCTAACTGTTAGATCAAGCCTAGGAGTCTTAGGAATCGATCCCGGGGCTCCGCGCTCCGTATCGGAACTTTTGGTGCTTATTAGCCGGTGTAAGAAGGGGCACCGACCGACTAGATGACGATCCAGTCGGTCGGCAATCCTTCTTGGACCGACTAGTGAGCTTTCTAAATTTTCTCAGGAGTTACTGTTTATCGTTAGTCGGTCTAAGAACGTTGGTTGACCGACTAGGTTGCAAACTAGTCGGTCAGCAATGCTTCTTTAACCGACTAACACATCATCTTAATTTTAGTTGAGCTACTGTTTACTCTTAGTCGGTCTAAGAACGTTCATCGACCGACTAGTTGCTAAACTAGTCGGTCAGTACTTGTTCATGGACCGACTAACTCTAAATCCTATTTTCGTTCAGGAGTTACTGTTTACACTTAGTCGGTCTACGTTGGTCGACCGACCGACTAGTTGCCAAACTAGTCGGTCAGTGGTTGTTCTTTGACCGACTAACCAGTGTTAAAACCCTAATTTCTGGGCAGCCGCCAGCACATCCTATTTAAACCCAACCCAAACGTTTTCTTCTTCCCCAACACGATCCAAAACCCTAAAATCTTCCCCCTTGAGCCCCCATCTTCCTCCAAGCTTCAATCCTTCATTCCAAGCCCTAAATCCATCATCCACTCCATCCATTCACTCTATCTACCACTCATCTTCCCCAAAATCTCACCGAAAATCTCATCAAACCCCAAAATCCCCCAAAACCCTAGTTTCCTCAAACTTCTCCATTGGCTTCCAGATCTGGTCCTAGGGTTCCCCGGAGTGTTTCTTCCGCCTCCTCTCGGTGAGAAATCGATCTACCGTTGTTTTCATATCCTATTGTAATTTTTATGAAACCCTTATAAAATACTTGTGTTTTGATGATTGTTCCCCATAACAGCGATTCCCCGTAGGCTAGCATCCGCGGAAACGAACTTTCGTAACCATCATCCCCGGTGTTAGGCAAGTGAAGCTTGCATCTCTTGAATTGGGCCATGTCTTAGGCCATTTACCTTGCTTTAGCGTAAGAGAGACTAAACGGTGAAAGGATAGCCGTTTAGACGCCATTGACCTAGCTTGACAACGAAGCTTGGTCCGTCACCCTCATCATGCTTGTATGTCACGTTTAATTTCTATTAACGGTACGCAATTATTTGTTCATGTCATTGCATAGTGATTATTTATCGTGATTGTGTAGCACACGCTACAATATTATGTTCCTGGCTCGTGTACCAGAAGCGAGCCCTGTAGTTGGAGACCCCAACGCTCGGATACCGGCTAGGTGCACCCCTATGCCAAATACACTTCCTGGCTCGTGATCCAGAAGCGAGCTCAGTGAGTTGGAAATCCCAACGCTCGACACATATGGGTGGGGTAAGAGATAAGCGGCCTGAGCCCGAGTTGGCTTGATCCGCCACTCCGGCCAGCAGGTGGACTCTCTAGTGCACAAGTGATTAATAGTGATAGAGATAAGCGGCCTGAGCCACGAGCTGGCCAGCATGTGGACTCTCTATGCACTAAGTGATTAACCGTGGTAAGTGATAAGTGATAAGTGATAAGTGATAAGTGATTAGTGATTAGTGATTTGGTAGCTTTTGCTACATCGTGCGTGTTTGCCTCTCTTTTAACTGTTGCATCATACTTAACTGCCATGCCATTGTTTAACATTTAAATGCTAGGTTGTTAGTCACTTTTAGTTTCCTTGCCCAAGTCTTTTTAGACTTGCTGACATGTGCCCCTTTCTCTTTTGGGTGACGCATGTTAGACCTTGAGCCTGAGTTGCTCGCTGAGGGTGAGGTGTTTGCGGACGCCGAGCTTGCGCCCGTGTTGGACGGGGAGTACGTAGACACTGGAGACCAGTCCTAGTGTCACCGTTGTGTTTTACTTTTGTTAGACAGTTGTTTTGTTATCGGTGCGTGGTACCTATACTTATTTATGTCGTTGCTTTTGTTTGGCCTTGTTCTGGGCCCTTAGACTTTTTCTTTTAGCCTGGTGGCTTTTCTGTGATGTTGAATATTTTGTGGACAAACTTGGGATTGGTGTTTCTTATCCGTCTCATATTATTATTGTTGTTGTTTCGATTGCAATTACAGGGACCTGCTTATACTAAATTGACGCTTATCGGGTTTGGGGCTTCACCGCTCCACTCCCGTGCGGACCTCTTCACGTCTCGCCTCCATTTTAGGGAAGCGGGTCGTGACACCTGCCCTGGCCTCTGCCAGGGCGGCCTGGCCCTGGCCGGGGGCCAGGGCCCCTGCCCTGGCCTCTGCCAGGGCGGCCTGGCCCCTGGCCTGAGGCCAGGGCGCTGCCCTGGCCTCTGCCAGGGCGGCCTGGCCCTGGCCTGGCTGCGGCCAGGGCCTTCTGGCCCTGGCCGTGGCCGGCAAGGGCCGGCCCTGGCCTGGCCTGGCCAGGCCGCGGCCAGGGCTCCCTGGCCCTGGCCGTGGCCGGCCAGGGCCGGCCGACCATGGCCATGGCCGGCCAGGGCCGGCCGGCCATGGCCTGGCCATGGCTTATTGGCCTTGACCGGCCATGGCCCTTTGGCCATGGCCGGTCTCCCCCTTTCATGGGGTTGGCCGCACACCCCCGCCGGTGGGGGTTGCCGTGGTGGTTATTGGCCGTAGCCAACCCCCTCCGCATGGGGAGGGGGTGCATGGCCTTCATAGCCCATTTGGCCATGGTGCACATGCACCAAAATTCATCTTCCCCGATGGAAATAACTACCACCTTCTTCTCCGGTGAAGCACCCGTTCGTCGAGGAAGTAGTTGTCCTCCAATGGCCGTGTGCCAAAAAATTAACCCACTTCAAAAAATTCGTAAACTACGCGCTCCACATGAAGAGAGCGCCCATTCCCTATGAATGAGACTCAGCATCCATGAAGAGAGCGAGTTTGACGATATGAACGGTCGGTTCTTCCCGTCACGGAGAGTTCCTGCCATATCTGTAATGACAGAAGACCCTAACGTGAAAAGAACAACCGCTGCGTTCTCTCCGTCACGAAGCGTTCCTACCATATCCGTAATGGTAGGATACCCATTCGTGAAAAAGACAACGACTCGTTCATAGTTTTGACGGGGCGACGGTTCTGACCGGAGCGAATCCGTATGGCTCTGATACCAATGAAGGATCCTGTCAAAATAGAGTTAGGATCGATAAATGAAGTTGAGACTTAAGCTTGCGTATGCGGCACGGTAGTCTCGAAACTTCGCCTTCGGATTCGCCACGACGGATCGAGTCTTCTCACCAACGGATTAAGTCTACTAAATCCACAATCTAAATCTTTACTTTTAGATTAAGAACTTGGATACAGAGAGAGGAAGGATTTCGGCAGAGCTTCGCTAGAATGAAATACAAGGCAAGAATACCATGCAAAAGTGTAAGGAAATGGCTAACCCTTGGGCCTTATTTATAGCCCCCAAGGTAGTTATTTTAGGAGTAATTGTTCCTTTGGAACAATTTAACTAAGGTGTACCATCATACATGGCACATTATAAGCTTAAGTTGTACCATATGCATGGTACAACATAAGCTTAAGATATTCCCCCTTTATTAGCCATATGTCGCATGCACTTATGCATATAATGCGACTTTCCCACTAATCTAGAGATCCTCTCCGCAAGGGAACAGATTCCCTTTGCACACGACTTCGTGTACGCGACGTTCGAGGTCCGTATTCCCTCGTACATCCCCTACAAGGGTGTACAAACGTCATCCATATCCAACACAAGTTTCGATGGATATTCGTCAAAACAAAATCCCTAATTAATGACTCAAGAAATCAATGAAGACTGCCACTATTATTCACATAATAGTCAATGTGAAGATGTAATCCTTCACATTTAGAACACATTTCACCTATTACCGAACAAAATTAAATTGAGCATTTTAATAGACTTTCAAAAGTCCCACATAAATTCGAAAAGTGGAATTAATTTGGAACACCAAAAGTGTCCAGAATCGACCAACTTTGGAACGATGGCACCCTGGATTGATGATGCAGGACATCATTAATCAATCCTATAAGTCTGACGAACCCGAAGATTCTTCAAAAAGGGTGAAACTTTTATTGTCCCACTCAAAAGGAGAAAATGATTACGAGATCATCTCCATTCACGTGGACATTGAGTATCTTCACTTCCTCAAAAGAATTTAAGATGATATATTTACTATCATCATCATCATCATCATAAGACCTTTAGGTCTCTTGAGAGTATTTGAGGGATAAAAGTAGACTTATCCACTCCCTACATAGGGCTGATGATGTACTTAAGAGTACTCATACATACATGCTCTAAAAATGGTCATTATCAAACCTATTATCCAACCGCAGTCCATCTTTTAACAGCATATAGGACACATTAATAAATGGCAGTAACATTGGATAACACTGGGAAATCAAATAATATTTACAACCGGAATAATGTCGAACATCCTGAAGTTTATGTTCACACCCAAAAATGGGTTTTATAAATAAATCATTAAAATGATTTAAACGGATTACTTATCCATTACAAATCTAGTTGTAGGTGACTACACCGGAACATGCAATTACAATACAAACCATCAAAATGTCTCCTTAGAACCTATTTATTTGAGCCTGATCACATCATATAAACAGTTTTCGAGAACCTCTAACGGGGGAAGCGTTTAGAGCACATCTTACAAATTGTGCCATGATGTGTACACATCCCAATATCACCACTAAACCCCATCAAAATGCACTCCAAAAGGGGGAGCATTTAAATTCACTTCTCCTAAGATGTGCATTGATGGACTCTCCTGTAAAGATTCGATGAGATCCTGAAGATCCTCACATTCAGAAATCTTTAATTTCTCGGTATAAGGTTCAACAGAAATATTATAATCATCCATAAGCCTGAAGCTCAATTTGACCATTTCAAACATTAATACATATGATCTAATTATCATGAATTGTGATAAGATCCTGAAGATCCACACTTATGAAACTGTTAAACAGTTATCAGACATAGTTATTGACAATATAAATATTGTCAAATTCACACATCCCTACTATTAAAAATCCAGCTAGGATGGACATACCAAATATAATGGAAGCAATCCACCAGTAGCAGAAGTGGATGTTCTCAATGGATGAGAGGATATACCACGAGGCTCCAAAGCGAGAAATAACTCCTGGAGACCATAAATCAATACCACAACAGGAAAGTGAGCTCAACCAAAACCTGCACAACAACTGTTGATAAGGACACAATTCTGGCTCTGTCCATATCCTCTACCCGTTCTAGAACCTTCACAACAAGTCTTGAGAAACAATTTTAGAAGAAATCGGGATATTAAATGTATGTGCAGAGTGAGGTGTTTGGATAAAATAACACATTTGTCGACAATTACTCACATTTCATTTTACCATTTAAATGATAATTATAAAAATAACGTTTCCACACTACGTTTCCTGAAGCAAACATAGAATTTGGTCAAATAATGTGGAACGATGCAAAATTAAGTTGAGCTGGACTCAATAATGAAATGTGAAGTGTTTGAACCTGAAGTCCTGATATCAAAAAGATATCAATCCTGTGGGCTACCAAGTATTGTATAAACATAAACATAAATAAATAAAATCGTATGGTATAAGCAATACACTATAGCTTAAAGGTTTATTTCGCTGAAACCAGGAAGTAACTAAGTAAGATGAGCTTGACTCACTTACAAAATTATATAACTGATGCATCAGGCTCCCTGGTCATAGTTGAGAAAACCATGCGATTGGCAAAAAAAATTTTGGGCTATGTTGCTATGAATGATGTGACAATATACCCTTACGGATTTCCTCCTCATTCGCATGGATAGATTTTTGGGACATCTATCCTATGAAATTATCATCCAGAAGATGAAATTATCATCCAGAAGATGACACCATCATCCAGAAGATGAAACCATCATCCAGAAAGATGAATAATCATCCAGAAGATGAAAACATCATCTAGAAGATGAATTATCATCCAGAAGATAAAATTATCATCCCGAAGTTGAATAACATGTGACATTAAACTTCATACGCCCGAAGTTGATGAAGTAACATGGACAATTACAATCCATTAATATACCTACTAGTTGTATGGATGCACATTTAGTCCCCTTCCGTTTGCTGGAAGAAGGGAAGGATATCCTAAGTCCTGAAGTGCCTTACTTGAGTGTTTTTGGTACAGTCCTTTATCTGGCCAACTATATGCGACTCTAGATACCATTGGCAGTAAATCTGTTAGCCAGATATAGTGCAGCGCCTGCAACGCACCACTGGACCAAAGATATGTAGCTTCTGCGCTACCTCTAAGGGTCAAGGATCATCCTACATGTTAAATGTATTTGCAATACGGGTTACAGATCATCACGGTGACTATAACAAAGGAACAACCAACTCCTGGAGACCAGCAAAGCATGCTTCCAATGCAACATCAATCCCACCATCCCAAGAGGCTCATCATCCAAGAAGCAAATTATTACTATGCACAGCGAGGTCCTGCAGTACCTCGCAGACACAGTGACGAGTGGGTCAGAGACGTGGAGCTACCTACCGAGTATGCAGACTACTCCTCTTCAGAAGAGCTCCCTCAGATTCAATAGCTGCCATATATGAATGATGCGTGTATAGATGAGCGATACTTATATAGATAAGTGATGTCTTGTACTTTGTACTTATTCCCGGAATATTGTAAGAGATTGATATATAGTTGCCTAGGAGATCTGTAAGCCTGCAGCTTGTACAGATCTAGGGGAGTCAAATGAGTGTTGTACTCTTTTTCCTTGGCTATTAGTTTTTCACATCGGGTTTTCCATAGCTAAAGGTTTTAACGAGGCAAACGCATTGACTTTGTATCCAGAAGTATCCACCCCTAAATACTTCCACTAATCAGGGGAAGTTATGGAAAACTGTATTCTTTTTTCTTGGCTATTGGTTTTCCCCACAGGGTTTTCCATAGCTAAAAGTTTTAACGAGTCAGTTATCCCTAACTTAGGATCTAGTAGTATCCACCCCCTTATGATACTCATAAGCACTACGAATCCTGCAGAATACATATGTTGAGTATTCAACGATGGTTGAATAAGAGGAAGTGTTATGAATAGGACCCATTGGGCCTATTGGATATCCACCCATTACGTTACTTTTCTATAAATATAGAGCTACGCGTTCAGTAGTCGTCACCTTCGTAACATAAACTATTATTTTTGCCTCTAAATCACAATGAACTTGTGAAATATTGTGAAATATTCCTCAAGTTTCAGAAATCACACTAGTATCTCGAAGCAGGATCAAAGCACCAACATATCTATCCCATCAGGTACATCTCATACAACCTTTTAAAATAAGACGGTAAATTACATTCAACCCACTCATATCCTATGTGACATGTTCTATAAGGAATCCCTAACTAAACAACACCGTCGATTATTATACGAACACTAAAACCCACCGACTCATCCCAAACATCCTAATTTCAGGATGTATAGGTGCACCTTACCAAAGCCTATGCTATTCCTAGGAAATGTGTGTATCAAAAGATGTTTAAATAGATACCACCTAGGAAATGTGTGTATCAAAAGATGTTTAAATACAGATACCACATAAAACAAAGAGATAAAAGAGATTACCTCCTTGGTCACCATCCACGCCGCACACCCCACACGTGGGGATGTGGTGACAAAGAGAGGGATTCCCTCCTTCCACCAGATTCCCATTTATCTCTAAAACAAAACACAGAATGACCTGAGCAATTTATCTGAAACATAAAATTTGAACATGCAGCACAACACAACGATTAATTATAATCAAAATACAATCTGCATTTTAAATGGAGGCACAGCCAACAAATTCATATCAATTGTGAAACAACTATAGACCCTTTGAAGCTTGACAAAGAGAGACCAAAACAACAACGAACCACCATAATATGATAAAATTCTACTCTTAAATAGACAGTTATATCGCGTCACATGCATGCAGAGATCTGTGTACACAATGACAGAAAGAAAAATGAGACGGAATCCGTTTAGATACAGGAAACATAATTATTTCGCTGGATCCAAACATCGACATTCTAAATTAGAAACAAGAGAAACTAGCTACTAGAAAAGCAAAAGGGCACGCATAAGTTTGTAACATAAACACAACCGCTCTACTTCCCACCTAGCGTGGGGAACTGGCCAGGGTCTTCGATTGCAGGTGCTGGAGCAGCTGGGGCGTTGAATCGTCCACCACCAAAGCCACCTCTTCCGCCACGCTCTCCACGGCCCCTGCCACGGCCACGGCCCCCAGCGTTATAGTACCCTTCTCTCTCAGCCGGCTTCAGAAACTCATTGATGCTCAAGGACTGCGGAAAAAAGAATTATCCCATCAGCAAATAATCAATAGTATCATAGCTACTTTAAGTCAAGACTGTTACCTTCTTGACTCGTTCCTCCCGGTCAGCATTCTCTCTCCTTTTGGACTCTTTATCCGAACCCTGTGAAGCCAAGTGTTATTAATAACAACAGTAATCACAGATTTGGCGGCACAAGCATATCATGTATTCATTGAAAGCAATCAAAAAAAATCCTGCGAACTTACCAATTTAATGAATACATCATCATTCCCTTTCTTGAGAGAGAGTTGTTGCATTGATTGAAGCTCCTTGTCAATTTCGACTCTCCTCTCTTCAGCCTTCATTGCCAGTAGGGCTTTTCTTTTCTCCTCTCTAATTTTCTCATACTCCTCAAGAGTCATCTCCTGCCCAAACCAGTTCGGTGACAACAATAAAACAATTACGGAGTTGTTTGAAAAGAAAAAAGAAAAACTTTTCACCAGTAAAAGCTTAGAAGGGAACGAGAAAATGGTATTTAGGAACCTGACAAGACTTATATTAAAAATGGTAGGCGTGTCCATACATAAATTTCTCAATCCTCCTCCAGATAAAAAGGAAGTACCCCGATGTAACATTCAGTTACCAATTACATATCAAAGATCTTGTTATGATTTCCATACTTGAAAAAATAATGTCAAGCATGTTGACAAGTTTGCATAAGATGTCTCAGGTGCAGGAAAAAACCATTCAGGTATATAGATATCCAACAAGTTGCCTCATGATACAGTTTCAGAAGCAACATATGCTTAATTCCATACAGAGCGACCAGTCCATTGGCAAGGTTCCATAATAGACAGAACTTAGAATAAGTAATGTATTGCTATACAAAAAGCTTCCGAATTGAATAGTGGAAACAGTGGTAATAGGTGCAACTTCAATAAGGCGCATTAAAGAAATTGGGCATCATTGCGTGATCAGTTATGACTTACGAATCATGACAAATCCGTGTACAAAAACTTCACAAGTTCTACAAGCAAGAAGTCAAATGACAAAGGAATACACAGCAGCAGATTTGGGAAACATTAATGTGAGTAAAAAGGCCAGATACCAAAGGAGAATGTTATAATTAACAAAAATGACTATTTATTATCAAAAGATTTTTTTTTTTTTTTTTTTTTTTTTTTTTTGGGGGGGGGGGGGGGGGGGGGGAATGTAAGAACTTTTTTGGGGAAAAAAGGTCAGACTAGTGCAAGCTGAATTTGAACCCCAGACCCATTTCCCGCTGCTACTCGGCATTTAGCACTATCATATAGCCAAATTTGCAATCCAAGAATCTGGAAATGGCTAAGCTATATTCTCATGCTGAACAAGTTCATGGCTGGATGACAAGGAGCCGGATACAACAGCAAGAGCCAAGAGGAAAAGGGCTTGCACAAACGCATGTATGAGTAATTGTGTAATGTTAAAGGATAGAAATAACTCGTGCACACAGTGCACGGCGCAAAAAACTCTCACGAACAGGATGCAGTTCACGCGCAACCGAAAAGGAGCGATAAGTGTGGATGGATGTGCTGGTATCATCGGGGTAAGAGGTGCAAAAGGCAAACACGTAAATAAGTAGCTTGGGGTGATTTTTTTTTTTTTTTTGGGGGGGGGAGGGGGGTGGGGTTGGAGGGGGGTGGGGTGGGGGTATTGTAACCATGTAAATAAGTGGTTTTGTGTGTGCGCGCGCGCGTTGGGGGGGGGGGTGTGGGGGGGCTGCTAACTGGGTTGGGTTTGTCCCAATCAGATTGTGACTAGGTTTGTGCCTGGAACAACCCCAATCAGCAGCCATTGTTTATAGAATAGATTCTAGTATGGCCATACAATAGTTGTACCAATCATAACCTCTCGTCCTACAATAGATACCCGAAAAACAATTTTACACCAAAAGTTACGGTGTACGTTGAGTACAAATTTATGGCAGTGTTTTGAATTGACACAACACAAAAAGCAAGGGCATACCTTGATTCTGTCACAAAAGAAGAAAATAAATGAGGACCAGGTAAAATGGATTGCTTGCATGTATTGTTGGCTGGTTACAACTATGCAATAACCTTTGAGTCAGCCAATACATAGAGCTAATTCACAAGAAGAAATTAAACGATGATAGGAAGAAATTGATGTGATTACATTTGTTTTTCATTTAAAATTGCATTTATGCTCACAAGACTTGACAAGAATCCAGATATCAAAACCAAAAATGACAAATAGACAGGCGTACAGGTTAGTGTTCTAAAACAAGTTATATGCTGCCACATATAAGGAGGCGGCATCTGGTCACATGAAAAATCAGTTATGCGACCAAAATATGCGGTTAGCCGCATAATCAGTCGCATAACTGTTATGCACCCATATATGACGGCAATCACTAGAAATTCACGAATTAGAGATGATGTAATATACTCTTTGCCATAACTTCTCATACCAGACCAACTCATTGAAATGCAAATAGGAAATATACAGACACATAATCGGCAACTAAAAACCCCAAGCCCTTAAGAAACCCGGCCCATTAAACATAAAAATTATTTTTTTTTATTTTAAGTATTTTCCCAAAACAAAAGGCGACAACCACTCCATCCTATCCAAGGCAAAGCAGTAGCAGATCGCGGAAGGAAGTAACGGAGCGAAGCGGCGGTAGGAAGCAGGTATGCAGTCATGTTTTTCTTTTCTTTTTCTTTTTTTCTTTTTTTCTTTTTTTACCAACGGGAAGCAGCAGCTTCGCTGCATGTTTTTTCCTTTCTTCTTTTTTCTTTTTTCTGATTGGGGGTCGGATGATAATGTTCGTTATGAAGCCAACGAAGAAGATGATGAGTAGAAATAGAAGGGATCTTTTGTTATTTTAAAATACCTATGTTTGACATGCTTTTGATTTGAATGTAAAACTAAATATTTATGTTTTTTTGTGTAAATTGCTTTAGACTTAAGTTATTTTATGTATTGATCATTTTGATGATGCTGATGTTTTAGTATGAATTAATGCATATTTTTCAAAGTTAATATGATTTTTTCCTTGTTACCATCTTTTAGGATTTTTTTTTAATTTAATATATACAAAAAACACACACACACATATACTTACTATTAATTTACTTATTAAAATATTCAGTTTCACATAAACCGCATAATCCACATGATCGGCCACATAATCCGCATATGCATTATGCGCTTCAGGACCGCACGTATAATGAAACCACCTTTTAGAACACTTGTACAGGATTTACAAAATGGAGTATTCAAGTATTGTACTACACTTGAAGTTTACCAGACAACTATATGACCAAAAAAATCTAAGAGACTTTCCTAGACCCACCACCTTGCAAGCAGCAAAGGAAGTTGCATGCAAATAAAAGATAGGGCCTATGATGATTTACTGTGTGTCTGCAACAGAACCACATGGCACCCAAATAGAAAAGCCATTTAGTTCTCTCAAAAGGAAAGATGGAAGCCCTTGGCTAGGGGCACATCCTAGTTAAAAGTCAAAAAATTACAACCGTTCAGAATGATACAAATCAAGATACTTCCCTACATTTTCTGGAAAATTGAAACTCATCAAAAGCAATGCTCACGTAGAGGAACAACAACCTCTCCCTTCCACTTTTTTATCTTGAAAGATTCAAATCATTTAAAGAACAACTTATTAATTAAGTTGCAGAAACAGAGACACTACTGGACACAATTAGTGATAAAATGGAATACAATAACCAGTCAACATTCCCACACAACAATCGAAGGGAATGATTACAAACAAATACATTGTATAAACTGAGTTGAAATTTAAATTAAAAAGGAACTTCAATGTTTTCTGCATCATGCACATTAAGTAAACTTTCTATAAATCTCAGATATACTCCTTAATGCATCATATTTAAAAGATCATCACAATGTTAATCATACTTCAGAAATTAACCAAGGTAAAGACAGTTTTAGCAAACCCAAACTGTAACGCCAATAATTCAAAGAGGCAGCTTAAGAAATGCTGGCACAATTAAACACTTGATCCACACAAAAATTGATTACAAGAGGCAGTAACTATGCAATGAATGGAAGTTCCAATGTCAAAAAGTTCAAAATATACACATAACCAGGTTGACTTGTTCTTGGAGCAGGTGAACTTGAGGTGTATGTTTTGTATAAGGTCATATCATAACCCCATCAAAATGAAGTCAAATATGGAGCCTACCAAATTGTTCGAAGATAACACTTGGAGTGTACCAGCTGTTAACTTTAACAGTTTACCCCTTAACATTATCACTTTTGTATAAATATCCTAGTATAATGAGCATATTATATACATATTGATATATTCATCAAAAAGGGTAAACCAAAGCCAAAATGTAATGAAACTCAAAACAACTGAAATTTATAAAATCCAAATTTTTTCAAAGAAACCAAAAAACCAATACAAGTTTTCGAACATAGGCCTGGGAGTGGGATACACATCTTATTAATCACCTATTACTAAAGGTCCTGGAGGTGTCACCTAGGCAGTGAAAGGAAGGCCCAACACCCTTGAAAACAAGCATCTCAATGACCAAGTGGGTGCCCCACCGAGCATTGACTTGAATATTAAAGCTCCAAAAGTTTTAAGGTATGTCTGAAAGTTTTATCATAAAAAAATTCATGTGAAAGCGCACGGAAACAAATTTTGTATCTCCAAGGGCATATTACAGGTTACCATGTTCACATATTCATAATAATGTTTTTCATCCCTGCAAGACCTACTATCATCAGCTTCTACCTTTGCTTATTCATCACTTAAGACAGTGGGGTTTGTGTAGATTGACCAGAAATATGGAAGTAGGTTTAGAGGACGCAAGTATCATTGGGTTTTACAATTGGGATTGGGATTAGAATTCCAGTTCCAATTCCACATCATTGTTTGTAAACAAATGAAAAAAGGATTGAGTCTAAAATTAATTACAATCTCAGGTTCATATCTATGAATTAACTAAATACAAAAGAAATATTGAAGTTTCAACTTCTCAGAAGTTATCCCACTCATATCTGAACGAAAGTAGGCAATATAAGTCTTCCTAGTATATCCACTGAATAAGCGATTATGCGGTTAATCTATCTATGATAGTTCTGTTGAAAAGTGTCCTGCATTCAGTCAGCTCAGCAGAAAAAGGCCCGCGCCATGTAATTATTGGAATAGGACGGGATTAGTCTCATACTAAATACAACATAAGCGTTTAAATAAATTTGAACCCAAGGTCAGCTAAGCTTAACTCTAGCAGCATGGAATGTCCTTTCCATGCTACATGTTGGAATTCGAGTCTCCAACATCAGTAATCGAATGGCTTTTTTTTTTAAATTAAAAATGCAGATGTGTAAATTCATCGTGCAACGGTTAGAGTTTGTGGTGCACGAAGGCTACACACATGATAAATGAGGTTCCTGAAGATTTGTTATGATTCGGGAAAGAAGCTAATTTTACTTTATGAAAGCTTTCACTAACCTCGGTGCAGGTTCTTCTCACTAACCTTGGTGCTAGTTCTTCCCCACTGGAGGCTTTGTAAGCCTAAGTGCTTCCCTCAAAAAAAGAAAAAATAATAAATCCAATAATTTTTTAGGACTCTCCCTTGAAGGGATATTCCATTAAGGATCAATTTGGATTCCGAGCACATTAACAAATATGTGAAGTTCAACAAATTATGGCACTCAAGTAACTTCCTAAGAAATGGATGCCTACATGAAGTATATAAGTTTAGTTAACCCTTTAGAGTCCATTCAGATTCTGAGACCACCGTGTTGGATATGTTGGATGTGTTGTATCACCCCTAAGTTAGTTTTGATGATATGCAAATAATTTATGTTACTAATATGTTTCATGAAGATTTGTGAGTGTAAGAAACAAAGTTAACATGGTCAACAAACTCACCCAAGCTTACATAAAGTGATGACATGGATTCAAAGCTTGATGATGAAAATTCAATGAATATGGAGCTCAACATGGAGATCAAAAGCGTATCCAATGACTTAGTGATGTCCACAAAGCTTCTCAAGACAATCCAAGAGTCAATGAAGATACCAAGACTCCAAGATTGGTGTGAGTGGTGTCTTATTTTTTATAGTTGTTTTAGAATTGTAAGCCAAAACTTTAAAGCTTGCACACACGTAGAAAAACATTTTTGCTTCTAAGAAAAATATTTTAAAGTCAAAAAATATTTTGAAAGCTTTTAGGCAAAGTATCATACTCTCTTTTGACACAAGTTCATGCATCAGAAGAGTAGTCGACCCTCCTTTCTATAGGAGTCGACTACTGGAGCTTAACAGTTCTTCTGAGTAATTTCCGACTCTGCCAGTGGAGTCGACTCCTGTAACTAGGGTAGTCGACTCATGTAGCAGTAGTTGACTACCTTGTGCACACGAGCCGACTCTTAGGTTTCAAAAGTAAAAAATTAATTGCTTCCTTGATTGACACTATTTTATTAATTCTAGCCATTGGGAGATGATTTTCTAGATCTGTTTTGTGCAAAAATCATCTCTATATATACAGAGCTTTTGCAAGAGTTTTATACATCAAGAAAACAATTCCAAAAGAATTATTAAGCATTTTTCAAGGCTAATTCTCAAGTGTATCAAAACTTTTCATCTCTCTTGCTCCCTACTATTTTCAAAGGCTAGTTATTTTAATTATCTTTCAAGATCTTTTAAACAATTTCTGGCCTCCTTTGACCTAAATCTCTAGAGCTTAAACTTTATCTTTTTGAGTTTAGATCAAGTTGGTTTTTGATTCTCAAACGTTTTCAATCTTCAACTCTTTTTTGAGATCGAAAGATTTTTCATAGCAATGTATACACAAAAGCTTCATTTCTTTGGTTATAGGAAAGTCGTACCGCATCTTCTTCAAAAGAAAGTGCAAGAAAAGCACTAGAATGGTTGATAAGTTGTAAGTTGTATCGGTTGTTATACTTGTGAAAACCCCTCACTTGTTCGAGATCCTCTCGGTAAAGAAGTTATTTGGCTGTAAAAGTCCTCTTGATGGAGAAGAGACACGGTTGTAAGAAGCACTCAAATTTGAAGCAAGGTTGCTCTCACTTGAGAGTTGATTAGGGGAAAATCCAATGTGTGCTTAAGACTGAACTTAGCCCACATGACGGTGAACCTGTGTGATTGTCTTGTGCCACAATTACTCTCATTGCTCTTTACTTGCAATTGTTGTTTGTTTTCCGCTATGTAACTGAGTAGTTGACTAAATACCTAAAAAGGTAACACTCGTGGGAGACTTAAGCGATTTAACAGAAGGGTTTGATACTTTTAATTAGCACTTAATTCCTAACAATACAATTCAACCCCCTTCTAGTATTGCTTGCCATCTTTAGGATCCTAACACACTAACACACATGAAGCTAAAATGTTTACCAAGTTTCAACCTTCAACAAATATCATATGAAATGGATGTCCTCATCTGTGAACACATGATGTGAATGTATATTGTGAGCAGAACTCACCAATACATGCAATTTGAACTTGCAATTATCAGTCTAAGGTGGAGTAACAACACTGAGCAACGATAATAGCTACACCAGCCTATAACAGCTTCCCACAACGTTAACAATACTACCCGTACTGTATAAGGCTGTTTATACGTTCGCATATGTTTATGAGCTGTTGGATTACATTACCACATTTTATGCTTGAAATATGCAATCATACGCACAACTATTGATGTTCCAAAAAGAAAATTGATAAGTGATCTTTTTCCTAGTTAATCGATTATTCATTTATATTTATTTGAAATTTAATTGCTAACTTATTATGTTAAAATTTTAATGTTGTCTAAGAATTCTACTTATTTTTTTATGTCATCAATACAATATCATATAGTATGTAATATTCTTATATGCACATGATACATGTATTAATACATTTAAAATTTGTAGTATATTTTCAGAATTTTTTTGTGTTTAGAAATTTTAATCTTTAATGTACACATATATGTGTATATGTATATTATTTATTTATTTATTTATTTATTTATTATTTTTATTTTTTACATAATTTCCCCCACAAAGTCCGCATAATCGATGTATAAACAGATTATGCATCATCTATTGGATCATACTTATAATGAAACCACCATTTAAAGCACTGAGCAGTGCTAAAATGACCTTCAGATTTAAGAATAATTTCAGCAGCGTTTCCCGTTTCGTCAACCTGCTCCCATAGGAAAGAAAACACACTCAACCTGCTCCCATAGGAAAGAAAACACACTCAAGACGTTGAGGTCAAAAAAATTAACTAATTGAATGTGCTTGAAGAAGAAAATAAACACTATGTACACTCGGTAAAACCCAAGTTTGACCTTGCAGTAAATTGTTTTGCATTCAATCGGCTTCTGTATAAAATAGATAAATATTACAGGTGTTGGGTAAAAGGGATATGGGTTTAGGATATGATTGGGTAGACAATCTAAAAGATTGTAACAATAAATTTCACTTTTCCTCTTGATTGCAGTAATCAAAAGGATAGTTTGTTTGCATGCTATTTTTTGACTAAATCGAAATAATTATAATCAAAAAAGTTGTCCAACCCTTTTTGTTAAAAGCTAGATCAGTATCGCTCTTCTGTTCCAAATGAAATTAATGATTTATATGACATCAAAACAATTTTTAAGGATTATAATCCAAATTCGTAACCTGGAAAGCAAGTGCATGGAACAAATTTGCATCCAAAATGAAATCCAGAGTACTTTCATGCCAACAACCCAAATGAGCACTTAGGATGAAACCCATGTGAAGTAGGTTGATTTTCACATGTTGATTCGAAGGGGAAACACCATCTAAACTAGTGTGGACCCAAGACTTCAATATGGTTCCTCCCAAGAGGTTTACATCAAGGTCAAACCATAGCCACTAGTGGGCAAAAGATCTCCCATGTACATACACAAGTCACTGACATTTCGGATCAGGTTGAAGTTTTTCTTTTTCCTTCTTTTAATTACACCCGTTGTTAACAGTTGAAATTTAATGGGAAAGAATTGTGTCAACAATTGAACATGTGACTGAACATGAGTGGAGAGCTACATACAAGCAAGTTAAGATGGCATGTATTTTGATTCATACCAAGAAACAGAATTCACATGCATTGTAGCAATAAACTAAACACCCAAAAAAACTTACATAATAGGAGTCAATTTAACATGACCGAAATAGAAAGTAGATAAATGATTCACATGTTCAGGGTAGGTTGCCACAAAGGCGCTCTACAATTGAAGTTCAGTATTGAGTTGTTCCAGATGCGTGCTTGCCATGTGAAGAACAAAATTCCAAGTTTTTTCAGCCCGACATGAACTGAATTAACTAGAACAAGACTTTCTACATCAGAACGACGGAAAACTTCCAAGAAAGTGTTTCCTTGTGTCAATAAAATTAAGCGATCAATGAATGAGCACTACTAACATTTGCTAAAAGGAATCTGCCCTATGATTTGATGATGCGCAGGATGTACAACAGAGAGCATCTGTCTTACTAATTGACAATCATTTGTTGTCTAAAAATGACCTTTCCAATCTAGCATTCCTTAATACAGTAAAACCCAGATCCCAGCTCTTAATAGTTCAAATAGTTAAGTAAACATATGAATATGTAATAAGTACACTTGCCTAAAAAATCAGACTGGACAGTAGAAGATGAATGGGAAAAGAGAAGCCTTTCCTGAGTGCCATTACTTAACTACAGTACATATCGCACTTCTTTTTTCCAATTCTTTGTTCAAAGAGTAACACATTACCCAAAACAAATATCAAAACAGACATCAAACAATGATTAGCATGAACAAACCTTATCTTCCTCTTTAGTTTCCTCCTCGGCTGCATCCTCCTTTTTCTCCTTATCCCCCTCCACAGGTTTGACATCTTCTTGCTCGGTCTGCTTTTCAGGTAGCTTCTCATCAGCATTCACATTTTCCTCACTTTCTCTGTTCAGTTAGGAGGATCATTTTTAAGCAATCAAAGTTGTAACAGGAGATTCAAGAAATAAATGCCAATGTAAACATATGATCTTAACTGTGCAATATCATCAGTCACTGTTCCCCAGTTTCCTCTTCCAGCCCCCTCACGCTTCATCTCGTATCCCCGTCCTGTTCCACTCCTGCGCTCGTAAACCCTCCTTGGAGGGCGCTCAGTGTCATCTCCGGCATCTCCATCAACATTCCCATACCCACCTCGGCGACCGCCACGGAATGATTGACGAGGAGGACCATACCCTCCTCCACGACTCCTTTCCGACAGGTTACCACCATCTCCTTCCTCAGGCATACCAAAACCTCCACCACCATAACCGCCAGTAAAGCCATTCTCAGTACCATTTCCAAAGTCTCTATTTTGGCCTATCCCAGCTCCTCTCCCTCCCCTTCCTCGCACAAGCCCACCTCTGCCAGCAGCACCTCGTGGTGGTGCATTGGTTGAGCTCCTAGCCTCCCTTACTGTATCGAGAAAAAAGGCAACAGTTAAATTATGACCTAACGGTTTAGACCAATTCTATTCTTAAATATTAAAAATTCAAAAAGCCAATGTGTGAGTAAAAAGAAATATACAAAACCAAATAACTGGAGGGAAAAAAAGAAAAGTCAATTTGCTTCTTATTCACTACATAGAAACAACTAACTGCATAAATGATGTGATATAATATAATATTCATTGAAGGAACAAATGAACAAAATTCTCCAAATTACGAAAATTTGTATTATAATACCATAACAGAGAACTCAGGTATACATTACTATGATGCTCAAATTTAACTTCGAGCTTGGGTTAGGAACAAAGATCTAAACCAGCTTTACACAGCATATACTACTACAGTAAATATCACAAACATTACAAAAAACGATGAAGAGCCTCACAACTAATTCATTATAAGCATATGCCCGGCAGTAGTACAACATCTCTAATCCGGACGCACATGTCCACCCAAATGAAGAATGAAATGAAAAAGGTTATAACTTGCATCACTATTACTAGTATCTTAAAAAAATAATGCAATTGATCAAGTTTTTAAACTAAAAAAGAAAAAATTCAGACATCCACTTAAAACAATGTAAATCATATGCGTTACTATATGGTAAACCCAAAATACACCCTCAAAATGATAAATGAATTAAAACAGAACATTTACCCAGAAATACAACACTCATGATTGATGAAAAAATAAACAGAAAAAGATTCGAACTTTCGCAGTAAAAAAGACTACATATCAGCCCAAGAACAGAACAATACAAAATATCCAATTAAAAGACATTCCATAAAAGATCGAACGAGAAAATTACCAGCTTGAGACGGAGGAACCGGTTTCGCCGGCATCTTCGCCGCCGCCGGGGCGGCTGCGGGAGACTTCTTCCCGCCAGGAGCTGTAGCCGCAGCAGCCGCAGCAGCCGCAGCAGCCGCAGCCTTCAGCTGCTGAGCCTGAGCGGCGGCTATCAAGTTTGAGGGATCGTCGCTGTCATCATCGCCGAGGAGATCGAACGGATTCACGGTCGCCATCCCTGAGGAGAGAGGGATCGGAGCTGGGATCGGATCGAGAGGCGGTTACAAACGCTAACAATGGACAGAACAGTTCGATGAACTGATCGCCATAGAGAGTCTATATTAAACTCGCCTAAAACCCTAACCCTAGGTTTACAGGACAAGGTTACAGGGGGGAAAGGGGGTTTTAAGCAACAGGGAGAATGAAGAATGCAACCCTAGCCGCCAACCTCAGCTGAGGAGTCCAATATAACGAAGACCAATCTGTTTCGGGGCTAGCTGGAAATTATTAATTTATTCCTGTTCTAGTCCGAAATGTCCACTCAGTGCTTATTTGATACGTAATTTTACACAGTGCTCAGGCTGAGGTGCAGATGAGGTGTCAATGGCATTTTCGTCAAGAAAAATGAATCCGGGATGTTACCGAATCGGACCGTGTAGTAGGATTTGGCGGATGAGATTGATGCAAGCTTCGCACTAAGTTATATAAATATGAGAATAACGAAGAATAGATGATCGAGTAGAACATGTGTCAGATACACAAAAATACGGATCACATAGAAAGTACAAACACATATGAGACTTGTATTTTTAAACTTTTTGTGTCTTGACATCTATCTATTAGATCAGGTGTCATCTTGCCTACATTATTATCTATAAATATAAGTATAAGGTATCGTTAAGCATAGATGTTATCTTTTATGCAATCGATGGGTTGGCACAGTCACAGGTTGATTGGGACAAATGATTGGACATAGGCATGCAACCTCATCTTATCGGGGCCAGTGAGGTGTGGGTGGAGCTTTGGGCTTGGGTTTGGTGTGTGGTTATCAGGATTTTTTTTTTTTTGCGCTTTAGTCCACGTTTTATCTCTCGTTTGCTCCTCGACACTCCTCTCTCACGCACCCATGTTTTTTTCGCTTTCGCCCACGCGTCTCTTCACATTTGCCCCCGTACGATGACTATCTCCGTGCCCTATGGGCACAGTCAATTTCTAGTCTATTATACAAATGAGAGACCTTTTTGCTGACTAGAACAAACCCAGTAGACAGTGTTTGTCTCATGCGACGAGTGGAAGGGCGTGCCCACCTCATTTGCTTACATGGCGGCGAGGGGGTTTGTGCAATTTGGGTGTGTTTGGAGACCTAAAACAAAAGACCCCCTCATTCTCGTTAATTGCAAACTTGTCATTGATTTTTCATAAGGCCCAATGTACCTCCCTTTTCAACATATTTATGGGTTTGCCAACGTTCTGTTTTCATTTTTGCACTTTAACGCATGTTTTTCTTCCTTTTACCCTCATGTGGTTGATGTGGGATTTACGCGGTTTGCCCCCCAAATTTTTTTTGCAATTTAATCCCTTTTAACCCCGACAATACACACACCCCCCCACCCCAAACTTCTCTCTATTTTTCGGTTACACACAGTCTCTTCTCCTCTCGACGATGCACACACACTCACTCACTCACTCTTCTTACTCTTTTGTCGATTTTGCGCATGGATGTGTGTTTTTTCTTGGGTCACAGTGTACTATGTGCACATGTTATTTCTAGTCCTTATTACAATTGAGGATGTATATTGAATATTTGTCCTATGTGGCAATGGGAGAGGTGTGTCATATTGGTATGGTAGTGCCCACTTGGGGGTGGGTGGGGTGTTGGTTGTGTTGTTGGGTGATGTTATAAAAATCCTAAACAAATGCCCCTACATTACCCTTATTTGAAAGCTTGCCATTGCTATTTCTTCAAAACCAAATGTCCCTCACTCTTCCTCATATTTACGGGTTTGCCGTCGATCTTTTTTCACTTTGACCCCTTGCGTTTTTTACACTTTAACACCTGCTTTTCCCCGTTTTACTCCCGGATGATACCCCTCAAACACCACACTTCTCTCTCTTTTTTAGTTGTGTACAAGTCTTGCTGCCTCCCGACAATACCCATACACACCCACCCTTTTCACTCTTTTGTCGTTTGTGCTCGAGCACCACATCCTTTGTGTGAGCTTTTTTCGCACCGTGCACTGCACACTTGGGGGTGGATGGGGTGTTACTTGTATTGCTGGGAGATGTTGTGTAAATCCCAAAGAAAAGCCCCCCAATTCTCTTTATTCCCATGAATGACATTGCTTTTTCATGCCATCCAAATGCCCCTCCATCTTCACCATATTTACGGGTTTTCCATATATCTTTTTCTACTTTGTACCTTGTGTTTTTTAACACTTAGGTCCCTTCTTTTTCACCAAACGCTTTTTGCCCTTTTTCCTCTGCTTTCCCCCATTCACCGCCTTCTCCCCCCACGTTGCCTAAACACACACCCGCTCTTCTTACTCTTTCGTCGTTTGCGCGTATGCACCACATCCTGTGTTTTTTCTTCGATTTGGCACATGATTTTTTTCCCTTTTACCCCCAACGCTGCCCCCCCCCACACCCACTCTTCTCACTCTTTCATCAGTTGCACACGTGCCCCGCATCCTTTGTGTGGGTTTTTTTTGCTCCATGCACTATGTTCATACAGTGGCATGGTGGTGCCCACTTGGGGGTGGGTGGGGTGTTGATTGTGTTGTTGGGTGATGGTGTGGAAATCCCAAACAAAAGGCGCCCTTCTTATTCTCTTTATTTGCAAGCTTACCATTGCTTTTTCTTCAAACCCAAATGGCCCTCCATCTTCCCCATATTTACGAGTTTGCCATCGGTCTTTTTTCACGTTGATTCACTGTGTTTTTTGCACTTTAACATATAATTTTCCCTATTTTACCCTGGAAGATACCCACACCCCCATTTCTCTCTTTTTTTCAGTTGTGTGCGGGTCCCGCCTCCTCCCGACGATCCCCACACACTGCCTCACTCTTCTCGCTCTTTTGTCGTTTATGCGCATGCATTGCATCCTTTGTGTGGGGTTTTTTTGCACCGTGCACTCTCTGCACCGTGCACCACACACTTTTAGGCGAGTTTGATTGTTGTGTGCCCGTATTTTATTTTTTCAGTAGTCCGAGTTTTCCTTATTATTTCGTCCGTGAGATCTATTTTCTACTCGTAGACGCGAGAACGCCCTTATTTTTATTTTTATTTACCACCATAGCCTAATGACTATTATCGTAAACTAATTAAACTAATTAATCTTAATCAAAACTGTCGGCAGCCTCCCTCCTTTCCATCTGTCGGTAACCACCTTCTCCCCCTCTTCAATTGTCGGCACACACACCTCCCTCCCACAGCACCCTCACCGATGGGGTTTCTCCTTCATTATAACCCCTCTCCCGTTCATCCTCATCAACAACTCCATCACTGTTCCCCCTCCTTCAACCCAACAGCAAACAAGCCAACCCAATTTCCTTCATCTCAAATCAATTTCCCAAACCAAATTCTTCAAATCAAAACTGAAATTGAAGGGAAAAGAAGAGAAATTGAAAACTGAAACCCCCAATTTCAGATCAGCCCTCATCCCATCTTCCAATTTCTTCCCCCCACTTCAGATTGTCGCCTCCTTGCCGCCGCCCCTCGCCTACAGCCACCGCCGACCGCTGCACCCTACCAGAGCCCGCCGCCGGCCGCCCCGTGCCCCTTGCGTCACCCACTGCCCTTTGGACGCGCCGCCCCCGGCCCCCATTGGCCGTCGCCACCCCGGCCCCTTGCCTCCGTCCCCTTTGGCCTGCAGCAGAGAAGAAACAAAAAAAGAAAAAAGAAAAAAAGAGAGAAGAAGGAGAAGCCAGTGCGGGGGAGAGAGAGGGAGGCGAGTTATATAAAGTTAAGATTATTATATAAGTAAGTTAAGTTAAATTATTTTATAAGTTATAAAGTTAAGTTATGTAAGTTAATTATTAATAAGTTAAGTTAGTTTTAATATATAAGTTATATAAGTAAGTTAATAAGTTAAGTTAGTTTATTGTATAATTTAATTTTATATAATAACTTTGTTATATTCTTATCCTATAAAGTTTTATTAGTAGTTTTGTGTAAGCTACTTGCCATGTAACATATGTGAACCATGTACCCTTACCGCTGACCAAAACACACCTTTCACTACAAGTCGAATATGTAACTCTTCGTATCATTGCCATGGGCTTTAATTCAAAAACAAATGCATGTTAGAATTAGTTTCCTTTTGTTAGCAATCGATTGATTGAACAATTAACAAATCTTGACAAATCTGCATAGTAACGTGGAAGCTTGATCATTTGAACGATGATTTTCGGCCTAACCTAACCTACCCTACCGACGACTTTCGGCGCCCCCTTTTAAACCCCTCATCTCTCTCCCTCACCAAAACCATCACGTGGCTTCCTCTTTGCCCCGACGACACCCTCCCCTCCACCCTGCTCTCTCCCAGCGAGACCAACCCATCTCGCCTCGAGCTCCTCTGGCCTCACCCGAAGCTCCACCACCCCATCCCATTCTGGTGACCCCTGCCACGTCGAGCAGTCACAGCTGCCATGGATCGACAGCCGCCGATGGCCCACCGCCAATTTTGGGGATTGTTGGGCTTAGCGACGACCCTCACCGCCACGTTCGTTGTTTCCATGTGGCTGAGATCTTGGGAAGTTGCGATTCTTCGGTTTCTTTCGAGCTCCTTGTCTTGGGCCTTGCCCCTAAAGATGCCCCGCTTCGTTTCCTTCTTGGGTCCACTCCTTCGTGTTTGTTGGACCGTGAGTTATTGGTCGTTGAATTGTTTAGGGTTGATGGTGATAACTGTGGATGTCAACCAATGGTGTTGGTAAGGAGTATCATTGGGATGAGTATTGGCTTGCTTTTGGCCTTAGGTGCCGAAGTTGGATGTCTATCTTGTGTTTGGATTTAGATAATGGTTTTGGTGTTGGTTTGTTACTGGGCGTTATGGAAGTTGATACAAAGCGTGGTAGTGATGAGTATAGTGAAAAGTATGGTCTTTAGTAGTTGGCCGTGTACTTGTTTATTTGTGTTGTTTTGGACGATGACTTGTCTTTGGTACTTATGGGAGTTGATGTCATTTGTTCGGCTGGTTAAGGTATAACAGCACGAATCCATATGGAGTAGTCATTACATCTTTGTATGCTATATTGATGACTTACTTGGTTAGAACCCATTAAGTCATCCTTAGCATAAGTTGAATTTTAAACTTTATGATCTTTTTGATGTGATTTAAATAGCTTATTACTGACTTATCACGTCAAGTTCCAAGTTCGAACAGATGTTATCATAATAACTATCATTTTCATGTAATGGCATGGTTACTTGAAAAGTCAAGATAAATATTATGATAATAATGGTCTCGGGACTAGTTACGGAAGATATGGTGATGTCAATAGTATGTATTCATATACAACATCTCTTGTTTTCTTGATGCTATGATATCACATTATATTTCATGTTATTTACAACCTGATTTACGAGATTGCTATCTTTTCTATCATTTATTTGCTTGAGCTTCTTCATAACATCAATTATTTATATTATAAAGTTTGGGCAATTTCGAGGACGGAATTATTTTAAGGAGGGTAGGATGTAACGATCCATATTTTTCGACACATCTATTTACGTATTTATCATATTTTCACATTTTAAAATTTTCTTTATAATGGTTAGTCGGGAGTTTCTATATCAAAAATGATTTCAAAAAATTTCTTAAAAAATATTTCGAAGAATGAAACTAGTTATAGGGTATTTCAGTAAGTTCGGGTTTCATCAAATACCTCTAAATAATCTTGATAAAAATTCATTTTCAGTTATTACTGTTTTAGCTGAATGAATTAATTTTCTATACAAACATCATCAAAACGTTTTCAAACTTCTACAGTATCATTCTATGATCATTTAAGACTCACCATATTAATTTCGTAATTTTCTAAAGTCAAATCAACGGAGAACCCGTAAACCTGCTTCCTAAACGTTTTGGCCTGAAACTAGTATCTTCGTAGCTCAAACCCCAAAATGGATCTCGTGTTCGCGATCCTCGAGATGATACGATCCCGTAGGTATGTTTTCGTAATTTTTTGGAGAAATGCGAAAACGGGGTTGTATTCATCCGTTTTACTAATTACATCCCGTAATCACTTTTTACCCTTACTAATTACTAATTACATTAACCTAATTACTAATTACCCTTAACCATAACTAACACATGGGGGGAGAAACGTTTAACATTTTCCTAACTTAGCCTAAGTTATACCTAATTGCATTAAATACATACCTAATGTATTAACTATTTTTGACTTCCCAAACTAATTCTTAATTAGTTTTTATTAACTATAAAAACCCCTCCCTCTAATCCCTCTTCCCGTTCATAACCTAGGCAACACATCCTTTCTCTCTCCCCAAGCCACGCACGCACACTCTCTTCCTCTCTCTATCTCTCGTTATCACCCTCACTCCACTCTCGCCCCCTCACTTCCGACTGAGCTCGGACCATCGCCGCCGTTCGAACTCGAAGCCCTCGCCACCGTTGTCTCCTCTTCCGTTGAGCTCGCCACCGAACTCCATGCCGACCTCATCTCCGAGCCACCCAATAGCCCCGACGCAACCCATCACACCGTCGCTCCTCAGCTCGACGCCGCCTCGACCTACTCGGGCGAACCCTGCCTCGACCCACCACATCCCTCGACGTCACCGACGTTCGAGCGAAGCCCCAGGACACCGGTGCCTCCAACAACAACAACAGCCCACGCTGTCGCTCTTGTTCACCGTCGGCGTCGCCCCTTAGCCGCTCCCTCGCTGCTCCGCCGAGAGCTCGTCGCCTCCTCCGCTCCGAGTGCATCGCCCACACACCCCGCCTGAGCCCCCACAGCTCAACCCACCGCCCTCACCCTTCTCCGACTGCTGCCACCCCATCGACGAGAACACCACCGCCAGAAACTCCACCCCCAAATGCCCGGAGTACCCAGCTCCTCCTTCGCTCGGACTTCGCCCTCCACCGCCTCTTAGAGTCGCCATACGACCCCCGCCCTTCTCCGATCGACGCCGACAAGAGCCTCACTCCGAGCTCACGGATTCCCCGAGGCGCCACTTGCTGTCGCTGCGGTGCTATCACCGCTGTGCACCGCGCCGCCGTCGCACCTGCGCCGCCGACCCACCATGTCGCCGCCGCCACATCGCTTGACCCTGCTGCCGGCCATCGAACAAAGACCCCTGCTCGAGCGTAAGGAAGAGAAGAGGGTAAGTATTATTTATAAAATGCATTTTATACGAATACGTGTATAAGCGTATTTTGGAACGTATTAATATTTATATAATATGGAATTTCTGATGCAAAATTCATAATAAATTCTATATGCATCAGAAAATGCAAGGCCAGCTCCAGTAAATCAGAAATGATATTCCGGATCCAATGAAGCTAGTTTCATCTCAATCAGACGCTTAGTTTTTTCACAATAAAATTTTAACCCTAAAACTTAAATACTTAAATTCCTTTTAAAAATCCGTAACTTGGTATTTTCACGTAAACTGATACGTAAGAAAAATATATATTGTAGCACTCTTCGAGATGGTCATTTTGATAGCTCACTTGAACCATTCTGATATGTATTGCATCCAGAATAAATTATTGAATAATTACATGACCTAATTAAAATTAGTTTTTAAATTGATTGTGAGCTTCTAAAAATTATAAAAAATACCAGAAGCTTCTGAAAATATTTTCCTCTTGCAGTAAAATTATTTTTCACATATCTAGCCTATATAAAAATTTGAACACTTGTCGACACCATTTTAATCGATTATAAAATCAAAACGACCAAGTTAAATAGATAGAAAATAGGGTGTTCTGTAACCGATTGTTCTTGTGTTTTGCAGGTACCAATTCTTGTGCACCAACTCCCTTGGAAGCTATAGCTCCAACATCGTCTTTCTACGACGATGTCGATAATGTAAGTCACTCTAATTCTAGTTTTAGAAGTTAAGCCAGTGTAAAAGCATGAACCTAGGATTTTATAAATGATCTCAGAACAACTATTGATCAAACGAACGACTAGAGACCTAAGTAACTAAAGAAATAATCAACTACAGAATGACTAATCACTTAAACCAACAATTTGTTTAGTCCATGTTTGTTGGACCTGTCTTTATCCTCAAATTTCTTAGCATCCGCTTTGCTTTACTTTCTGGTTTTCAACAAATAAGTTTCTTTAACCTTTCATCGCATGTAAATTCATATTCACTCTTGTTCACTCTTTGTAACGGCCTGTTTTTATCAAGACGACTATTTACGTATTTAACCTATTTTCAATTTTTTTAAAACTATTTTTAATGGTTTGTCAGGAGTTTTACGATTTCAAAAAATTTCTTATAAAAATATTTTGAAGTACCAGACTAGTTATGGAGTATTTTAGAAAGTTCGGGTTTCACCAAATACCTCTAGTTGATCTGGTAAAAATTCGTTTTCAATTATTGTTGTTTTGGCTCAATGAATTTATTTTCTATACAAACATCGTCAAAACGTTTCCAAACTTTTACAGTATTCTTCTATGATCATTTAGGGCTTCCCGCATTAATTTCGTAATTTTCTGATGTCAAATCAACCTAGAACCTGCAACCCGCATCCTAAACGTTTTGGCCTAAAACTAGTATCTCCGTAGCTCAAAGCCTGAAATGGATCTCGTATTCGAGATCCTCACGTCGATACGATCCCGTGGGTATGTTTTCGTAATTTTTCGGACACGTTTATTAGTAGGGGCGAAATCGTAATTTCATGTTATTTTTTACTAATTACTAATAACAGTTACCTAAAACTAATTACTTTAATCACTTACCTAACCCCTACCCGTAAGCAAACATGAGGTTCACGCCTCACCCCGTTTCTAACGTTAGTCAATCCCTCCCAACTACCCATTAATTATCCCTACTAACTATCATTAATTACTAATTTGTATTTATATACCCCTTTATCACCCAGGCTCACCTCACAAACCCACCCTCTCCCTCTACATTCAGCCCTAACCCATGCAAATACACGCACACAAGGAGAGGGAGCCCAAACATAAAAAAAAGGAATCACACAACACTTCATTCTCTACTTCATTCATTTCATAAACCCAAGACAACTCTTCCTCTTATTCTTCTTCTTTCCATTCCTCGGCCTACCGCTGCTCACCGTTGGTGAGCTCCGGCACTCCGAACACCTTCACCATGCAACCACCTAGGCATTCGTCTCCTCCCCCGATCGCCGACGCCCTCCATAAGAACCGTAGCGACGCCGAAAACTTGCTCAGTCTCCTCCACATTCCTCTAATCAAAACACAATCTAAAGAAACCCAACCAAACCTCTTCAATCTCCTCGCAGGGAGCAACCCCAAGTAATCCCAATCGTTCCATTTTGATCCAACAAATACAAACAACATCATCATCATCTGTCCATCATCACCAACTTCATCCGCCCAAAGCGCCACACCCCCAAAAGATTCACGGCCATCCACCCCTCACCCCCACGGCCCCTCCATGGCCGCTAGTCACCTCCTAGCCGTCCGACCTCCCTCTTTCGCGAGCCCCGACGCCGAGCCGTTCCGCGCGCCCCCAGGTCTCCGCTCGCAGCCGGCAATGCCACCATCTCATCGCCGCCCCTCAACCCCGACCACCCTAGATCCGCGCCCTCCTCCCCTTGGGCCGCCCAGTCCCCCTGTCGGCCAACGCCACCGAGCTCGCCCCACCTGGCAGCCGCTGTTCATCCCCGCACGTGCCTTCACTGCCCTCTTCTCTTCTATCAACCGAGCACCCCATCACATCGCCATGTCTGCCTCCCCTACCCCGAACCTATACCATGCCCATGCTCGGCCCCTCCGCTAGCTCCTCGGCCCCAAACACACGAGCTCTCCGGAGATAGGAGAGTTCCATTTAAATCTTAGCACTTTTGCCTTCTTTGTTTTTTTAAGGCTGATTCATTCAAGTTTTGGGAGGTGTTTCATCTTTTTAAAGTGACCATAAGGGAGAGAGAGAATCAGCCAACTCCACATGCCTTCGTTCAATCCCTTCAAAACAATAGTTAGTGGTTGTGGGTTCTACTTCAACAACTCAAGCTTAATTAAAGGGGTTAAAAAATTAATCATTGGCTCATTTCCTCCCTATTAATTGATCCTTTGTTTAAGCTCTCCGTACTTCCTTCGTCGACCCTTTTTGCCTACCGTTTGGCTCGGCTGCCGGCCACAAAGCCCTAGCTGCCAACCGTTCGACGTAACGCCCCAACGAACCCGCCCCCAGCGCCGCTCGTCGCTGCTCTCGCCTCGACGCTCCGACCACCGAACGTCGAGCAGCCCAGACGACGCCTCGAGCTTCGCCGTCGCGCCATCAGAACGCCCTCTCTCTCCCGTTAGCATTCGGGAGCAGTAGCACCAGCTGTCGCTGCCAGCGTCGTCGTCCTCACCTCTCGCCGCCGCCTGCATCAGCCTCCGCCACCGCCCGACGCCGGCTGCCGCTTCCCCCGACGCCGGCTGCCTCTGACGTCGAATGCGCCCCTCGCATGCAAGTGTCGACGAAAGAAGGGTAAGCGGCAACATATTCGTGATATACGTATACGTATAAACCCAAATAAATACGCGTATTTGCGTATTTTAAAATTATTAAATGGGCTTTACTGGTTTTAAATTCATAGTAAATAATATACAGATCAGAAAAATACAAGACCAGCTCCAGAAAATCAGAAATGACATTCTGGACCCAATGACGCTAGTTTCATTATAATCAGACGCTTAGTTTTTCCTGAATAAATTTTTAACCCTAAATTTTAAATACGTCATTTTCATTTAAAAATTCAAAACTTCTTATTTTCACGTACACCGATATGCATGAAAAATATATGTTAAAGTACTCTTCGAGACGGTCATTTTGACAGCTTATTTGCAACTTTCCGATGCAGATTGTATCCGGAATAAATTGTTGAATAATTACGTTACTTAATTAAAAATTAGTTTTTAAATCTATTTTAAGCTTTTAAAAATTATAAAAATTACAACAAGCTTCAGAAAAAAATATTTTCTCTTGCATTAAAATTATTTTCATCATATCTAGCCTAAGAATTTAAAACGCTTTTCGACAACGTTTCAATCCATTTAAAAATCAAAACGACCAAATTATATAAATAGAATTGTCGCGTGCTTTAACCAATTGTTCTTGTATTTGCAGGTACCAATCCTCGTGCACCAGCTCCTCTAGCTCCAACCTCGTCTTGCTACGACGAGCTCGAAATTAGTAAGTCACGACTAATTCTAAAATTAGAAAATTAGTTAGTGTCCCCGTATGTACTTAGGAATTCACTATTGCCTTAGAAAGGCTACTTGACTGAACTGAACTAGAGATCCAATCTAATATGAAAGTAATCAACTACAGATTACTTTGCCAACTTTCAACTTTGGTGGTTGTAGCACACAACCATCAACTTGGGTAAATTGTGTGCTAAACAATACTTCTACATGCTCGAAACATGGAATCGGAATTACAGTCGTTGGACTTGTCTTTATCCTCAGTTCGCTTTGGCACAATCTGTTTTGGATGAGTTACTACTCTCTGGTTTTCAATAAGAAAGTCAACCAGTTATCTTGGTTTGACTAGTAACATGTGGAATATCTTGTGGAACATCTCGTGGAACATCATGAAAGGAATATGTACATAGAACACTTGACACTTCACTGGGTTTTGGGGTAACTCATAGTTTGATAGAGTGCGGGAGTGACTGGAGTTCAAACTTCCCGTCCCGCTGCTTGTGTTTCGGCATCCCGTCCCGCTGCCTGAGTTTCGGCAAAATACATGTACCGTGCCTGTGTTTTCGGCATTCGTCTGGGTCACGCCCAGGTAAGAGATGAACTCGATGGTCGCATATTGTACTCTCCGACTTGAGTCACGTAGTGTAGTTACTTTTGCACAGTCACTTTTACTTTACGCCTTACAGTCACCTCTACTTTATGCATTACACTCACTTTACTTACAACACTTGTGCAGTCACAATACTTTAATTGTCGTACTTTTAGCCACAGCAGTATCACGTTTCATTTGCTCAGTCTGCTTTACACTTGCACTACCACAGTATAGAGGTTCTCTCCTTTCAGTTCAGTTTGCCTTTACTTTTCAGTTGTGTACAGTTGTTTCTCAGTACTTTACTTTTCACTCTGGTCTGCTTGTATGTAGTTACTTTTGTCGTACTTGTGCACTGCTTATTTTCTACATTTAGAATTGTTGTGACTTACCTACGGTTCCATCTCCGTGGCACCGCAGACGACGTACATATGGAGGCAGATGCTCCTGAGCTAATAGTTCCAGAGTTCGACCGCATCTTCCAGAGATATTTTCAGTTGTGTACTTTTCTTCGTTCATGTATATTTGTTGGGACATCTTGTACAGTATGGAATGTAATAATTGGACACTATTTGAGTATTTTTGTACATCTCTGTATCGTGGCTATTTTGTTTTCACTGGTAACCTGCAGGACCTGTGCAAATATCAAAAAAGTAACAGGCCCACGAGAGCGGGTCATTACACTCTTGTATACCATGTTCTACCACTTATCATTTAAAAATGTTGCATGGACCTTGTATACACTTGTAGCACGATTGCTCATAAACACGTCACCTGCTGCATGCCATTTATTACTCAGTAAATGCTAATGAATTATCATATGGAATGTCATGTGTGGAACATCTTGTGAAACATCTTGTGGAATAACTTGTGGAACATCTCGTAAGGAACATGTACTAGATTCACATGACACATCACTGGGGTTTGGGGTAACTCGCAATTTGAGAGAGTGCGAGAGTGACTGGAGTTCAATCTACATGTCTAATTGCCTGGGTTTTCGGCATCATGTCTAGCTGCCTGTGTTTCGGTAAACATAAATATGCTGCCTTATCAGCATCCTGTCTAGTTGCCTGTGTTTTCGACATTCGTCTGGGTAAGCGCACCCAGGCAAGAGATGAACTCAATGGTCACATATTGTACTCTCCGACTTGAGTCACATAGTTCTAATGTAGCTTGCACGATCACCTCTACTTTACGCACCACATGCAACTTTACCTACTACGCCTGTGCAGTCACCAGTACTTTACTTGTCGTACTTTTAGCTACATCAGTAGCATGCTTCACCTGCTTAGCCTGCTTTGCTATATTGCTGCCTGGTTGTTTTATTGTTGTTACTCCACATGCCTGCTTACTTACTATTTTTGCTACCTTACATGTTTATTACGATGTCATATGTGCCATGTCATCATTTTTGCTCTAATACTTTACTTATTGCTCATGCATATATGACTGCTATTCATTTACTTATCGCACGTAGTTAGTTCCATAGTCTGTTCAGTCCCATGCTTATACACTGCTTTCACTACTATTGCTAGAATTGTTATGACTGACCTACAGTTCCATTTATGGCATCGGCAGACGACGACCAGATCGAGGAAGTTGCCCCTGAGTTGCAGAGCCATAGTTCGACCATAAGACCGCAGCTTTCAGTTTTATTTTCACTTATGTACTCTCTCTTTCTTTCATGTACATTTGTTGGAACATTTTTGTACAGTATGGATTGTAATAATTGGACACTATTTGAGTATTTTTGTACATCTCAGCATCATGACTATTTTGTTTTCACTGGTAACCTGTAGACCTGCAAATAAATCAAATAAGCAATGCCCCCCGAGAGCAGGTCGTAACAAGACCGCTTGGGACTGCTGATTTCGTGGGATGTCTTCACTAGTACCATCAATGCCCAGTACTTTTTGCCACAGGCAAAGATCATGATGAGGAAGAAGTTCATCAACCTGAAGCAGGGCTCGATGACTGTAGACCAGTATGACGCTGAGTTTTCCAGGCTCAGCAGGTTTGCCCCAGATATGGTTACGAATGCATTGACTTGAGCCCAGCATTTCCAGCAGGGGCTCAACATTGAGATTCAAATGAAGTTGGTCACTGCTAATCCGACCACACATGCTGCAGTTCTGACCATTGCCCGTAATCATGAGATGGTCGAGAAGGAAGCGGAGGAAGAGCTTATAGGCTGGCAGCATCTGCGAGGCCCCCACCGACCCATACTGGGCCGAGGAGATGGCCCCAGATGCACGGCCCTATTTAGCAGACTCAGTTTAAAAAACCAGGGCAACAGCAGCAGGCCCAACCAGTTTGCCACTACTGCGGGAGACCTGGACACTTCAAGTCTAAGTGTCGAAGTCTTTTAGGCTTTTGTCTGGTTTGTGGGGGCGTCGGGACACTTGGCTAGGGATTGCCCACATTTTAAGCCATGTGCTCCAACTCCAGCTCCTCGTGCTGCCCTGACTGGGAACGCTCCACAACGTCCACCTCTACCTCCACAGCAGAGGGTGTTTCAGCAAGCAAGGCAACCACCACCAAAACGTCAGGCTTACACTATGACCGTCGAAGAGGCCGAGGGAACCGGTGAAGTGATCACATGTATAATTCTTGCATAGTTAGTATATTATTTCTCTCATTAGCATTGGTTGCTTAGATTAGTGTTTGTAACCTAGGTGTCGTACTAGGAGCTGGGAAACCCGCCCTCTCCTTGTTCGACTCGTGAGCATCACACTGCTTTCTGGCGAGTCGATTCGTTCGCACCCACACCGTTCTTGTCAAAACTTTAACTACTGATTGGAATGTCAACATGGGTGGCGGAGTGATAAAGGCGACCAGTGGGTATCCTCAATGCCACATGGTGATTTGTGGGCGAGCATTATTCGTTGACTTCATGATGTTAGATATCCCAAACTTTGATGCTGTATTCGGGATGGATTGGTTGGAAACTTTCCATGCCACCATCGACTGTTGTTGAAGGAGGGCAGCCTTTGATATTCCTGATCATCCGAAGTTCGAGTTCATTAGTGGGAGCAGATATGTAGGTCTGGTGAAGTACAAAGCCAGGTCGGCCGAAGCAGTAGCAGACGCATTAGAAGCTGAGCCCGATATACCAGAGGTGGTTCGAGAGTTCATCAATGTGTTTCTAGACGATCTTACAGGTTTGCCTCTGGATCACACCCTTAACTTTGCCATCGAACTAATGCCAGGAGCCCAGCCGATGTCCAAGGGACCATATCGGTTAGCACCACCTGAGCTAGAAGAATTGCGGGTCCAACTTGATGAGCTACTGAAGAAGGGATGTATACGACCCAGTGTATCTCCATGGGGATATCCTATATTGCTGGTAAAGAAGAAAGACGGATCCCTTCATATGTGCGTTGACTACCGCGAGCTGAACAAAGTCACAGTGAAGAACAAGTACCCTCTACCGCACATCGATGATCTTTTCAGCTCGGTGGGTCAAGCGTCTATTCGAAGCTGTATCTAAGGACATGGTACCGTCAAGTGAAGGTGAAAGACGAAGATGTTCACAAGACTGCATTCAGAACCAGATACAGACATTATGAGTACTTAGTAATGCCGTTTGGGGGTGACCAATGCACCCGCGGTATTTATGAGTCACTTGAACCAAGTATTGTATGAATACTTGGACAAGTTCGTAGTAGTCTACATCGAAGACATTCTTATCTACTCGAAGGATGCGATGGAGCAAGCAGAGCATCTTAGGAAGGTTCTCAAGACCCCGAGAAGACACCAGCTTTATGCCAAACTTAGCAAGTGCGAGTTCTGGCTGAACGAGGTGGCGTTTCTAGGCCACGTGGTGTCCGGAGAAGGGATCGATGTCGTTCCTGAAAAAGTAGACGTTGTTCAAAACTGGCCAGTTCTCCGAACGGTGACCGAGATTCGAAGCTTATTGGGACTAGCTGGATACTACCGTAGGTTCATCAAAGACTTCTCAAAGATCATGGGAGCCATGACGCGACTGACGAGAAAGGATCTGGTGTTTGTTTGGTCGAAAGCATGTGAGGATGCTTTCCATGAACTGAAGCAGAGGTTGACGACTGCACCCATCTTGATCATTCCAGACTGATCGGGAGGATTCAAAGTCTTCTATGATCATCTAGCAAGGGACTAAGATGCGTGCGACATCAGCACGGTCGATTCATAGCATATGCATCCAGGCAGTTGAAGATCCACGAGAAGAACTACCCCACTCATGATCATGAGTTGGCAGCAGTGATTTTTTGCATTGAAGATTTGGAGGCACTTTCTATTTTTGGAGCACGTGAAGGTGTTCTCGGATCATAAGAGTCTGAAGTATCACTTCGCTCTCAACATGCGTCAGAGACGAAGGGTCGATCTCATGGCAGACTATGACATTGACCTTCAGTACCATCTTGGGAAAGTCAATGTCGTACCTGATGCACTGAGTCGTCTTTCAGCGGTGATGACCCTTACGACTCAGTGGAGATTGCATCAAGAGATCCGGGATATGAGTATAGAAGTGATTCTACCAGGGATGACTGCATCTTTGAAGGGCATGCACATCCAGTCGACGTTGGTGGAGAGGATCAAGACTGAACAGATGGACGACGAGAAGCTGCGGAAGATTAAAGATCTGGTGATAGCAGGCCAGAGGCCAGAGTTTAAGATTCATGCAGATGGATCCTTGATGTTTGATGACAGGATCTGTGTACCGTCTGCTGCCATTAGAGAGGAGCTGTTGGAGGAAGCTCACAGTTCTCCATACTCTATACATCCTGGATGTACCAAGATGTATCAGGATCGGCGACAGCATTACTGGTGGCATGGCTTTAAGAGAAGCATCGCGCAGAGCGTGCCGAAGTGTACTGTGTGTCAGCAGGTGAAGGCTGAATATCAGAGGACTGCCGACTTGTTGCAGCCATTTTCCATTCTGGATTGGAAATGGCGGCACATCACGATAGACTTCGTGACTGGTCTACCCAAGAGTATGAAGCAGAATGACGCTGTCTGGGTGATCGTAGACCGATTGACAAAGACCGCGCACTTCATTCCTTTCAGAATGGGCCATCTTACAGAAGTATTGGCCAAGAAGTACATGGATGAGATTGTGAAGCTGCATGGAGTTCCTATTAGTATTGTCTCGGACAAAGACACCAGGTTCACATCTCGTTTCTGGAGGAGCCTTCAGGAGAGCTTGGGAACCCACTTGAGCTTTAGTACAGCTTACCATCCACAGACAGATGGTCAGTCAGAGCATACTATACATATACTTGAAGACATGCTGCAAGCATGTATGCTGGACTTCAAAGGATCATGGGAAGACCACCTCCATTTGGTGGAGTTTGCATACAACAACATCTACCAATCTAGCATTGGCATGGCGCCTTTTGCGGCACTGTATGGGAGGAAGTGTCGATCCCCTTTGAGCTGGGATGATGTAAAAGATCGAAGTTGGTTGGTCCTGAGCTAATCACAAAAGCCGTGGATGTGGTTCGGACCATCAGAGAGAAGATACAGCTGGCTCAAGATAGGTACACGCACTGGGCAGATGCGAAGCGTCGACACTCGGAGTTTTAGCCCGTTGATCATGTTTTTTTTGAAGATCTTGCCCAACTAAGGATTGATTCGTTTTGGTCGGAGAGGAAAGCTTAGTCCTCGATTCATTGGACCTTTCGATATTCTGGAGCGAGTAGGAGAAGTGGCCTACAAGCTTGCACTGCCCCCTGTCTTGGAGGGAGTGTGCAATGTGTTCCACATCTCGCAGTTGCGTTGCTATGTGAGCGACCCGAGTCATGTCGTGGACTTTTCAGAGATCGCCATTCGTTCGGACTTGATAAACGAGCAGTAACCAGTGGAGATCCTAGATCGACGCTAGAAAGTCTTCAGGAGTAAGACTATTGATCTAGTCAGGGTGATGGGACGTCGTGACTCGCCAGGAGAGTCTACCTGGGAGCGAGAGGATGAGATGCGAGAGCGTTACCCCTACCTTTTCCATGTCCTGTAGAGAATTCCGAGGACGGAATTATGCTAAGGAGCGTAGGATGTAACGTCCTGTAGACAATTACGAGGACGAAATTATTCTAAGGAGGGTAGGAAGTAACAACCGGTATTTTTAGGCGAGTTTGATTGTTGTGTGCCCGTATTTTATTTTTTCAATAGTCTGAGTTTTCCTTATTATTTCATCCATGAGATCTATTTTCTACGCTTCGACACGAAAACTGTTGAGTATTGGTGTTTCATAACAATCTTATTTTGATGATGATCACAACATTATGTTGTTGCTAATGACTCTCTTGTTTTAGTCTCTCAGTTTCATTCCTAGAATATCTTTCTTGGAGACTAATCACTTGGTGCAAGGATGGACATCAAGTGGAGAAGGGCCAATGCTTGGACTCAAGGAGTGTCAAAGCTTGGAGATGATGGAGAGCTTCAAGGCATCAAGATTGAAGACTTAGACTCTAAGGAAAGCAATGTAATCCATGTAATATTTACTTTATTGCTTTCTCTCTCTTTTGAGTCTAGGTTAATGTAATGCCTTGTTAGATGGTCTACTCATTCATGCATATGCATTTAGACATCTTAGTGAGCCTTAGGATCATCTTAGAATCCAACCCAATAGGTTCATCTTGTCCAAAGACTCATTTGGAGTCTCTGGCTTTCCATCAGTCGCCTACTGAAGGATACACAGTCGACTGGGTGATTTTCGGTTGCCTGTAGATCCTTCTACAGTCACCTGATATGCACTGCTCAAGTCAATATTTCAATTGACTCAAACTTGAGCTTTACGCACAGTCGACTGCTGCTCAGTTTACAGTCGCCTGTAGATTTACAGTTGCCTGGGAATTGGGCAACAGTCGTCTGAGTAGAGTAAATGCAATCTCTGCATCTCTCTGTCTTTTCTCCATCTTATACAGCAGTCGACTGATGAAGGTATTATAGTCACCTGACTATTTGACAGTCGACTGTATTGTTGACATCAGTCGCCTGTATGCTTATCTGGAGAAAGAGTGCAGCTCTCTGTTTTATTCCTTCCCCTGCAGCAGTCGCCTCCTAAAGGTTTTACAGGCGCCTATCCTGTTTCTAGGAATGGCAATATTGCGGGGCAGGGCGGGTATTTAACTACCCAAGCTTGCCCCGACTCATCTGCAGGCCGGGGCGGGGCGGGCCGGGGCGGGGCGGGTTCTTTCTTACCAAAACCGGGTCAGGCCGGGTCGGGCCGGTCGGGTCAAGTCATTAGTGCCATCCATATGAATCCCAAATAAAAATTTTATTTATGAATTGGGAGAATTTTGATTTATTTGGTAATTTGGAATTGGGAATTAACCCAATTAGGAGAACCGTGGAATAGAGTATGAGTTATGGGTTATTCGCTGACTGCACGGTCCGCATCAAAATAGTAAACCTCTATAGTTTATCGGGGCGGGTCGGGTCGGGCCGGGGCACATACAAAGCCCAAGCTTGCCCCGACCCGGCTGCGGGCCAGGTCGGGCCGGGTCAAAACCGGGTCGGGCCAGGTCGGGCCGGGCGGGTCAGGCCATTACTGCCATCCCTACCTGTTTCCAGTCGACTGTATAGTCTTCTTCAGTCGACTGTCCTGTCTCAGATTATAGCCATTGGATATTTTCTAGCCATTGTTCAGTCGACTGTCTTTTGATCATCAGTCGACTGTTGATGTCGTTTTCGCCCAGTTTCTAGTCGTTGCAGCTTTGGACTGTTGGCTGTTTTATTGGGTTTTGAGGGTTGATATAGGGTTCATATATATATGGGTGTGCGGATATCTCTAGAACTTCTTGATGCTATTGAAAATTACAAGAGATCTTTAAGCCACTCATAAACTCTCTCAATTCCCTCATTTGAGCTCTCATTCCTCTTCATGCATTGAAGTCAATCTCAAGGGAATTCATACAAGTGCTTTCAAGCCAATCTCATCACTTGGAGATCCTCTTCCATGCCTTGCATTCATACATGAGTAAGCATCTCAAGGCATAGGTAAGAGTATTTATTTTACTTGGTGAATTTGTATCTCTAATTCTCTTTGTGGGAATCTCTTTGTGGGAGTTTATCTTTTTGTGGGATTAGGATATTCTCTTAGTGTGAATAACTCTCTTTGTGGGAGTAACTCTCTTTGTGGGAGTTTAGTGTCCTAGTGTAGGGCTAATCCTAATTCTCTGAGTGGGAGTTAGTGATTCTCTTGGTGGGAGTCTTAACCCTCGTGTAGGGTTGGTTGGGTCCTTGTGTAGGGCATAAATCCTCTTGGTAGGGTATCTCTTTGTGAGATTTGTATCCACTTCTCTTTGTGGGAATATAGTGAATATTGGTGTGGATGGACGTACCCAAGTTTGGGGAACCAGTGTAAAACTTTGTGTTTGTGTTTGGATTGATTGTGTCAATTATTTCCTCTTACATTTATTATTCGGTATTTGCAAGTTTAATTTTAATTGGACAATTTTATTGCCATTACACTAGTCACCCCCCTCTAGTGTGTGTTGTTAGTATTGCAAGGGTAATGCGATCCTTACAAAAACGCCCCTATTTTTATTTATATTTACCACCATAGCCTAGTGACTATTATCTTAAACTAATTAACCTAATTAATCTTAATCAAAACTGTCGGCAGCCTCCCTCCTTTCCATCTGTCGGCAACCACCTTCTCCACCTCTTCAATTGCCAGCACACACACCCTCCCTCCCACGGCACCCTCACCGATGGGGTTTCTCCTTCATTATAACCCCTCTCCTGTTCATCCTCAACAACAACTCCATCATTGTTCCCACTCCTTCAACCCAACAATAAACAAGCCAACCCAATTTCCTTCATCCCAAATCAATTTCCCAAACCAAATTCCTCAAATCAAAACTGAAATTGAAGGGAAAAGAAGAGAAATTGAAAACAGAAACCCCCAATTTCAGATCAGCCCTCATCCCATCTTCCAGTTTCTTCCCCCCACTTCAAATTACCGCCTCCTTGCCGCCGCCCCTCGTCTGCAGCCATCACCGGCCGCCGCACCCTACCAGAGCCCGCCGTCAGCAGCCTCGTGCCCTTTGCGCCGTCCCCGGCCCCCCTTGGTCGCCGCCCCCCGGCCCCTTGTCGCCGTTAGGAATGGCAATATTGCGGGGCGGGGCGGGTATTTAACTACCCAAGCTTGCCCCGACCCATCTACAGGCCGGGGCGGGGCGGGTCGCGGGCCGGGCCGGGGCGGGTTCTTTCTTACCAAAACCTGGTCGGGCCGGGTCGGGCCGGTCGGGTCAAGTCATTAGTGCCATCCATATGAATCCCAAATAAAAATTTTAATTGTGAATTGGGAGAATTTTGATTTATTTGGTAATGTGGAATTGGGAATTGGCCCAATTAGGAGAACCATGGAATAGAGTATGCGTTATGGGTTATTCGCTGACTGCATGGTCCGCATCAAAATAGTAAACCTTTATAGTTTACAGGGGCGGGTCGGGGCGGGCCGGGGCGCATACAAAGCCCAAGTTTGCCCCGACCCGGCTGCGGGCCGGGTCAAAACTGGGTCGGGCCAGGTCGGGCCGGGCGGGTCAGGCCATTATTGCCATCCCTAGCCGCCGTCCCCTTTGGCCTGCAGCAGAGAAGAAACAAAAAAGAAAAAAGAAAAAAAGAAAGAAGAATGAGAAGACGGTGGGTGGGAGAGGGAGGGAGGTGAGTTATATAAAGTTAAGGTTATTATATAAGTAAGTTAAGTTAAATCATTTTATAAGTTACAAAGTTAAGTTAGTTTAGTATTAAGTTAAGTTATGTAAGTTAATTATTAATAAGTTAAGTTAGTTTTAATATATAATTTATATAAGTAAGTTAATAAGTTAAGTTAATTTATTGTATAAGTTAATTTTATATAATAACTTTGTTATATTCTTATCTTATAAAGTTTTATTAGTAGTTTTGTGTAAGCTAACTTGCCATGTAACATATGTGAACCAGGTACCCTTACCGCTGACCAAAACGCGCCTTTCACTACAAGTTGAATCGGTAACTCTTCGTATCCTTGCCATGGGCTTTAATTCAAAAACAAATGCATGCTAGAATTAGTTTCCTTTCGTTAACAATCGATCGATTGGACAGTTAACAAATCTTGACAAATATGCACAGTATCATGAAAGCTTGATCGTTTGAACAGTATCGTAAAAATGTGAAACTCTAGATAAATGATTCCTAAATTGCAAAATACGGTAACACCACAGACACTTGGAATTTGGGGTAACTTATAATAGCAAGTATGCGGGAGCGACCAGTCTGATATTTGTTGTTGTTGTCCCGACCCGCCAGTCAGTGACAAATTCACAGACATGAATCATAGAATATCGAACAGTATCGTATTTGTTGCACAGATTTAGATTAACCCGGGTACGCTCACCCATGGTATCAGGTGGACTCTTGGTTGCTTACCGTACTACGCTTTATAAGTTACCATCTAGGTTTAGGCACAATAATACTCTCATAACATGGTCACTTTTAATAATGTACATTTAATTGCTAGAAATTGCTGATAGTTGTAAAATTACAAATTACATTTCTGCTCTTTTCCTTACCATTATTGCTCGCACTTTACTTCTCTTCTCTTTAGACTGCCATGCTTGCACATTGTATTAATCTACATGCTTAGAGATATTTTGAGTTAGTTCTGATCCTGGCAACCCTTCTCTTTGTGGTGTGTAATACCCTGGAAGCTACTACACAAGTACTAGGGGGTGAATAGTACTTTAAAATAATCAAGATGATAATTCTTAATTATTTTGCAAACACAAACAACTATGCGGAATAATGATTGACAACCCGAATAACGCAACACAAATAATAGATGTGATGGGTTCAGATCCACCCAAGTCTCCCCGACTTGTTTCCTGTGATCCTACGTCCCAGACACCCGGATCCATTCCGGCTACTTGAGTTAGAATCCACTAACTCAAGCTTTCACTAAAAACTTCTTGTAGAAACTACTACAAGATAAATCAATACAACAATTGAATCGTGACTCCCATAAACCGGGACAATAATGAGTTAAATGAAATATAAAGAACTCACCACAAATTCCTATGCCTTGAGAAATACTTACGGTATTAGGGCAAGGAAGGAAGATGGAGAGAAATGATCACGAAACCCTAGCACCACTGAGATGAACAGGTGGAGACGGCTAGGATGATTTCAATGATGATGATCTTTGAATCCTTCAGAGGTATGAACGCACAAAGCTCAAGATCTCTTGGGAGAATTAGGTCAAGAATATAGGGAGAGAGCTTTTTTGAAATTGATAATAGATAGATCTAGAATTAGATCTGAATCCTCTCTCATAATAGAGGAATTTCCATGTTTGAAACGTATCAAACATACATGGAAAGAATCAAAACAGATCAAGGAAAATCGTGGAAATAAAATCTCCAACGGCTAGAAAATTAAAGCAGCTTAATCGATCTAAGAAGGATCACTGACCGATTAGTTGGTGAACTAGTCGGTCGGTGAACCTTCTTGGATCGACTAGTTTCAAACAGAGAATTGAGTGAAATTAAGAAGGGTAAACTAGTCGGTCTAAGAAGAAACACTAACCGACTAGTTTGAAAACTAGTCGGTCGGTGAACCTTCTTGGACCGACTAATTGGTCAACAGTGAATAGGCTAAGAATCTTAAAGAAGACTAGTCGGTTCAAGAAGAGTTCCTAACCGATTAGATTGTCTTTTAATCGATTAATTATTCTTCTTGAACCAACTAAGATGCATAAGAAAGCCTAAAGGACGATAAACAATGAACCCTATCTAATGGCTTTTAGGGCATTCTTAGTGATAAGATAAGATAGATATGAGGATTACTAGGCAAGTAAGACTCAAGACTTAACATTCTATGAAACGAAGCTAGAAGACAATATAAATAAACACGACAAACCGTCTTCAAAGCTTCAACATGATGAGTCTGAATCTCTTGACTTCATTAACAACTCCTTGAACTTCAACGAAGATTCATGCACAACGATCATGCGCTCTAAAGAAGTCTTGAGACGTCGCTTGAGATCTACAAAGTAAATTGGTGACGATCTCCATAAATGCGCTCAAAGAGAATTAGTACACAATATTTATGTTTGTTCATCATCAAAACCAAATCAGGGGATTCAATACTCAACATTCTCCCCCTTTTTGGTGATGACAAACCAACATAAATATAAATCAATAATAATGAAATAAATGATATTTACTTACTCTCACTGCATTGATGACACATTAGTTTCATATTAAATAATGAACAGAAGCATTAATTAGCAGGGAAAAAGAATAAAACATGATCCAACTATCGAACTATAGGATCGAAATCCATAGATTTTTATATCTTCACTCCCCCTGAATCTAGCATATGAAATTAGATTCACGGTAGTGTTTAAATTATCATTTAGCACTAAGTCATTATTAATTCTCTCCCCCTTTGGCATTATCCAAAAAGAGCAGGAGGAAGTCAACGACAACAACCATGGCTAAACAAAAATCTAAACAAGAGAGTCGAAGAATATGACAACGGTCCAAATGACACCAAGGAAAAAATCGAAGAAAACAAGGTGTGTCAACTAGACCATTGTCGAAAAACGAAAAGAGAAATCATCAAAACACCATCAAATCATACGATTGATTAAAGGAACAATCTCTCCAATATCAACATTTTAGCAAATTGTGTGCATGGAAAAAAAATTCATGTTTTCATACAAACAAAGCTATTGAACAACATAGTCGTCGAGCGACGAATAAAACAACAGAGATACAACACAACATGCACAAAGAGACAAACTGCAGCAAGATGTATATATATAAAAAAACAGTAAAAGAGATACATCCAGTAATAAAAATATCTAACATCAGTAGATAGTATCACAGAGTGCACGAGCAGATATCACCAAATGTCACAACATACAATAAAGTATAACAAAATCATACAAAACAGCCACCCAACTATCCTAGCCTCACTCTCTCACAGCTAGATGTATCATGCAAAGTGCTTAAAGGAGAGTCCTCCAGGGCAGGCTCAAGAGGCAGAGGCAGGAGCTGCACCAGCGTCAGGCTGTGCAGACAGAGTGGCAGACTCGGAAGCAACATACGTAGTATCCACCGATGGGATGGTGGCAGCAGGAGTGCTCTCAGGAGCACGAACATGAGAAGCAGCAGCAAAAGTACCCTTGGGGGCATGAGCGGGAGAGGTAGCAGCAGGATCCTCATCCTCAGCAGCCTCCGTGGCTTCCTCATCAGAGATTATCGGAGGGACCTCAATACCCAAATGATCACAGATGCGCACTAGCATCTCCTCACATCACAAGAGACGAGCCTCCTGACGGCTCAGGGAAGCTGAAGAGGCAGCACGAGACGAAGGAGAAGGGAAGAAGGGGTGGTCCGCTGAACATGTCTCAAGGCAGCAAGAGATTTCTTGACGGTGGTTGCGTTCAAGGGAGGACCCAAAGGACGCTGATCGTTAGAAGGAAGGGAAATTCCAAAGTGACGGAAGAACAAAGTTAAGAGGCAAGGATATGGAATATCGCGGCCTTGGATGACTTCCTAATGCACTCAAACGAGTCCATCTTTTCCAGAATGATGCGAGCCCAATTAATCTCACTCCCATCAAACAAGGCATAGATGAGCTTCAGGAAGGGCTGGGATGGCAGACTAGAAGAGCCGTACTTCGGAAGAAGACATGACTTTAGAATCAGATTAAGAACCCATGCATTCGGCTTGAAAGACATGGAGGGAACGCCATTCATGGCGGGAGGAACGACGTGGAACATGCAGCGAAGAGAGACTGATCGAGATCGTGGATATTATCCACAGAGATGTCATACGGGAGCAACCCAGAAGATGAGATCCCAAGGATCTGTCCTAAGATCTCTGCAGTGAGGACAATGGGCGTCCCCAAAACAGTGGTCTCAACGCAGTGCTTGTCGTTATACTTACCCTTAACTCAATTGGCATAGAAAAGTTTGACGAGTCGTGGGTAAGGATGAGGATTCACCTTGGGATCGTGGCGAAGATAGTCAACAAGTCCGCTATAGGATAAAAGATCGACAAGCTTAGGGAAATCAGCGAACTTGACATAATGCTCAAGGATCAAGGGGCAATGCTCAATTCGGTTATAGGCGGCAAGACAAAGAGGGTCATTGCAACACGAGAGATATCGACCCCACCAGAAGGCATCAAACCCTTCCCCTTGGACTTTCGCGAGGTAGTGCGAGCAGGCGGGGTAGGTTCCTTCTCAGCAGCCTCAGACTCCGGGATATAATCCTCGTCGGAGTCAGAGGGTGGTGTGGGAGCACGATAGGGGCCAGGGGTCAAAATCTTCTGGAATTTAGGCTGGGGCTTGGGTTTAGAGGAGGGTTTTGGTTTGGAAGCGGCAGCCTTATTCTTTTTGAGAGGAGCCAAGGAAGACGATGGATAAGTAGGCGACGAAGGGGGTGGACGAGCTGTTTTGGAACGACATTTGGGTGGATTGGGGTTGGAGGGAGGATCGAAGGTCATCGGAGAGGGACCAGAAGGGTAGATGGGTATTCTCGTTCTCGCCATGAAATCCAGACGAGCCAAAACGAACGAAATCAAACCCTAAATAAGGAAAGAAAGGAGGAGGAGATACCCAAGGATGGAAAAGGACGACCGGCTGCGACTGTAGGCGACCGGACGTCGAATGGACGACGAATGGCGGCAGGAGAGGAAAGGAGGTCGACGGTTTAGGGTTTTAGGTTGGAGAGGGGCACCGATTAGAATGAGTTCTAATCGGTGCGTGGAGGGTTTAATTGATTGAAATAGGGCCAAAGATGGATTTGCCCTTACACATCTAGTCGGTCTGAGTTCAATAGCTGACCGACTAAAACACATTCTAGTCGGTCGGTAAATGAACTTGGACTGACTAAATGGCAGACAGCAAGAAATATGGCCCAAATTAGTCGGTCTAAGTTCAATGACGAACCGACTAGAAGTAAAACTAGTCGGTATGTAAATGAACTGGAACCGACTAACTGAGTCCAAAGATTTGAAACTGAGAAATTTTGAGTTCTTTCCAAGAGCACTTCGACTAAACATCTAAACACTCTCATACGTATTTATGCTATCCCATAAAATCATAAAACCATAAATACGACGTGCAAATCGAAAAACCAGTCATAAATCCAGCATAAATAGAGAATATCACAACAAATCCATCATGAGCTTATGAATATCATTATCATGCAAAATTATATAAAAAATATGAATCCTAAATCTCGGATTCACCCATAATCCCCAATTCTCGACGTAACCGCACAAATGTATCTTCCTTAAGTGGTTTCGTGAAAATATCGGCGATTTGCTTCTGGGTTTCAACGTACACTAAAATGATGTCCTTTTTAGCTATATGATCATCTAGAAAGTGGTGACGGATATCTATGTGTTTGGTACGGGAGTGGTGTACCGGATTCTTAGAGAGACATATTGCACTTAGGTTGTTCACCATGATAGGGAAAGTATCACAGTTTATACCAAAGTCTTTCAGTGTGTGTCTCATCCAAAGAACCTGTGCACATGCAGCACCGGCGGTGATATATTCTGTCTCGATGGTTGAAAGTGATACGGAATTCTGCTTCTTGGAAAACCAAGAGACATGGGAATTTCCTATAAAATGGCAAGTGCCACTAGTACTTGTCCTGTCGGATTTACATCCAGCATAATCTGCATCACTATATGAGATGAACTCATATGTGCTTGACTTTGGATAGAATAATCCGTAGTCTAGTGTGTGGCTTAAATAACGGAAAATACATTTAACCGCTATTAAGTGTGATTCCTTAGGTTGTGACTGATACCTAGCACAAACACATACTGCAAACATCACATCTGGCCTACTAGCAGTAAGATACAATAGACTACTTATCATACATCGATATAGATGAATGTCTACATCTTTGCCGTCCGTCTCTTTATCAAGATGTGTTGTGGTGCTCATCGAAGTCTTCTTGCTAGAAGCATTCTCCATTCCAAATCGCTTTAGCAGCTCCACCGTGTACTTGGTTTGGTGGATGAAGATACCATCATTCATTTGACGAATTTGGAGTCCTAAGAAATATTTGAGCTCACCCATGTGGCTCATCTCAAACTGATCCTTCATAACATTAGAAAACTCTTCGCAAAGAGTGAAGTTAGTAGCACCGAAAATGATATCATCTACGTAAATTTGACCTAGAATAATATCATGATTAGTATACTTAACAAAGAGTGTTGAATCAACCTCACCCATTTTGAAACCCAAATCCAAAAGAAAATTCTTTAGGCGGTCATACCAAGCTCTAGGAGCTTGTCTCAAACAATAAAGTGCTTTCTTAAGTTTGAAAACATGATTTGAAAATTTTTCATTTATAAAACCCGGAGGTTGAGAAACATATACTTCCTCAACAACATCTCCGTTTAAAAACGCACTCTTTACATCCAATTGAAAAAGTTTGAAATCTTTATGGCATGCAAATGACAATAATAGTCTAATAGATTCTAATCTAGCTACAGGTACGCAAGATTCCTCGAAATCGATACCTTCCTCTTGCCTATAGCCTTGAGCAACTAATCGAGCTTTGTTCCGGATGACATTTTGGTTCTAGTCTGTCTTGTTCTTGAAAATCCACTTCGTTCTTATAACGTTGTGGTTCTTCGAAGGCAACAGAACTAGCTCCCAGACCTCATTCCTCTCAAACTGAATGAGCTCCTCTTCCATGGCTACGATCCAGGAACTATCTTCACACTCCTCGTTGATATTCTTTGGCTCCACAGAAGAGACAAGGCACACTGAGCGAAGAAGTTGACTTGAGACCTTGTTCTGACACCATCTTCCATGTTGCCAATAACTTGCTCATGAGGATGGTCACGAACAGTTGGAAGCTTTCTGGGAATACCCTGGACACTAAGAACATTCTCAAGAGTTTCATTAGTAGTGTTAGATTCAACAGAATCAATAGCATTAGACTTATCAACAGAATCACAAACTACTTCCATTAAATCATCGTCATCGATAATTCAAGGAGGAACAAAGTCTTCATTAAATGATACATGAAGTGATTCCTCGATCGTTGAGGTTCTTTTGTTTTATATCCGGTAGGCTTTGCTACGGGAGGAATATCCAATAAATATCCCCTCATCGGATCTTGGATCAAATTTGTCCAAACTACCATACGTGTTCTTGATAAAACATTTTGCACCAAAAACTCTAAAATGTTTACCTTGAGGTAACCTACCAAACAACAATTCATAACAAGTTTGTTTAGTGTCGGGCCTCAAGAGTATTCTATTAAACACATAGCAAGCGGTTTGTACCGCTTCTGCCCAAAATTGATGGACAAGGTGGCTATCATCAAGCATAGTGCGAGCACATTCCACTAGCGTCCTATTCTTTCTCTCAACAACACCATTTTGAGGGGGTGCGCGAGGAAAAGAAAAGGTGTGAGTAATACCAACCTCATCACAGAAGTTTGAGAAAGACTCATTCTCAAATTCCCCTCCATGGTCACTACGAATAGTAACAATGGTGGTTCCAATGAGATTTTGTACTTTCTTATCAAATACTGTGAAGTTTTCAAAAGCATCATTTTTATTGACTAAAGTAAAAACCCAAGTAAATCTAGAAAAGTCATCAACGATGACAAGTCTATATCGGGCATTCCCGAATGAAGCAACTCTAGTTGGCCCAAAAAGATCTAGATGTAAAAGCTCTAGAGGCCGTTTAGAGGATATGATTTTCTTAGGTTTGAATGACGATTTTGGAAGTTTGCCTCGTTAACACGAGTCACAAAAGCTTTCTTTTTAAAAGAAAGCTTAGGGAATCCTTTTATAGAATCTAGCTTGGATAGTTTGAAAAGTGTTCCGAAATTCGCTTGACCAAAACGTCTATGCCATAAGTGTTGCTCACTTGTGTTGGCAATAAGACATTGTTCATGGGAATTTGGAATATTTATGATATATAAGTCCTTATGGCGTGAGCCAGAGAACAACACATTATTATTATCAGTTCTTAAAATATGACACATTCCTTTCTCAAAGCTAACTTTGTAACCCTTGTCACAAAGTTGATTTATTGAGATTAGATTGTGATTTAAGCCTTTAACAAGGTAAACATCACTTATAAGAGGTTTAGAAGGGTTACCAACTTTCCCAACACCTATGATGGTTTCACTCTCGTTGCCTCCAAAGACTACTCGGTTTCCATTTTCAATGGGCACCACTTCGGATAGCAACGGAGCTTTACCAGTCGTGTTTTGAGCACCCGCTATCAAGGATCCAACCGTTCTTGGATCTAGATTTAGATTTGTTGCTCCTTTTCCTTTTCTTGAGTATGTGAAGATAAAAACATTGTATCATGGTACCCAAGGTCATTGGGTCCTAAAGGATTAGACCTTTGGAAGCTAAGTCCAATTGGACTTAGACTTCCAATATAGTCATCATTGTGCACAACATTCATAAAATATGAGTTTATATAAGCTTGTTTCTCATGCATGCTAGTGTCCTTCGGGCCCTAAATAGAGAATGTCTTGGACGCCCTATTCCTATTGGGAACATGCACATTTTGTTGATTTCTACGTGGTGCATGTGTTCTACAAGGAAGTGGCCTAGTGTATGCATGACGTGGATAAGCATGCGGTACATGATGAAATGTTGGTGGCAACATATGATACGGTGCATGATGGTAATTATTCATGTAATAGTGATGGGGGTGAGTATATGCATGTGGGGGAATACGTGTGTGAGTGTGTCTCACTTGGTGTGCACGTGCTCGTGGACGTGGAGCATAAAAATCATCATAAGTGTGAACATGTGGAGTAGGAGGTGTGTTCCTACATGGCATATTATTTGTGTACATAAATGCATGACCCTTCTTTGGAGGTCCACCCAAAGTGGGTTTATTTCCAAAAGGGGATGTGAACTTAGTGGAAGTACCATTGGAAGATGAACTACCCATGGGGTATTTAATTCCACTAGTTGAGGCACCGGAGGATGGCCATACAAAGGTGGTGGACGATTTGGATGAATTTTCCTTATTATATCCCAACCCAATGCGATGATTGGCTGGGAGTAAGTCATTCAGAATATTGTCCAAATGGTCCTTCCCTTTGTTGAATTTCTCAACACAGCCTAATGTGAACTCATATTTCTCAGTGAGAGAAAATATTTTAGCATCCATAGTGGACACTTGTGTGGTGAGTTCACAAACACGTGACTTGAGATTCACATTCTCAGTACTCAAAGTTGAGTTTCGAGAAATCAAATCCGCTATCTCATGTTCATCCAGATCCTCAATGTTCACATGCTCAAGTTGAGATTTGAGATTTACAATCTCAGTTCTCAAGGTTTCAACAATGGTGTCCTTGTTGGTGATGACAGGTTTAGGTGTGGTTTGAAGACTAGTTAGCTCATCTTTGATTTTAGTATATCCATTTACTAACTTAGAATACTTAGACCAAATTTGTTCATTAGCTAATCTAAGGTCATCCATAGTTATCTCTTTACCTTCATCCTCGCTTTCATCTGAAGCGGTCTCTTGATCAGATTGTTCTCTTGCCATGAAGCACACATGTGCTTTCTCCACTTGTTCTTCATCTGACTCACCACTTCAAGAGTCCTCTTCAGAGTCTGTGAATGTACCAACAAGCCCTTTCTTGTACTCCTTGTACTTTCTTGACTTGTCGAACTTAGGTGCCTTCCATTTCTCCTTTTGTTTGTTCAGTAGACAATGAACCTTGATGTGCCCTGGCTTATTGCATTTGAAACACAAAGGAGCAGAGGCATTAGTAGAACCAACTTTGGATTTGTTTTTGAAATTACATTTTCGAAAGAACCGGTTGAACTTATTTGCCATGAGGGCCATTGATTCCATGTCCAACTCAGCTTCCGACTCTTCACTATCGGTAGGTGTGGTAGGGGCGGCCTTGAAAGTAATCGCCTTTTTCTTCGGCTCTTCTTGCTTCAAGAACGTCTTCATCTTGTCCTGCATCTTGATCTTGCTGTCCTTTCATACCTCATAAGACATTAAGGTACCCATTAGTTGAACAACAGTATATTTAGATATATCATTACCTTCCTCAATTGCGTAGGTTCGCTTTTCCCAACGCGAAGGAAGTCCATCAATGATCTTTGCGAATTTCTCTGCTTGGATATAGGTCTTCCCAAGAGCTTCCAATTCGTTGGTTATATCCACGAAGCGAGCATAGTACTTCTTAATTTTTTCACTCCGTTCCATGTGAAATAACTCGAATTCTTTGTTATCAACAGTGAGTTTAGAATCTTTTACCCTGCTTGTTCCCTCGTGCAAGATGAGGAGTTGATTCCAAGTATGATATGCACTCTTACAGGTGCATATCTTGTTGAAGTCTTCAGGCTCCAGTGCACATTGTAAGGCATTCATTGCCTTGGCATTGCTCACCTCCACATCGACCTCCGTGGCAGTCCACTTTGTGAAGTCTTCTTCAGTGGGCTTAACGTACTCAGTTAATGTGGCTCTCCAAAGTGATGCGCTCCGGAGGAAAGTTTTCATCCGGCATTTCCAGTACCCATAGTGGTATCGTTGAAGTGGGGAGGCCTGGTTGAGGAGTATCCTTCGATCATTGAAGAGGCTCCTTCACGATTCTTATAGGAGCTGTAGTCGGGAGGTGGTCAAACGGCCTTGTTGTCGTTGTTTGTCATAGCTATGAACCAAGCTCTGATACCAAATGTAATACACTGGAAGCTACTGCACACGTACTAGAGGGGGGTGAATAGTACTTTAAAATAATCAAGAGGATAATTCCTAATTATTTTGCAAACACAAACAACTATGCGGAATAATGATTGAAAACACGAATAATGCAACGCAAACAATAGATGTGATGGGTTCAGATCCACCCACGTCTTCCCGACTTGTTCCCGGTGATCCTAAGTCCCAGACACCCGGATCTCTTCCGGCTACTTGAGTTAGAATCCAATAACTCAAGCTTTCACTAAAAACTTCTTGTAAAAACTACTACAAGATAAATCAATACAACAATTGAATCGTGACTCCCACTCTCACAAACAGAGAGAAAACTTATAATAACGAGTTAAATGAAATATAAAGAACTCACCACAAATTCCTATGCCTTAAGAAATACTTACGGTATTAGGGCAAGGAAGGAAGATGGAGAGAAACGATCACAAAACTCTAGCACTACTGAGATGAACATGTGGAGACGGCTAGGATGATTTCGATGATGATGATCTTTGAATCCTTCAGAGGTATGAACGCACAAAGCTCAAGATCTCATGGGAGAATTAGGTCAATAATAGAGAGAGAGCTTTTTCGAAATTGATAATAGATAGATCTAGAATTAGATCTGAATCCTCTCTCATAATAGAGGAATTTCCATGTTTGAAACGTATCAAACATATATGGAAAGAATCAAAACAGATCAAGAAAAATAGTGGAAATAAAATCTCCAACGGCCGGAAAATTAAAGCAGCTTAATCGGTCTAAGAAGGATCACTGACCGATTAGTTGGTGAACTAGTCGGTCGGTGAACCTTCTTGGACCGACTAGTTTCAAACAGAGAATTGAGTGAAATTAAGAAGGGTAAACTAGTCGGTCTAAGAAGAAACACTAACCGACTAGTTTGAAAACTAGTCGGTCGGTGAACCTTCTTGGACCGACTAATTGGTCAACCGTGAATAGGATAAGAATCTTAAAGAAGACTAGTTGGTTCAAGAAGAGTTCCTAACCGATTAGATTATCTTTTAATCGATTAATTATTCTTCTTGAACCAACTAAGATGCACAAGAAAGCCAAATCAAGGACGATAAGCAATGAATCCTATCTAATGGCTTCTAGGGCATTCTTAGTGATAAGATAAGATAGATATGAGGATTACTAGGCAAGTAAGACTCAAGGCTTAACATTCTATGAAACGAAGCTAGAAAACAATATAAATAAACACGACAAACCGTCTTCAAAGCTTCAACATGATGAGTCTGAATCCCTTGACTTCATTAACAACTCCTTGAACTTCTACGAAGCTTCAGGTACGACGATCATGCGCTCTAAAGAAGTCTTGTGACGTCGCTTGAGATCTACAAAGTAAATTGGCGACGATCTCCATAACTGCGCTCAAAGAGAATTAGTACACAATATTTATGTTTGTTCATCATCAAAATCAAATCAGGGGAATCAATACTCAACATGGTGGACATGCCAGATATCTCGCAGGTTGAAGAGTTTACACCAGAGGCCGCAGATGCTGAGTTTGATGTTGATTTTGACCAGCAGGATGGTGGATATTGAGAGTGAGTGTGAGAGATTTACTTTGTTGCTTTCAAAGTGGCTTGGTATATTATTTGTTTTTAGTTGTATTTCCTTTGTTGTACGCTGTTGGGTTGTAATAAGGTTGTTTAACATTTTCATGTATGAGTATTTGGCGTATTTCTGCAACAGAGCATGTGTTGACTTCATTGGTGCCTAGCATGACTTGTGCATGTTCCAAACAGTAATGGGCCCGGAGAGTGGGTCGTTACAGTGGGGTGTTGATTGTGTTGTTGGGTGATGTTGTATAAATCCCAAAGAAAAGCTCCCCAATTCCGTTTATTCCCATGATTGCCATTGCGTTTTCATGCAACCCAAATGCCCCTCCATCTTCCCCATATTTAGTGGTTTTCCATCGGTCTTTTTCCACCTTGCACCTTGCATTTTTTTGCACTTAGGCACTTTCTTTTTCTCCCCAACGCTTTTTGCGCTTCCCCCTACTTTTCCCCCTTTTACCCCCCTCCCCCACGTTGCCCACACCCACTCTTTTCACTCTTTCGACGGTTGCATAAGTGCTCTGCATCCTTTGTATATGTTTTTTCCTCCACTTTGGCACATGCTTTTTCCCCCATTTATCCCCTTATGCTACCCGCATACACACCCATGCTTCTCACTCTTTCGTCGGTTGGGTGCGCGCACTGTAGGGATTTTCAAGGTCCCTTAGAGCTAATTTATTACTATCCGTCCTAAGTCGGACGAACAAAATAAATAAAACAGCGGAAGAAATAATTTATTAAACTATTTAATAAATAAAGCCCTAAGGAAAATTTCCCTAAGCCAGGATATCTACTGACTCGAGTTGGGTCTGACCAACTCGAGAAAGTTCTAACTACTAATTAAACTTAATTGCATATAAAATTGACTCACCCGGAATCTTGCCCTGGAGTAGGCAAGATGTTTCGCACCGTCTTGCGCTCCATGATCTGAGCCGCCTCTCGAACCGTGTTGTGTCGCTCTCGCCGCGAACTGGATCGGCTCCCATAGCGCATCTAGCCTCCAAGCCCATCACTAGCCGTAGAAGATTTCACTTGAATAAACCCGCGTCGTAAACTTCTGAATCAGATTCGGACCTCCCCGTTGCCTTGCTAGGACTCGGTTGGAGGACAAGAAAAATTTATAGAGGAAGAGAATAAATTTTTGTCTTGATTAAGTTTGCTCAAATATTCGTGAGCTCCTTAATCAGAGACTTGGTGCAAGAAACAAAGAAGGGAGTGCCCACCTATTTATATAGGAGGCCGCCTCCCCTTCTTTTGTCATGAGCAATGTGGGACAAAAGTTAGGAAGAGGTATTTGGATTAATTCAATTAAGTTAGTATAGCTTTCATAAAGCCTTAACTTTCAATCAATTAATCCTCACTCATCGTTGAGCTCCAGAGGTGATACAAGTTATCATTTCGAAGAGCTAGTGATGGTGAACGTGTAGGAACAAACGGCGACGAAATCCGAGTTCGTTTGACCCCTCAAACAATTGCTCAAAGTTGAGAAAAAACTCAAATTTCGTAGCCGTCAAGGGTTTCAACAAAGAACCCTAAAACGACTTAAGTGGCGGGCGGCCCGCTAAGCTTAGCGGGTGCGCCCGCCTAAGGTCACTAGGCGCGCCCGCTCGGGCACGCCTGCGCACGCACAGCCCGCTGTCACCAGCGGGCTGCGCCCGCTGGGACAGCGGGCTGCGCCCAGCGGGCCCGCCCGCTGGGTGCAGCGGGCACGCCCGTTGGAGCAGCGGGCGGCCCTGCTGCAACAACGGGCCACGCCTGCTGCACCCAGCGGGCGGGCCCGCTGGGTCAGCAGGCCGCGCCCGTTTACCCAAGTGGGTTTTATCCCACTTCTCCTTTTACCTTTCTTGAGTTTCTGGGCTCATCCGAGCTCCGATTCCTACACGGTTTGATCCTCTGGATTCCACACGAAATTTCCTCCATTCCCAAATGCTCCAAATTCATAACCAACTTGCGAATTTAATATTCTCTTTACATCTAATAATATCCTCTATACAATCTATCTATTACTACGACGTGAATGTTACTCGGTGTGAGACCCTACAGCCTGACCCTTACTACAGGCCGAGACTCGAAGTCTCAAGACGACAGGGACCACTAGCAGTAGGTGTCGTCCCTGTTACGGGATCATCGATTACGTGATTGGTTCGTTTAGGCAAGAGTGTCGACGAAATCACTCTGACTCTGACTGTGATAATTTCCGCAGTTTTTAGTCCCTTCGTCATAACTATGTCACTCGGCTAGTCTAGGGTATGGTATACTATCAACCCCATTGGCTAGCAATGGTCAGTATACATCGGTCTCTGGTTCATGCAGGTTGTACAAGTTACAACATACCTTGGCCAAGGTTTTACCGAGAGCCGTACTGACCTGTGACACTAACTTCCCATTAACGGAATAGACGAATCCTCTGTTGATCACTACTCAGCTCATATGTTTCGAGTGTCACCCAGCCTAAGATCTTTCATCAGGCCTAGCCTTGAAGCTAGATCTTTAGACCTAAGTGACACTGTTCACACATAGCTTCATACAATGATCTCAAGTCCTAAGGACCAACTTACCTATTATCACTTAGAGTTATTAATGATAGTTTAGTTAATGTAGAACCATTTAATAACTCCTTGTATGGGTCGTTCAGTGAACTCAGCTTTTACTGAGCACCTACGTCCTGTTTTCGACTTCACCAAGTCGCTTGGTTATGAGACCAACCAGACATGGACGCAATGGTCTGTCCGATGTGTTGATATCCCTTATCTCGACACATCTATGACCACGAACACTTTTAAGATTCAAGCTATTAGAGGTCAGACATTTCTCATAATCGTAATCTACATTGCAAAACATGTGTGACCTAACTATGAATCCAAGGGAATAATCCGAGTAATAAACAACTCAGACAACACTTTACCAGAAAGAATACTTTCATTTATTGAACAAGATGTTTCATTAAGATAAATAGCCACGAGGGCATACATTTCTCTACACGCACTGCATCCTTTGTGTGGATATGTTGCTCTGTGCACTATGTCCAGGGGTTATTTCTAGTCTTACAATGAAAGAGGACTTTGTCCTAGGTAAACTTTTTCCAAGGTGGATGGGTTGTCCTAGGTGAAGGGGTTGTCCCATATGGTAATCACATGGGATTCCACATCACCTACCCCCTCCAAAACACCCAAATGCCACCCAAAAAACCCCACACGCCCACTACATCATCCCTCAAACCCCCAAAGAGTACCCAAAAATAAAAAAGCCACCTCCAATCAAAAACTCCCAAAACCCCAAGACAATACACATAGTATCACACACTCTTCCCATTTGCACCCAGATTTGCACCCATGGGGAAGCCCGTGTGGGGCCGTTGAGATATTGAGTCACACTCCATGTAGTTTTGATGATGATCAAACATGACATCTAACATATATAAGTGCATGAATAATAACTTAAGACAAATCAAGATTTACTCAAAGCTATGCGTTCAACAAGACCAAAGATCAAAAGAAGGTCTACAAGGAGCTTGAAGTAGCGAGATTGCATCAAGGAACTTCCATGTAAACATTTATATTTTGATGTAATTTTTTTTTCTCATCGTAGCTTGTTAAAGTCTTTCCTCAAGCTCACTCACACAGTTAGGATCCTTCAAACTCATTTAAAAAATGTTTTAAATGTTTTGAAAATCATTTCCTAAGTTTTAGAACCAGTATGTATCAGTGTTAGGAGTATACTACCTAATCATAGGCATTGAATACCATGTATGCAGAGGCTTAAACGACTTACTGGACTTTGTCAGTAGTCGACAACTGTTTCTAGGATAGTCGACCACCAGCCCAGTTGATGCGAACCCCGCCAGGAACGACGAGACCCGGCAGCAAAGAGGAACCCAAGATTGTTCTACAATCAGAATTTGGATGGATACCTCGACCTGTTGTTACGACAAAAGCAAGAACCTCGGTATATATGACCTCAACCCGTTGCTTATTGCGAACAAGAACCTCAGTATAAGGAAGACGCCATAAACGGTGGTGGAAAATCCGTTTGATAAGTCGATGGTGAACGCCATGGAAAAGTCTGATAAGTTTGAATAGTTCTTCAAAAAACCAAAGAGAATTTTCTCAGAAATTTTAACGAAAAATCAATTCCCATTTTCCATTGATTAGATTCCATTTAATAGGTCAAAATTACAAGGAAAAGTTCCTAAATTTTAGGCTTAAATTATGGCAACAAATCAGCCCATTAATTGGCTGATTACATGTCAACAAATAGAAAAGGAAAGTAATTATCTCGGCATGCAAGCATTCCAAAAATAGAAAATGAAAGTAATTTCTAGACATGCAAGCCTTCCAAAAATAGAAAAGGAAAGTAATTTCTACACATGCAAGCCTTCCAAATAGAGTATTTGGAATGCAAGATTTCCAAAAAGAGTATTTTGCATTCAAACCTTCCAAAAAGATTAATCATCCACATGCCAATTTACTTACTGAATTTAAGCTATCCATAGTTGGATTCTTCTAGAAATTGAATCATGTTGAGCCATCTTTGTTGAACACGTGGCTCATTTTCAATGGGCGTCCATGAATTTGCTTGAGCCCAGATCTCTAGAATTAGCCCGTTGAGTACATCCATGAACTTCTTTGCTCGCGAAGGCGTAACTGGTCCATTTGGAACTTGAACTGGATACTTTGAAGTTGTGCTATGATTTGCATCACCAGTAGTCGACTATCCAATGAATATGAGTCGACTAATACCCCTTTAACAGTCATATTTGGCATGTTCCTTGATTAACAGATTGTGTCTTTTTTGATACGTTGGGAGACGATTTTTGGAGTTGTTTTGTCCAGTATTCATCTTTATATATGGGGGGATTATTCATGTGCTTTATCATTATTCTCAAGCTTAATTTTCTAAGAGAAAAATTTGTTTTAAGATCCAAAAGTTTTATTCATGTGTTATGAATGAGAGAGGCCTTTGGCCTCCCCTCCTTCATTACCCACTGTCATTAGTCCCCATTACTATGAGTAATGGGGACTCTTGGTCTCCTTGAGGCCTTTCATCTCCTCCCCTATATCAATATATAGAGAACCATGGCCTATGGCCATGGTTACTCATTCCTTTGGCTATGAAACTTTGTCTCTCTATCTCTTAAATCCAATTATCCTATAACACGTTATCAGCACGTGTTCTCCTTTTGAGCAAAAATTTTTCAACAAAATTTTCATCCCCTACGCGCAAGGAATCTATAGTTACTGCGGCGAGGAATCTATTGGTTGCAGCGTTGCGGCATCCTCAAGGCGTTCGGGAGCTCGGATTTTTATCTACGGTTCTAATCTACGGTCGTCCCTAGATCATCGATCTAGAGGTAAAATTTTATTTCCCGTAGATTACAATACATGATAATTTTTACATTGTTATAGTACAAGTAAAAATTAAAAAAAAACCCTACTCTAATCCCTCGCGTCGCCGCCCCCCCAGTCGGGGGGCCTCTGTCGTTAACCCACCGCCGCCCCCCAGTCGGGGGGGGCCTCTGTCGCTGACCCGCCGCCGCCCCCCCAGTCGGGGGGGCCTCTGTCGCTGACCCGCCGCCGCCCCCCCAGTCGGGGGGCCTCTGTCGCTGACCCGTCGCCCCCCCAGTCGGGGGGCCTCTGTCGCTGACCCGCCGCCGCCCCCCCAGTCGGGGGCCTCTGTCGCGGACTCGCAGCGCCCACCCCCCAAGGGGGGGGGGGGGCTTCCGGTAGCGCCCCCCTGACAGGGGAGGCCGATTCGCAGCGCCCACCCCCCAGCGGGGGGGGGGGGGGGTTACTCTGGCAGCGCCCACCCCCCCCAGCGGGGGGGGGGGTCCCTCTGGCAGCCCCCCCTGACGGGGGGCCGAGTCGCAGCGCCCACCCCCCCAGCGGGGGGTTCCTCCGGCAGCGCCCCCCGACGGGGGGGGGGGGGGGGGGGGCGACTCGCAGCGTCCACCCCCCCAGCGGGGGGGGTCCCTCCGGCAGCGCCCCCCTGACGGGGGGCCCGATTCGCAGTGCCCACCCCCCAGCAGGGGGGGTTCCTCCGGCAGCGCCCCCCCTGACGGGGGGGGGGGGGGGGGGCGGCGACTCGCAGCGCCCACCCCACCAGCAGGGGGGGTTCCTCCGGCAGCGCCCCCCCTGAGGGGGGGGGGGGGCGATTCGCAGCGCCCACCCCCCAGCGGGGGGGGGGGGGGGGGGGGGGGGTTCCTCCGGCAGCGCTCCCCCCTGACTGGGGGGGGCCGATCTGCAGTGGCCCCCCAGCGGGGGGGGGGGGGGGGTTCCTTTGACCGATCGGCATCGCCTCCCCCCCGACGGGGGGGGGGGGGGGGGCTCTTCTCTGTCGCCTTCCACCCTTGCGGGGCGGCAGGGGGGGATATTTTACTCTGGCTGCTGCGTGGGGGGGTTGTCTGGCCACCGCCAATGACCCAAATCAGTAACTAATAGGGTGGAGATTGTGAGGACAAAATTACGGTTTTGGGGATTATTGGGTTTTCCCCAACCTAAAGTAGGCTAAATTTAATTAAAATTGATTATTGGGCCAGAAGCCCATTTGTGAGTATCAATAACACAAAATATTTTAATTGGGCCTGCAGCCCCCATTACCTAACGGTAAAAAATTATATTTAGCATACTAAATAATTGCCTGAATCCAATTCTTTAACGGGACTCTCCCCTGAGTAAAATCAAAAATAATCTTGTTGACAAATTATTTTATACATCCCTCTTGCATATTATAATCTATGTTTTACTAGGACTCTATTTTAAAAAAATATAACTATCTCAAAGATCCTGAGATCGCTCTGCCGTTAGTCATCTAACCTAACGGTGTATGACGTTTCCACGTGGTCTACGAGATAATAATATTTTCTAGTTTCCTTTACAAATATGTTTTGCTTGAGATATATGCGTGGTTGTACATTTTTATGCCAGTAGCATATTTAGAACTGCGTGGATGTTTAAGTAAGTAAAAATGTGTTTTTCGGGATCGGCCATTGAATACCTATTTACTTTCCTGCACTTTTATTTTTCTTTTGAGAGAATTTGTAAGTGAGGAAATTTGTATTAAAAGCCAAAACTCGGTGCAACAGCATATGAAGACGGAGATATAGGGACCCAGTTTGGGTTTCCAAAGTTGTATTTTTCTTTTTTTTTCTCTTATGGACTGTAAACGAACTTTGGACTGTGTACTATTTTGGGTATCTGGCCGATCCCCGCATTTTTACTTGTTTATTTCTTTGTGCATGAATATTTGAATTTTAATTAATTCATGCTCATTTTAAATTGCGTAGATAAATGGCAAAATTGGCAAGCGTCGATTTCGAAGTCCTTGACTCTGCAGGGACAAATTACCTGAGTTGGCGAGTGGATCTGAAGTTCCACTTGCGTTCAATGGCCCTCCTTGGGTCCATTTTGGCTCCTTCCTCGGCCCCAGCAGTGGCCGACGCTTCTGCTACATCTAGCAGCAGCCCTACAACCACTGTATCCGATGTAGATAAGGCGAAAGCCATAATCTACATTAGGAAACATATAGATCAGACCTTGAAGGCCGAATACTTAACGGTTGAGGACACAAAGGACCTATGGACAGCGCTGGAAGCACGGTATAAACATCAAATTGATGTTATATTACCCCGTGCCAGTTATGAGTGGGAGAACCTCAGACTTCAGGACTATAAGTCCGTCGCTGAGTATAATTCTGCACTTCATAACATCACCTCACGCCTGAAGTTGTGCGGTGAAGAAGTGACAGAACAACGCATGTTGGAAAAAACATATACCTCGTTTCACGAGAAAGATGCAATCCTCATGCAGCAGTATCGTGAACGCAACTTCACGAAATTCTTAGATCTGATCTCATGCCTACTTAGGGCAGAGCAAAATCGAGATTTACTACTTGCAACTCATAACTTGCGTCCAGCTGGCACTGCCCCAATCCCTGAAGCCCACCATGTTTCTCCCCAGAAGTGAAAAAACAAGAGGAAGCCTAAAAACACTAAAGGGAAAGCGGTAATGAAGCAACCAAGAGGTGCAGCTCCCCAAACAAACAAAAACAATAAAGGAAAAAGAAACTTCACTTGGAAGCGAAAGAACACCGAGCACGTTTCACTTCCAAAGAAGACCTGGGAGGACAAATGCCATAGATGCGGCATGACTGGCCATTGGTCCAGAAACTGCCGCACTCATGATTTATACCAGGCGAGCCAGAAGTCTCGACCTGAGACAAACTTGGCTGGCGTACTGCCGCCAACTATCTTTACTGCTAAAGACTTCGAGAACGACGACCTGCTCGATTGAGCACTAACCTTTATCTATGCATTTAGAATTCGATGTATCTTCATCTTTATTTTGCATTAGTACGATCTTTTATTTTCGAATGTTATCTACATTTTTGCTCAAATAAAATTTCGTTTTTGCTTATATAGATGATGTCTGAGTGCCTAGTGGACAGTGCCTCGACGCACACAATCCTTCACGATCATTGCTATTTTAATAGCGTAAATAAATATGACGGTCCTGTTATCACAATTTCAGGACTGTCCCAAATAATCGAAGGAACTGGTGAAGCTATTATATTGCTCCCAAATAACACAAGACTTCAAATAAATAATGCATTATTCTCTCCTAAATCAAATAGGAATCTCGTAAGTTTCAAGGATTCCCGTTTAAACGGATATCACTTAGAGACCAGAGATGAAAATAAGGTTGAATATCTAATTGTAACTCGCCAAAAAGATGACCAGAAGATCATCTGCGAGCGATTCAAGGGACTCCCGTCGGGTCTCTACCAAACATACATTCAACCAGTAGAAGCCAATATGATTGAGCACCAGACGTGCCAATCACTGCCAGAGTTCCAACTCTGGCACAATAAACTTGGTCACCCTGGAACAGCAATGATGCGCCGCATCATCAATGAATCCCGTGGACACAAATTGAAGAACCTGAAGATTCTTCAAAGGGGTGAATTTTCATGTCTCCCTTGTTTCAAGGGAAAACTAATAACGAGACCATCCCTCCTGAAAGTGGGATTAGAGTCTCCTGGTTTCCTTGAGAGAATACATGGCGACATTTGCGGGCCTATTCACCCCGCAAATGGCCCATTTCGGTACTTCATGGTACTAATTGATGCATCAACCAAATGGTCTTATGTGTGCCTCTTGTCCACCCGCAACCTAGCTTTTCCAAAGCTATTGGCACAAATAATAAGGTTGCGTGGTCATTTCCCCAATAACCATATCAAGAAACTACGTCTTGATAATGCGGGAGAATTTACTTCACAAGTCTTCGAAGACTATTGTCGGGCAACGGGTATTGAAGTTGAACATCCGGTAGCACATGTTCACACCCAAAACGGATTAGCTGAGTCTCTTATAAAGAGACTCCAGTGGATAGCACGTCCATTGCTAATGCAATCTCAGTTGCCTGTGGATGCTTGGGGGCATGCTATTTTACATGCATCATCACTTATTAGGATACGACCCTCTGGAGGTCACACTTTATCCCCGATGCAACTAGCATACGGCGCACCTCCGGATATCTCTCATTTGAGAGTGTTTGGTTGTGTGGTATATGTCCCAATAGCACCACCTCAGAGGACCAAAATGGGTCCTCAGCGTCGTCTCGGTATATATATTGGGTTTGATTCACGCTCTATTATCAGATACCTTGAACCCCTGACGGGTGACGCATTCAAGGCACGTTTTTCAGATTGTGAATTTAATGAGAAAAGTTTTCCAAAACTGGGCACACAGTCTAAGAAGCCAGAAGCTTCTGAGACCATTAGTTGGGACCGGAAGTCTTTGTCCCTTTACGATCCGCGTACTAATCTGTGTGAAGATGAGATCCTGAAGATCCTTCACATCCAGAATATAGTACATCTATTACCGGATAAATTCACAGACAACCAGAAGATTGTCCGTTCACACGTCCCTGCTGCCAATACGCCAGCTAGGATTGACATCCCCATAGATGGATGCAACCCACCGGTAGCAGATTTGGCTGTACCTCAAATGAAAAGAGGACGCCCACCAGGTTCAAAAGATAAAGTTCCTCGAAAGAGAAGACTCCTGGTGATACTAAGATTATCCCTCCACAGGATGCTGAGCTCAGACCAGCTACTTCTCCCCTCCTGATTTCCCCAGCAGAGGAAACAATAGGAGAAACATCATTAAATTTTGTACGTACTGGAGAAGTACTGGACAGAAATAGCATAGTCGTCGACAACGATTTTGCGTTCGATATTGCCATTCACGTCACTGAATATGACGATGACGTCGAACCACGATCTCTAGCGGAATGTAAACGCAGAGATGATTGGCCAAAGTGGGACGAGGCAATAAGAGTAGAGCTGGACTCACTCTTGAAACGCAAAGTCTTTGGACCAGTAGTCCAAACACCAGTAGGTGTAAAACCTGTGGGCTATAAGTGGGTTTTCATAAGAAAAAGAGATGAAAATAATGTGATCGTTCGCTATAAGGCACGCCTTGTAGCCTAGGGATTTTCCCAAAGACCGGGGATTGATTACGAAGATACATATTCTCCGGTCATGGATTCGATCACTTTTCGATTATTAATAAGCCTAACTTCTCTGGAAAGCCTAGAAATGCAGCTCATGGACGTTGTGACTGCATATCTATATGGCGATATAGATAAAAATATCTATATGAGACTCCCTGATGGGTTTAATCTACCCCAAGAGATGAAAGCGATACCTCGGGACGTATTCTCTGTAAGGCGACATAGATCATTATATGGTCTAAAACAATCGGGAAAGATGTGGTATAACAGACTTAGTGACTTCCTTGCACAGCAAGGATTCACGAATAACGAAGTCTGCCCTTGTATCTTTATCAAAAGAACGGGAACATGATTCGTCATCATAGCTGTATATGTAGATGACTTAAATCTCATAGGGTCTCCTGCAGAGATCAAAGAGATATCTGAAAGCCTTAAACATACTTTTGAAATGAAAGACCTAGGCAAAATAAAGTATTGTCTTGGCTTACAGATAGAACACCTAAGAGGTGGAATCCTATTACACCAATCTAATTACACAAAGAAACTTCTACACAAGTTTCATATGGATAAATGTCATCCTTTAAGTACTCCTATGGTCGTAAGATCACTAGATGTACAAAAGTACCCCTTCCGGCCACTGGAAGAGGGGGAGGAGATACTGGGTCCTGAAGTACCCTACCTCAGTGCCATTGGAGCACTTCTATATCTGGCTAACTGTACACGTCCCGATATAGCGTTTACAGTTAATCTTCTAGCCAGACACAGTGCAGCGCCCACAAAGCGCCACTGGAACGGAGTAAAGCATCTTCTACGATACCTTCAGGGTTCCATTGATCTTGGACTTTACTACCAGAGAGATGCTTCCCCCAAATTGTTTGGTTATGCTGATGCAGGTTATCTCTCTGATCCGCACACGGTAAAAATCCTAAACTGGCTTTGTTTTTACATACGGAGGTACTGCTATCTCCTGGAGATCGGTGAAGCAAACCACAACAGCTACATCATCCAACCATTCAGAGCTCATTGCGATCCACGAAGCAAGCAGAGAGTGTTATTGGCTACGATCCGTCTTCCAACACATTCTTTAATCTACTGGCCTGAAGACCGGTGATTTGGAGCCTACCGTTCTGTTTGAAGATAACGTTGCATGCATTGCTCAACTTCAAAAAGGCTACATCAAGGGCGACAGGACGAAGCACATATCTCCAAAGTTTTTCTGGACACATGAGCTAAAGGAGGACAAGCAGATCGAAGTTCAGCAGATACAGTCCTGCAATAACTTAGCTGATCTTTTTACTAAGTCTTTGCCCAAATGTATTTTTGTAAAACTTGTAAAGAACATTGGCATGCGACAACTGAAAGACCTGCAAGCCTGAAGCTTGTACGGATCAGGGGGAGTAACCTGTGGGTTGCACTCTTTTCCCTTAAGCTGTTGGGTTTTTCCCACTGGGTTTTCCACAGCTAAGGTTTTAACGAGGCAAACACTCTTACTCTGGATCCAGAAGTCTCCACCCCTCTTCGCCTCTAATGCTGAGACCAAAGTGATGAATGGGTAAGGGGGAGTGTTATGAATGAGGGAGGCCTTTGGCCTCCCCTCCTTCATTACCCACTATCATTAGTCCCCATTACTATGAGTAATGGGGACTCTTGGTCTCCTTGAGGCCTTTCATCTCCTCCCCTATATCAATATATAGAGAACCATGGCCTATGGCCATGGTTACTCATTCCTTTGGCTATGAAACTTTGTCTCTCTATCTCTTAAATCCAATTATCCTATAACATCATGTGCTTTGTTTGTCTTCAATCATTTTCATAGGCCAAAACTCTTGATCTACCTGAGCCAAAAATCCTATCTTTAAAGATCAAGGTTTCTCCTATAGCAACACGTCTACACTCGAGATTCAAGCAAGTCTATATGTAATTGTATCTTCAAGATCTACAAGTATACTCTTATTTGTATTGTATGAGATGGAAATCATTATTATAGATGAGGTGGAGTGAAATCATTGTTGTATGCAGGGTGGTTTGTAAACCCTCGTTGGAGGCGAGGTGAGTTGTACTATTTTGGTATAATAGTGGATTAAAGCCCAACAAAAATTTGGGGACTTGACTAGCTTTGGAAGTGTGAACCAGGATAAGATTGTGTGTTTGCGATCATGATCTATTTACTTGTTTCTTACTTGCAATTTATTTTACGCAGCATTTTCTTGATATTGCAAGTTTGATAGTTGATTACGATTAAAATTAGGTTACTCTATATTAATCTTAGGGAGAATCTTAGAGGAATATTTTAATATGTATAAACACTATTTAACCCCTCTAGTGTTTCTCCTTACTATTTCAGATCCTAACATGGCCCGCATCATGCTTGTTGGGTGGGGGGGTTTGGGTGCTCTTGCACAAAAGGATTATCTCTAGTTTTCTTAACAAGACCCGAAAGCTTACTGCATATACCAATGTTTAAGACCAACAAAACGAATCTAACCTGCTTCGAAACTTAGTAGAGTCCAAAACCAAAAAGGAGTCCTCAATCTATTAAACTTGTATCCATTATGGAGTCCAGCCCAGATGATACCTCCATACACGAATTGTCCTCAAATAATAACTTGCCCTGTGGGCTTGAAGAGAGACAAAAACAAAAGCTCAAAGGTTATAAAAACCAGCTCTATTTAGAGCTGGCATTACTCAGCACTGGAGCAATGGTCCGCTGACCCAGGCCTACACACACACACACACAACACAAACACAGCGTACACACATCAGACTACAACCGGACATAGCCACAGAAACACACAAACTACACAAACACAGACACGCAAACTACACACACACACACACACACACACACACACACACACAGAGAGAGAGAGAGAGAGAGAGAGAGAGAGAGAGAGAGAGAGAGAGAGAGAGAGAGAGAGAGAGAGAGAGAGAGAGAGAGAGAGAGAGAGAGAGAGAGACTACCTTCATACACCCGTATAGATTACAAACACATACTTTGTAGTAAGGGAATATAAAATATTATTTTCATTATAAGTATAACTAGACCTCGGTAATCTCCATTGTGCTTCAAGGTTGGAGCGCCAGAAAGTACTTCAGGGATATTTTCATGCAGATATGAAGTTTCCTTTACTACTGTTTTATGAGCATCCAAAGCATTCCACTCCACTCTTTCAACATATTTATCACTAGAAGTATCACACATCACTTTAACTCTATCCTCGGAATCCTCGTTAGCAATGTGGCTTACACACTAAACAAAAATATTGCTACATTAGTAATGAGGATTCCGAGGATAGAGTGAAAGTGATCGGTGATACTTCTAGTGACAAATGTGCCGAAAGTGTGGAGTGTAATGCTTTGGATGCCGATAAAATAGTTTTAAGGAAAACTTCATATTAATATGATGTGATTGTAGACTAGCATGACTGAAATACGCATAGGTCTTTTTTATATACACCTTCAGAATTCACGTGATCAGATATTATGTGATTTCATTCAATACAATTAATACACACAGACACAAACACAACACACATATACAGACACACAGAAACCACACACACACTACAAGAAAACAGAGCAAAAAGGACGGCAAACATCCTTCCTTTTTGCCCAAATTCCGTCCTTTTTTGGTCGAAAAGGACGGATATAGGAAGGACATTTTCCGTCCATTCAGCGACGTCCTATATTACAGTCCGTCCTATTTCCGTCCTATATTTTAACCCTAAGGACGGATATAGGACAGATAAAAACCGTCGCAAAAAAGACTTAATTCGGATAATTTTCGTCCTAATTCTGTCATATATCTTAATTAATTACTTCTAAGTAACTAAGCAATTAGTCTTAATTAATAAACTGTTCTGTCCTATATACGTCCTTTAAAGCGACAAATTAATTAAGATTTCCGTCCTCAATCCGTCCTATATCTTCCTAAAAGTTTTCTATATTCCGTCCTATATCCATCCTGAAACCGTCTTAATTTCGTCCTATATGAGTTGTTTGGTTGTTAATTATCCGTCCTGAATCCGCCCTATATCTGTCCTATACTGTAATAAATTAATTAAAAAAATCCGCAGCCGGCAATAGTCGGCTGCAGTGTCGTCGCTGCCGTTGTTCGGCGGTGTTCATCCCCAAACATAAAAAATTCATCAATATTCTTACCCAAACATCAAAAATAATACCCAAACATCAAAAATTCATCAAAATTCATACCTAAAATCAAAAATTCATCCCCAAACACAAACAAAAATAAGATTCAATTCATCAAACACAAAATTTAACACACATTCCAAACAAAAACGAAATCAACAAAATTACAATAAACAAAAATTCCCCAAACACAAATAAAATTACACTCATTCATCAAAATATAAACAAAAAGACAAATCAAAATGAAAATATAAATAAAGAATCTGAAAAAGAATGGTAATCATACCTCTTTTAGTCATATCAAGTTTTCCTAAACAAAAACCAAACAAGAATTGATTGTTAGTATTTATAAAACAAATAAAATAAATTTATAAGGAACAAAGAGCAAAAAACTTACCCATGACAGATTGGATTCTGGAAAGAAAGAGATAAGAACAGTCGAGATAAGAACAATCACAGTATTTATAGAAGATTGGATTCTAGGAAAGAAAAATCGCATAATACTAAAGGACGGATTTAGGACGGATGGTAAGGATAAAGGACGGTTTCATAGGTTTGATATTTTCATATCCCGCCAAAAAATTTCAATATCCGTCCTATATCCGTCCTACATTATTTGAATTTTCGATTTCCCGCCAACAATTTTTTAATTCCCGCTAACAAATTTTAGTCCGACCTTTATGTCTTAAAAATGTACGACGGAAATAGGACGGAATATGGACGGGTAGGACAGAGTATTTTTTAGAAAAGAACGAAAGAACAGTTTCATATGTTTGATATTTTCATATCCTGCCAAAAAATTTCAATATCCGTCCTATATCCGTCCCACATTATTTGAATTTTCGATTTCCCGCTAACAATTTTTTAATTCCCGCTAACAAATTTTTGTCCGGCCTTTATATCTTAAAATGTAAGACGGAAATAGGACGGAATATGGAAGGGTATGACAGAGTATTTTTTAGAAAAGAACGAAAGGACGGTTTCATAGGTTTGATATTTTCATTTCCCGCCAAAAAATTTCAATATCCATCCTATATCCGTCCTATATTATTTGAATTTTCGATTTCCCGCCAACAATTTTTTAATTCCCGCTAACAAATTTTAGTCCGACCTTTATATCTTAAAAATGTACGACAGAATTAGGACGGAATATGGACGGGTAGGACAGAGTATTTTTTAGAAAAGAATGACAGAAGCAGTCCGTCCTAAATCAATCCTATAGGCCGCGGAATAAACTGCCAATTGGAATAATTAAAGTCGTAACTTTCTCAAAAACCATCAAACCGACGCATCTCCAAAACCATTCAATCACACCCTAAAATGACCCACTTCAAATAATTCATAGTTTTCAATCCCAAATCTTATTCTTTTTGCCAGTGTTTTTATGTGGCTTAGGATCTTTTGATTTAATAACTGAAATAAATTAACGTAATAACTGAAATAAATTAACTTAAATAAGGGACGTATTTAGGACGGACAACTTAATCTTTTTTTGATTAAGAAATCTGTCCTTTATTCGTCTCTTTCCGTCCTTTTATGTGTATAATAAAAATAATTTTTTATTTTATATAAATAAGAAATAATAATTAATAAAGGTCCGTCCTATGACCGTCCTTTATGCTAGAATAATTTTTTAAAATTTTTTTTAAATAAATAATAATTTAAAAAAATATTAGTCTGTTCTTTCGCCTTCCAATATCCGTCCTTTACTATATCCCAAAATTGTAATTTTTCATTTTTAAAAAGAAAAAGGAAAATAATGAGCATTCCATCCTATATCCGTCCTTTTTAAAATGCCGTCTTATTTCCGTCCTATTTCCGTCCTAATTTATTAAAAATTAAAGGACGGCTATAGGACGGGATTTTAATCCGTCCTTTTAGGTCCGTTTTCTAGTAGTGACACAGACACAGACACAAACAAACTACGTACACAGACAGAGAAACACACACAGAATACAAACAAACATAGATGAGTAAGCAACCATATTGCGGCCATTTTTGTCAATTGATTACAATGGACGGATCTGAACCTCATTCTTTGGTTAGGTTTTATTTTGTAAAAAATGAATGTTTACTTTTAAATAATTTTACTGTATTTTGAATCTATTTTTTTAAATTTCAATTTCACTAACGGTACTGTTAGTTTACAAATGTTTATTTTTTTAAAAATGTCTTTGGATGGGTTGGTGGGGGTGGGGGTGGGTAGTCTGTGTCTACAGTCTGAGGGTATGGGTGTTTGTGTGTCTATATGTGTAGCCTGGGTTTGCAGTCTGTGGGTATGTGTGTTTGTGTGTCTGTATATGTAGCCTGTGTTTGTGTGTCTGTATATGTAACCTGGGTTTGTAGTCTGTATGTGTCACGCCCCGTTCCCCAGAATACCTGGCATCAATTTTTTTTTCCAGGTATCCCGAAGAATGAGGGTGGAGAGAGAGAAGAGGAACTGAATAAGCAAAGGCAGGCCACTACGCACATGATGGGATAGTACCTGTACTGCTCCATGTATAACAACAAGGATTACAAGCCATTTATACAACATCACCAGGAGTACATGTACAATTTCCACATGCATACACACACACACACACACACACACACACACACACACACACACACACACACACACACACACACACACACACACACACACACACACACACATATAGCCAACACAACATCCGATGAAGTATACAAAATGAACTTCAACTCAGGTTACACCTCACAAAAGGCGCTACCAACTCCACTACCTCAGAGTACAACACGACTCCCTGAATTACCCCACACCCCCAACTCCAGACTCTTAAGTCTCCCAGGCTTCCTAACTGCCTGCTACCTGAAAAATAAGGAGGAGCACATCAATGTGTGCCCCAGTAGGAACCAACTTGGGTTTGGAGTTCCATTTAAGGTTATCAAATTCCAAGGCAAACAAGAGATATAGAGTATGTACGTAAGTGATATAATGAAAATTAAATAGGTAAAACAAGGAAATCATACCTGCGGTCCAGTGTCGAGTTACTGCAAGGAAAGGGTTAGTACGAATAATAATAATATTAATAATAACAACACCAGTATTCAGGTAATCACTATCTGATAAAACAAGTGCAAGTGCATGTGGTAAGACATAGAGTCACAAAGAAATAGAAAAGTGAAGGGGAATCGCTGCCAGTAGAAGATGTAACACATAAATCTTATTTTATTATTTCATAATTGAGTTAACTGGAACTTGGGTAAACTGTGTGATACCAGGACCTGGACTTCACCCCAAATTTGGGGTGAATACAGCACACGACGCAGTGGACACGGGCACTGTACGCCGGGCCTCTCAGCTCCCTCGTCCCTGGCAGGAGTGAGGCTCTACCACAATAACATAACCTCCGTATGTCCCCTCCACTCCCGGCAAGGCGAGTGGGTGTAAATATCACATATCACATAACATTTCCCCCAACTTCTCAGTCCAGGCCTCATATCCACAATTTACTCAAATCCCACTTAAAACCCGGGATTTGCTAACTCACCCTCATTAGAGAGGATTGAGATATTTAATAGTTTCATTTCATCATTTTAGTAATGAATAAGTCATGTTGCATGGCATCCCATTTCATATTCATATCAACATGGGTCATACACCGAAGTGTCATGCCCTCCATTGTATTCATACCAACCCATCATCACATCACATATAGTACCATGCATGACAGGCTTCCAACATTACAAATTTATATCAAATTTCAATTCATATCCACACGATTGAGCATTTCTCACATTTTTAGCATTTGCCTTCATTCAGGCAATTCATCGAACACCTGACGGGCATCATTTGTAACAAGACAATCCAACAACATTTACATGTGCCAAGGATATGAATATTCATTTTACCATACAACATTACTAAGCAAGAATAAACATGGCCAATTAACCACAATTAGTGAAAAGAATAGTACTTAATAAATTCAGCTTGCTGAAATTGAAAGAACAACCATATAGATCAACATATTTCATCCATTTTTCTTGGGAATTTAACAAAACTTTATAAATGAAAGTTGGAGGTATAGAAGTTATGGATATACATAAAAAATTTCATGCAAAAATATGAATTATACGACTTATGGTGATTTAATTAGTGAAGTGTGTTAATTCTGTTTTTCAGACAGATTTTAGGGTCTGTGTTCAAAGCCAATTTTGGGCATGTTCTAGCCAGAATTCTGACATAAGAGCAGCTGATGAACTTTGAAAAAACTTGTTAGCTTTCCACCAAGACCAAAATCATAAAATTCCAAGATGTGTGCAACTCTGTAGGACAAATTACTAAACTGTGTCAACACTGAAAATCAAACAGACATGTTGTGAAGATGGATTTATTTCTCCCAATTCCTGAATTGAAACTATATCAAAATTTATATGATTTTGGGGTATAACTTCATGATCTACATGCTCATAATTTTTTCGAAACATGATTCGAGCTACAGTAACTGTAATGGAATCTACAACAGACATCAAAAATTCTGAAATTCAGAAGGAGATGACTTTGCTAGGAATTTCAAAGAGAAAGTTGTGAAATTGAGCAATAACATGTAAAAATTGTTTTTCTTCATCAAATATTAGATAAAACATGCTATAAAAACAAATTATAAAAATTTAAATTGATTGGAATTCCAATCCCAAGAGATTCCTACCTCAAATCTCAAATTCTCCTTCTCTTTCCCTTTCTTTCTTCTCCATCTTCTTCTCTCTTGAAGTAAGCTTGAACCCCTTCTTTTTGGAATTAGGAATTAGGGTTTTTGGGTTGAAGAAGGAGGGGGAAGGGAGTATAGGTGGCCGGCCATGGTAAGGGGAAAGGATGGGGAAAAAATTAGAAAAGAAAGGAAAAGAAAGAAAAAGAAAGTTCAAGAAAGAAAGAGGATTTTCCACCAAAATATCTTTAACCTAGAAGCCTCTTATGGATAAGCATGCAACATTTCAAATGACCAAAATACCCTCTTGACTTCCCACTAATTACAAGTGTGCCATTACTTTATGTACCGACCACCTAAGTATGTACGCACAACAGTTTTAACGCAAATGACCGTTTTGCCCCTGACTTTTCTAAAAATTTACGGGAGTGGCCATTGACCCCAATCCCCTTTCACACTAGCATGGCTCTTCCTACACACATCCACGGATATCCATGCATGCATTCATGCTTCACACACACACACGTCCAACATATTTCTGTTGTTTTGCACTTACGGCGTCTTTCACACTTCTTCCGCACTCTTTCTTGCTTTCTAGTCCTTAAACACATGTCACGGCCTAATCCCCCAGTGCACTACGCTACATACATCGATACCTACGCTGATTTCACGCCTACACATGCACCGTAGGTAGAAATATATGTGTGTTCAGTAGAATACGCGTATAGTTCAAAATAGGGCATGACATCCTACCCACCTTAAAATAAAGTCCGTCCTCGGACTTCCTATGGTGTGGACCTTACCTAGGTCAGCTAGGGATGATAGTCTTACTACCCATGAGGTACAAACAAGAATACATATCTACCTCACATTTATGTACACTATATACTTCACTATCACCCATACACATTTGCATCACGCACAAGTCACAGATACATCCTATTACTCATCTAGCAGCACATCCATATCTCTATATGCATCATTACATATACATACGTATATGTTTTTCACGTAAACGTCTAGGCACACCAACTCACACCTTAACATATACATCACTCACCACAAATAAGTCTCCATACATATTATTACATGTATTTATACCACTTCCCATATCTATATGCATTTGGCATCACACCATATCCACATCACGGTACATAACGTATCCATACATGGCGTGCTTTTAGATACATCACCATACACTCTAGTATGAACTCATTTATAGTCTATCTCTTTATATATTTCCATATACGTCTACATCCATGCATAGACATCCAGCAATACACATTAACCTACACACCATTGCTTAATAAAACATGGTCACTATCACGGTGTCACTCTGTATGTACTCTGGATCCCTATACTCCCACTACTTAATCACATGGGCTTACTCACATTCATAGGCACGTAAATACATACATACACATAATAGTTAGTCGCATCCATAGATACGTTCACGTGCACGTAATAGCACATGCACGATTAAGTCACACAAGGTTCACAATTATAACCATAAATAAGTACACACACAACATCACATCCACAGTAGTGCACCTACTGCCCCACACAGATAGGTACATATATCACCACAATACACCAGAGTGCACAACATAACACGTTCCCTTCATATGCTATATATATGTATAACTATCCCTGCATCTGCTACACACATACTTTCATTATGGACAAACAAATATAAATATCCATATACACTGCATGCACACGTATATACACAAATGCGCAACCAAGTACACACTGTCCAATACACATGTATCAAACAGTTTCATTCGCTTACATTTGTCACACATATATACACCTATCTTTCATATCTATCATAACTACATTTACATTGCACATTCACGCACATACACACATGCTCTGATACGGACCTGTATATTCACGCATACAAATAAGAATACATTTATCCCAAGCACACTAAGATACATCTAGAGAAACAACCATGTGGAATAGATCAGCAAGTTGAACAAGATACGTATAAGTATATATACATATATGTATTCATTCATCCAATATACACACCATTACATATATTCCCAATGCACAGTACACCTACATGAACACATCCCTACGCCTCACATTCATACAAGTATGATACATATTCGCATATAGGTAACAAACAATACTTCACATAAATACTCCACATATACTCATACACACACTCATTATATACCTTCAGATATATTCATATCAACCCCCATATATATATACCTCTAGGCCTACACATAGCCATATACACGTTCGCTCATACACACCAGATTATTATTCTAATAGTAGGTATACACACACACACACATACATACATACATACATACATACATACATACATACATACATACATATACATACATACATACATACATACATACATACATACATACATATATATATATATACATACATATATATATATATATATATATATATATATATATATATATATATATATATATATATATATATATATATATATATAAGGATCCATACAACCATGCACATACATTCACATGTATGGGCACGCGCGCACACACACACACCATACGTATCCTGCTATTACACACCTATATAGTCAAGCTACTCAAACTATACTAGTAGGTAGTTGATAGCTACCCATACCACTATATACGTAATATCCCATTTCCACACTTTTACTGACATACTCGTACATACACAAATAAGTGTATTCCAATATTTATACACATTCAGTAGATAGTCACATCTCATATACATACACATTCATATACTGATACATGCGTATCAGAATAGGGATCATTTACATAGATATACATATAACCACTCATAAGACAGATATCAATACACGTTCAATAATAGCAACACATTTGCACAGTCACACCACGCTTTCTACAACAAACATACATACATACAAGTATGTCATATACCAATACACAATCCCTCCTCATGCCACCATACACGGAAGGATACAGGTACTACATATACATCCAATGGTCCGATAGACGCCATTCGACGTGGCTCGCGTACACACACACGTGTATGTATATATATATATATATATCATAACTCTACTTAACCATGCAAACCTACAATCATTCCATATATATATATATATATATATCTGCACTCTATGTGTCAGATCCTTATGTCCATCACATCTTACATGCGTTACATGTCATGCATATATCCCTATCCCATAATAAGCACAGTATAGGACTAAGGGTTTAACGTAGGGTGGATGGCTAAAGCACCAATACCTACCTCGTAACGATCCCAAACACCTAGAAGCATTACTTGCATTATCCTTACATCTATTACGTATCTATATTGCTACCGACACCATGTATGGCCATTGCACAACACATATATTCACACAATAATACAACACACAAACATATACCAATTTAGGGTACTATATCGGTTCATATAGGCACGTAGGCAGCTCATACACATAATCACACTTACTCAAATCTAATACATTAAGAATTCATACACTAGTAATGCAACACTTGCGGTACATATATACACCAATATCCCAATCTATATCTACACCACCTACCCATACAAGCACACATATATTCACACTCATGCAATTCTTCCCATATACCCAAAGACAATGTTGACACTCCAGTACTCTATCCATACATGGATAGTCATACACACATCGGTACATTTCCCACGCGAGAACACAATCGCAATACAATAGATAGGAAACACATACATGATCTTATAATACATACGTATATATCCCCACTCACACCCCTACCATGTATATATATACATCTCCACTAACCTATATATACCACCAGTATACATGTACGAAGAATCATGTATACATCACCTATAGCTCAGGGTCACACGAATATAACACATGCCCATTCGTATATCCGCTTCATAAATCTATATACCACTATAACCATCCAAGATACAAGCAACTTTATGCTATTCAGGTATAATTACATATACCGAATACAAATATACCACCATATATATATAATTCAAATCTCTAAGCACAACAAATGCACTTGTACACACTGGTTCACACAGTTATAGATACACACGTATACCCCCAAATATACACCTATAGTGTAATACACTGTAAAAAGTTCATCCCGGACTCCCTAAAGTTAGGGGTTCAAGGGTGGATCACTGATAGCTCTAAGGTCTCTAAGGTCACCACCCACCTTAGGGCTAACCTATCCCAATCACCTACTGAAGCATTACAAGTACAATCCTTACGCACATCGCAGTGCGGTGACCTGCATGGGCCGCCAAAACTGTCACGCCCCGTTTCATAGAATAGCCGGCATCAATTTTTTTTCAAGTATCCTGAAGAATGAGGGTAGAGAGAGAGAAGAGGAACTGAATAAGCAAAGGCAGGCCACTGCGCACATGCTGGGATAGTACCTGTACTGCTCCATGTATAACAACAAGGATTACAAGCCATTTATACAACATCACCAGGAGTACATGTACAATTTCCACATGCATATATATATATATATATATATATATATATATATATATATATATATATATATATGGCAATCTTCCATTGCGAAAAAGGGGCTTTTCGCACTGTGCGAAAAGAATTTTATCTTTTTTTTGAATTTTTTTTTTCAAAAATTCTTTTTTTGATGTTTAATCCATACAAATATATACCCCAGGGAAAATAATGGGTGAACCCGTTGGGCATTAGAGCACCCATCCACCCGTTACAAATTTAACGGTCTCAAAACGTGCGAATTTGATGAAATGCCTTGATCGAAGGCCAAATGACATTATTTCTCAATGATTATTTTTTGAGGGGGGTATAACAACATATAATGAGGGTGGAAAAAAGAATTTTTGAAAAAAAAAATTTCAAAAAAAGACTAAAAACATTTTCGCACGGTGCGAAATGTTCTCATTTGAAAATTTTCCTATATATATATATATATATATATATATATACTAGTCATTACCCGTGCCCATAGGGCACGGTTTATTTAATGGCTGAGTTTTTCTCCCCCACAAATTTCAAGTTCCCCCAAATTTCAAGTTTTCCCACAAAATTTCAAGTTTTCCCCCCAAATTTAAGTTTTTCCCCAAAATTTAAGTCTCCCCATAATTGTCATTACCACCAAGGACAAACTTGCCACGTAGGACAAAGCTTTGTCCTAGTAGGATAAGATTCAAAATCTTCATAGAACTGAAAAAAATGGCCGGAAGGGGTAAGAATAAAAAGTGTGGGTGTGTGTGTGGGGAGGGTCCATAGGCAAAAATACAAAAACCGGGGTTGTATGTGCAAAATTCCCCACCTCCTCTTTTATCCCTCAAAATCTCATCTCTTGTATTTTCTCTTATTCAATTTCCCTGTTTTATATAATAGATATCCAAATTCTCTTATCCAATTTCTCATGTCCAAATTCTCTTATCAATTTCTCTTGATAACATCCGTCTTTTATATAATAGATATCCCTTATCCAATTTCTCTTGTCCAATATCTCTTATCCAATTTCTCTTGATAACATCTCTCGTTTGTAATATAGATATCTCTTATCCAATTTCTCTTGATAACATCACTCTTATCCAATTTCTATTGTCCAATATCTCTTATTCAATTTCTCTTGATAACATCCCTCATTTATAATATAGATATCTCTTATCCAATTTATCTTGTCCAATATCTCTAATCCAATTTCTCTTGATAACATCCCTCTTTTATAATATAGATATCTCTTATCCAATTTCTCATGTCCAATATCTCTTATCCAATTTCTCTTGATAACATCCCTCTTTTATAATATAAATATCTCTTATCCAATTTCTCTTGTCCAATATCTCTTATCCAATTTCTCTTGATAACATCCCTCTTTTATAATATAGATATCTCTTATCCAATCTCTCTTGATAGCATCCCTCTCTTATAATATAGATATCTCTTATCCAATTTCTCTTGTCCAATATCTCTTATCCAATTTCTCTTGATAACATCCCTCTTTTATAATATAGATATCTCTTATCCAATTTCTCATGTCCAATATCTCTTATCCAATTTCTCTTGATAACATCCCTCTTTTATAATATAGATATCTCTTATCCAATTTCTCTTTTCCAATATCTCTTATCCAATTTCTCGTGATAACATCCATCTTTTATAATATAGATATCTCTTATCCAATTTCTCTTTTCCAATATCGCTTATCCAATTTCTCTTGATAACATCCCTCTTTTATAATATAGATATCTCGTATCCAATTTCTCTTGATAACATCCCTCTCTTATAATATAGATATCTCTTATCCAATTTCTCTTGTCCAATATCTCTTATCCAATTTCTCTTGATAACAACCCTCTTTTATAATATAGATATATATATAGCCAACACAACATCCGATGAAGTATACAAAATGAACTTCAACTCAGGTTACACCTCACAAAAGGAGCTACCAACTCCACTACCTCAGAGTACAACACGACTCCCTGAATTACCCCACACCCACAACTCCAGACTCTTAAGTCTCCCAGGCTTCCCAACTGCCTGCTACCTGAAAAATAAGGAGGAGCACATCAATGTGTGCCCCAGTAGGAACCAACTTGGGTTTGGAGTTCCATTTAAGGTTATCAAATTCCAAGGCAAACAAGAGATATAGAGTATGTAAGTAAGTGATATAATGAAAATTAAATAGTTAAAACAAGGAAATCATACCTGCGGTCCAGTGTCGAGTTACTGCAAGGAAAGGGTTAGCACGAATAATAATAATAATATAATAATAACAACACCAGTATTCAGGTAATCACTATCTGATAAAACAAGTGCAAGTGCATGGGGTAAGACATAGAGTCACAAAGAAATAGAAAAGTGAAGGGGAAGCGCTGCCAGCAGAAGAAGTAACACACAAATCTTATTTTATTATTTCATAATTGAGTTAACTGGAACTTGGGTAAACTGTGTAATACCAGGACCTGGACTTCACCCCAAATTTGGGGTGAATACAGCACACGACGCAGTGGACACGGGCACTGTACACCGGGCCTCTCAGCTCCCCTGTTCCTGGCAGGAGTGAGGCTCTACCACAATAACACAACCTCCGTATGTCCCCTCCACTCCCGGCAAGGCGAGTGTGTGTAAATATCACATATCACATAACATTTCCCCCAACTTCTCAGTCCATGCCTCATGTCCACAATTTACTCAAATCCCACTTAAACCCCAGGATTTGCTAACTCACCCTCATTAGAGAGGATTGAGATATTTAATAGTTTCATTTCATCATTTTAGTAATGAATAAGTCATGTTGCATGGCATCACATTTCATATTCATATTAACATGGGTCATACACCGAAGTGTCATGCCCTCCATTGTATTCATACCAACCCATCATCACATCACATATAGTACCATGCATGACAGGCTTCCAACATTACAAATTTATATCAAATTTCAATTCATATCCACACGATTGAGCATTTCTCACATTTTTAGCATTTGCCTTCATTCAGGCAATTCATCGAACACCTGACGGGCATCATTTGTAACAAGACAATACAACAACATTTACATGTGTCAAGGGTATGAATATTCATTTTACCAGACAACAATACTAAGCAAGAATAAACATGGCCAATTAACCACAATTAGTGAAAAGAATAGTACTTAATAAATTCAGCTTGCTGAAATTGCAAGAACAACCATATAGATCAACATATTTCATCCATTTGTCTTGGGAATTTAACCAAACTTTATAAATGAAAGTTGGAGATACAGAAGTTATGGATCTACATATAAAATTTCATACAACAATATGAATTATACGACTTATGGTGATTTAATTAGTGAAGTGTGTTAATTCTGTTTTTCAGACAGATTTTAGGGTCTGTGTTCAAAGCCAATTTTGGGCATGTTCTAGCCAGAATTCTGACATAAGAGCAGTCTGATGAACTTTTAGAAAAACTTGTTAGCTTTCCAACAAGACCAAAATCATAAAATTCCAAGATGTGTGTAACTCTGTAGGACAAATTTACTAAACTATGTCAACACTGAAAATCAAACAGACATGTTGTGAAGATGGATTTATTTCTCCCAATTCCTGAATTGAAACTATATCAAAATGTATATGATTTTGGGGTAGAACTTCATGATCTACATGCTCATAATTTTTTTTGAAACATGATTCGAGCTACAGTAACTGTAATGGAATCTACAACAGGCATCAAAAATTCTGAAATTCAGAAGGAGATGACTTTGCTAGGAATTTCAAAGAGAAAGTTGTGAAATTGAGCAATAACATGTAAAAATTGTTTTTCTTCATCAAATATTAGATAAAACATGCTATAAAAACAAATTATAAAAATTTAAATTGATTGGAATTCCAATCCCAAGAGATTCCTACCTCAAATCTCAAATTCTCCTTCTCTTTCCCTTTCTTTCTTCTCCATCTTCTTCTCTCTTGAAGTAAGCTTGAACCCCTTCTTTTTGGAATTAGGAATTAGGGTTTTTGGGTTGAAGAAGGAGGGGGAAGGGAGCATAGGTGGCCGGCCATGGTAAGGGGAAAGGATGGGGAGAAAATTAGAAAAGAAAGGAAAAGAAAGAAAAAGAAAGTTCAAGAAAGAAAGCGGATTTTCCACCAAAATATCTTTAACCTAGAAGCCTCTTATGGATAAGCATGCAACATGTCAAATGACCAAAATACCCTCTTGACTTCCCACTAATTACAAGTGTGCCATTACTTTATGTACCTGCCATTACTTTATGTACCGACCACCTAAGTATGTACGCACAGCAGTTTTAGCCCAAATGACCGCTTTGCCCCTGACTTTTCTAAAAATTTACGGGAGTGGCCATTGACCCCAATCCCCTTTCACACTAGCATGTCTCTTCCTACACACATCCACGGATATCCATGTATGCATTCATGCTTCACACACACACGTCCAACATATTCCTATTGTTTTGCACTTACGACGTCTTTAACACTTCTTCCGCACTCTTTCTTGCTTTCTAGTCCTTAAACACGTGTCACGGCCTAATCCCACCGTGCACTACGCTACATACATCGATATCTACGCTGATTTCACACCTACACATGCACCGTAGGTAGAAATATATGTGTGTTCAGTAGAATACGCGTATAGTTCAAAATAATGCATGATAGTATGTGTAGTCAGTGTGTCTGTGTGATGTGTGTTGTGTTTGTGTAGTCTGTGTGTGTGGTCTGTGTGGATGGGTGCGGAACGATGTGGATAGTCTTTATGTATATTTTGTGGATGTGAGTGTGGGGGTAGTCTGTTTGTGTATACTGTGTTTGTAGTCTGTGTGTATGTATGAGGGTAGTTGATGTGTCATAATATTCCACATTTTATCTATATGTTTTCACGTCAAAATGATTGCTTAAATCCGATTTTATACGCTTTTACGCTAATAACGAGAACTATTTGACTTTAAGAGTGTTTGTTTGCATTTCAGGGAATACCGGGCAATTCGGACCATATTGGAGAGTAAGGCACGAACACCGATGCCGAAGCATCGGCGATGCCACATTTGACGACTCAAAGCCGCTGGAAAGGAGCAAGAAGAAGAAGCAAAGAAGAAGAGAAGAGAGGAGAGGAGAAGAGAGAACCTTGGCCAGCTTTCCCAGGTCGCTGGTCGAGCGCTTCGTGCGCTCGACCGAGCTATGATACAATGAGCAAGGAGCAAAGCTACAAGGGGTCGCTCAACCGAGCGACCCAACTCGCTCGACTGAGTGACCCCCAATGCTCGACCGAGCTAGTTGTCAGGAGAGCCCAAGAATTTGCCTCAAAGCTCTCGAGAAAGTTCGCGCCTAATTCGCTTGGTCGAGCGGCCAATCACTCGACCGAGCGAATGATTTGTAGTGAAAAGTGTATATTTATGCCCCCTAACTACCCCCATCTTGTGTATATAACTCATTGAATCATGCTTACTTAAATATATTTGCACCAATTCATCATCTTGTGAGCATATGATTTTATTTAAGCACAATTTCACTCTCCAAAGCTTTATAAACATGAATTGTATTTTCACATATTTTTCTGGATTTTTCAGGAGTCCCGAAGGGGACAAAATCAAGTAATTGGAGAAGTGAACATAAGGCCAGGACAGTTGACTGTCCTTACAACGACAGTCGCCTGTTATCTCGACAGTCGTCTGGAGCAAGCCAAAGTGCAACACAGTCGCCTGCGGAAGGATTGACAGTCGACTGTACCGCTATGCAGTCGACTGTTAGTTCTTCAGCAGTCGACTGTTTCATCTCCTCCCGAAGGGCAAAGGAAATCCAACTCTCTGTCGATTTGAAACTTCTGCAGCAGGCGACTGAAACACAAAAGACAGTCGCCTGTGTCATTCACAGTCGACTGTGATTTTAAGACAGTCGCCTGCCCCTCCGTTGGAAGCTACGCTGCCTGACCAACGATAGGCAACTGACGTTTGTTCAGCAGTCGCCTGTCTCGGGTTTTTCCTGGAGGATCTGGGTTACGAGAAACAGGTTTTTCTTAACCCGATTTCTCCCCAGTCGCTATGGGCCGTTGGATGCTACTTTGGAGGGTTAGGATGCAATGCCCTTGGGGTTTAAAACCCCTAAACTCTGATGTAATAGGAGAATTCTGTCAGCCTCATTTTTGTTGTTCCATTGGGGGTTTAGACCCCCATCTTCTTCCCAGGGGCTAGGGCTAGGGCTTGGAGGCCATTGGAGCTTGGTGGAGCTTGGAGGAGGAGCAAGAGAGGGAAAGCCTGCGTTTTAGGGTTCTATTTGATGATCTCTTTTCCTCTCTTGTAACATTTGGTTTCTATTGTTTTGTAATGAGTATTATTGAATGATTGTTGAATGAGAGTGAGTCCCATTTGATAGTTGTTTGATTTCTGGCTTGTAATGAATGTTAATTTGCTTTTCTTAATTGATTATCAAGTTTCTTTCATTATGAAGGCCTAGAGCCAATAGTGTGCGGAATTAGGATTAGCTAGGGTTTGTGAGATTGAATAGTAATTGCTCATTCCTTGCAGTTAATTGGATTAGCATGCCTTGAAATGGATGCTAATAGTGTTGATTGATGGGTTGTGCCCTAGATTTCATTGAGTCGTGCACCAATCTTGGCGGTGCCATAGAACGGTGGTGTACCCTAAGGGTCACACCTACGTGCACCATCCTTGCATTCTATTGACACGGATGCAAGGATTGACTCAGGACTTAAGTTAGGGATCCAACCCACTAATCAACACACGAATGCATCGTGCATTACCCTTGGTGGGGCCGCAGAACGACGATGTGCCTTAAGGGCATTACCTATGTGCACAACCCCGCATACTGATCACTCCTTATTTTACACCTTTTTTCCGCATCATTGCATGCCATTTAGATCGCTCAAATCATGTTTTCATGATTTATCGACAATATTGCGATGCTTTTCACGATTTGTTGTTTTTGTCGTATTTCAGGAGATTTGGAGCGATTTGGGGTGATCCCCTGATACGGCTACTCCAGAGTGTCACCGATGACTTCCCCGAGGGGTATTTTGCTATTGGAGAGGAGTGGAAGAAGAAAGAACGTCGCAGGAGCGACGAGGAGGCAAAAACAAGCTGTTTGGGCATTTTTGGTGTCTCACTCGGCCGAGTGACGACAACTCACTCGGCCGAGCCACCCCCGAAGTGAAGACCCCCGAAGACCCAGGCTTACTGGAAATTCTCAGGGTTTGTCACTCGGCCGAGCGACTTTTGTCACTCGGCCGAGTGCGACGCGCTGCCTGTAGCGAAAATTGCGATTTTCAGGCTGCTCAGGGGCATTTTGGTCACAGTTTTTTGGACGATTTTGGAGGTATTTAACCCCAGTTTTTAACCTAGATTGGAGAGCTTTTCCCTTTACTTTTTGCAGCTTTTTAGATTAAACTTTTTAGCTTTAGATTTTTGTGATTGGAGAGGAGAGGAAAGTTTATTTTTGTTGGATTCTTGGAGAACTCTATTGGTTTGTCTCCCTCTCCATTAAAAATCTCATTTTTATTGCTTAATTGAATATTGTGATGAATTCTCTTGTTATTTCAATTGATTATTTTTGCAATTGTGATATGAATTATGAGTAGTCTATACGTCTTGGGGCGTGGGGATGAACCCTACGAGCCCAATTTCTTATTTGTGATGAATTGGTAGAAATATTGCTAGAATTGCTATTATGGTTAGATTGGGATCGATTTACTACGGATAGCTAGGTGTTCATATCGATTGGGATTTGCAAGATATTGGATCCCAATTCGATAGGAAACCCTAGAAATCCGAATTGGGTTGGAATCGAGTTTCCGTAGTATCGGTTTGCAAGAGATTGGACCGATACTAGGGTTTTCGGTTGCAATTCCATGCTGATACCCGTTTGCAAGAGATTGGACGGGTAGGAACTATCCCAACCTAGGTCGTGGCCCGAGTTTGCACGAGAGTGGGCTCATGGCGCGATTGAACGATGATGTTGATCCTAATGCTAGCTTGCCTAGGCTAGGGTTTGCAAGAGATTGGACCCAAAACCTAGGATAGCTATAGACCGGTAACAGCGCGAGAGCGTGAGCTAGGTTTTACATTCAGTTGCAACTAGTTCATCCGAAATTCTACCCTAGCAATGTTGATGCCAACGAATCACATTGACGAGATACGGTGAGTAGCGGGGATTCCCCATTCCCTAGGCGTCCTTTATTTGATTTGATATCCCCATATTTTGTCTGACGATTGTGACAGGATCGCCAAAGGCAAATTCTCTCTTTTCCGTTCTTAATAGCCAGGTTGTTCGGAGCAAGCACTTTCATTCGTCCTCCCTGTGTTCGATAACCCGCTCGCCACTACACCGTGCGCTTGTGATAAAACTACAACCGTCGATCCGGGACGTGTATCCGGGGTGCGATCAAGTTTTTGGCGCCGTTGCCGGGGAGGCGATTGCGTTTGACCCTACCACCCTAGCTATTTCTTTCTTTTTGTTTTATTTCTTTATTTTTTTATCTAACCCTTCCATTGTGCTAATCACTCCTTTGAAACTTTGTTTTCCCGTGCATGTACATAAGATCCACTACGGACCCTGAAGCTATATTATTTGATCCCGAGATTGAACGTACCGTGCGGAGAATCAGAGCAGAGAGGAGACAAGATCCGGAAGGGAGGTTTATGACCAACCCAGAAACTGCGGAACAATTAGCGGCAAGAATGGCGAGGATTATTTCTATCCGAGATAGGCTTCGGCCTAAGACCTCTTCTACGACCTCATCCATTGCCATGCCGGAGTTGGCGGCTGACAAGAATTTTGAGCTGAAGACTGGACTAGTGGTTCTGATGCAGCAGAATCCATTTCATGGGAATGCCCATGAAAATCCCCACTACCACATCCAGCTATTTTTGTCGAAGTGCGCCACATTTCAGATGACGGGGGTCTCCATCGATGCCATCAGACTGCGCCTCTTCCCCTTCACATTAAAGGATAAAGCACTTTATTGGTTGAGGACGCAAGCTGAGGGAGTCTTTACCACATGGGACGAGTGGCGAGTGCGTTCATTGACAAGTTCTATCCGCCCTCTAAAACGGTAAAGATTAGGAGTGCTCTTATGTCCTTCAAGCAAGGACCCCAAGAGACGCTCTATGAGGCTTGGGAGCGTTTCAAAGACCTGCAGCATCAGTGCCCGCACCATAGCATTGAAGATTGGGAGCTAGTTCATAGCTTCTACAATGGTCTCCAACCGGGGACCAAGCAGATTATTGATGCCTCGGCAAATGGTGCCATCCTATCGAAGACTCCCGACAAAGCTACGTCCCTAATTGAGGAGATGGCATCAAACAATCAACAATGGGGCGACGAGCGAGGACACTCTTCGTCCACCTTAAAGCCATCCAGCATCTATGAGGCGAAGGCCGCAGCGGAGCTGACAAACAAGTTTGATTCTCTCCACAAGGTGGTGGAGAGACTGGAGAAGTATATCACGGAGCCCCAAGGAACCCCTTCCACATCCGCACCAACGAATCAAATGTGTGATTGGCAAGACCAATCTCAAGCTATGTGTTTGGGAGGAGAGCAAGGAGAGGGATCCTTGGAGCAAGTTCAATATGTCGCGGGGAACCAAGGATATTGGGCCAATCCGGCCACTAGAAACCATCCCGGTTTCTCCTATGCCAACAATGAAGGAGCGTTGAACCCACCGCAACAACCACCTCAACAAGCTCGACCACCACCGCAACAACAACAACATTATCCACCGAGGGGGCCTCCACAACAAAATTTCGCACCGAAGCAACAAGTTCCACCCTATAGGCCGCCCGGATACAATCAAGGGTGGAGAAATCAAAACCCTCCACAAGCTCAACAACGATCCGAATTTGAAGCTAGAGTGGAGGAGTTTATGGTCGAGCAAAATAAGATCAATGCTTGCTTGAAGGCGGGCCAAGACTCCCTTACAACCGTTGTAGCCCAAATCTCGGAGCAATTGGCGTTGCTCAATCGAAATACTCAACAATTACCAGCTCAACCCGAGCAAAACCCACGGGGCAACACCGGCCACATCAATGCCGTGGTTGCCGTTACAACTAGAGGCGGGGGTGGGACTGGAAAGGTGCTCTCTCTCAAGCGCAAGAGTCCGTACAAGTAGTAAAATCTGGGAGTCCAGATGTCGAATCCACGGGAAGAAATCTGTTGCAACCACAATTCAAATCAAATAGAAATCCTACGAAAAGAAACTAACCACTTCACAAATGATGACGGTGATGGTGATGTGAACACGTGAACAATGCGAACATAGAAATACGTGAGAACAAATATCTATAAAAAGTGTGCACATGGTATGGGTTCGCTAGGGTCAACGATTCGTATTAATTTGGTTGATGAATATATCACAATGAATTCTCTTTTTGAGAGCAATTCACCGGGAAAAATATCTAATATAACTCAATGAATTCTCCTTTTGGGAGCAACTCATCGGAAGATGCCCTTTTGGGGGTTCAAACACAATATTCAAAAAGATCGTCGCTAAAGTTATAATACGATATGAAACTCTCTTTTGGAGAGATCAAAACTACGGTATGAAACTCCCTTTTGGGGAGATCAAAACTCACCCTTTTGGGGCGATCATCAACTTAATTCAATTCTTTTGGAATCTGAAAAAGGCGATTTACGATCAACGATTACAATTTTAGCGGCGTTTAACGATTTAGCACGAGGAATTTCAACCAAATAAACACGAATAATATCCCCTAACTACTCCATACCATGCACAACAGAGGTTTAGCTACACATTATGCAAAAATAAACAAGTTCCATAGCCAAATACATCAAGAATATAGCAAAATACGGTAGAAAAAGCACTAAATAAGGAGTTTAAGTTAAGAATTCATCACCAAATATCCTTGAAAATACATCAAAAACTCTCTGGAAATAATAAAATAGCCTCTGGAATTTTACAGAATTTTTCAGAGGGGAAATACGGCTTCTAGAGCCTCCAATACGCCCAAAATACGCCCCAATCTGCTTGAATACGCCCAAAAAACCCTAAAATACCTTATATACGCTCATTGCGGGTTTAAATAGGCTTAACGGGTCTAAACCCGCACCATTTACACGCCCGAAGCAATCTCAGCCGAACATCTGGAGCGGAGCAAACCAATACCGCACGATCAAAGCGGGATTCGTTGTAGAGATGCCACGTGTCCCCCGCTATCGGATCCATCCGCCCGCGCCCGCATCCATCTTCGTTACGAATTCAACTCGGGATGTTGGTAGCCGTTGGATCGGAGATCCGACCGCCTAGAAGAGGCCACGTCGCTGAGCAGATCGCCGCTTCTTCGCATTCGCTGCGGATCGAGTCCGCTTCGATATCCGCCGTTGGATCTGCATCGTGTGGCTCCCAAGAAGCCACGTCGCCACATCGAAACGTTTCGATTTGGAAAGCGGGTTGATTGAGAGCCGTTTGATGTGGTGGGGCAGCGTTAGATTGCTGCCGCGTGTCCCCCCCGATTTCGCGAGGCGGGGTGATTTGAGGCCGTCTGATCGAGCGGGGGGTGTCTTGGATGTCGACGCGTGGCAAAGTGAGTCGCCCGCCTTCGCCTGCGATCCGCTCGCCTGTGGGCCTTTGGATCAGAATCGAGCGGCTGAAACGTAGCCACGTCGTCGCTAACGTTTGAAAATGTCGGGATCGCTAGGGACCGTAGGATCACGATCGAGCGGATCCTATTAGGCCACGTCGCCCCTCCCGATCGTTCTGATCTGCGCTGCTGATGGCCGTTGGATTGCGATCTAACGGCGTAGATAAATCCACGTAGCCCGCTTCTCTAAGCCGTCCGATCTGAGCGGGAGCCGCTCTGATGCGTCCACGCATTGCGCCAAGATTCGTGCCAACTTTATTTAATTCCAATAAATGGTATTCTGCATTCAAAAATTCATAGAAATTAGCACAGAACTCAGAAAAATACAAATAAATAGTCTTTGGAATCGTGAGATCGAGACGGTGCTAAGAAAAATATAATAAGTGCAGAAATACTTCATTATTTGCTGTTTTGTGCTCAAATAGTGTGTTTTCTCTAATAAATAAATGTGTAGAAAATACGTATGAATTAGAGAACAAAGTAGCATCTCATGAGCACAAAATAGGGCTAAATGGGGGGTTAAATATGTAATATTGAACCCGAATCACACCCCCCCAACTAGCGATTTGCTAGTCTCTAGCAAAAATAGCGATAAATACGGACGATCAATAAAACAATAAGTTCTTTCGAATTGCTTATGGCATGGCTCAATAATACGCATTCCAACATGGTCTTGGCCATCAATATACACATCCATGAACAAAATCAATCACACGGTATTTTCTCTAATTTAATATGAATAAATAACATGCAAGCATCGTTTTGCGCAAGCGAAAGTATAACACGTCGTTATATCCTAGTTTTCTTGTTTCCAAGGAATTGGCCTATCACAATAATCATTCAAGACATGGGTATTGAAGTTGCTTAGTGTACTCACCATTTCTTTTCTTTTATTCGTTCCGCGTAACGCGCCTCAAGCAACATTCGCAGAAAAAAGTATAACTTGGATCGCTCCATCAAATGAGTGAGTTTCCGGTCAATGGCTCCCAAATCAGACGATCATAGGGCATTAGGCCAAGAAGGACCCCTCGGACTGTACTACTCGAGCCAACCAAGTTATTTATTAGTGACATACTTATTCATTCATTTTTCATCGTTCATTTTTCATTCTTTTCATTCTCTTTTTTTTTCTTTCTTTGTAAGCACCCAACACCCCTTTTTTTTTCAAACATAAACATTAACGACCATGGCCAAATTCCTCTTCAACTTGAAAACTATTCTTAAAAATCGTGTATACTTAAGCTTTTTCCATCACATTAGCATGCATGAAATCAATTCAAACTATTTCGAGATATTAATCATGGAAATTGAAAATTTTCGTGTATAGCATATTAACGGCAATTCCATGAAGGAAAAATAATTAATCAAGCCATAAACAATTTTTAGAACTCAATTAACGTATAATCATCCGCATTTGAGGCATATGAAGGAGTTTTAAAAGATGAGATTTGGTGATTTATTCTTCTCAAAAAAAAAAATCCTAAGGTCTCATACACACCCCCCAACTAAAGATGGACATTGTCCTCAATGTCGGAAGAGGTACGAGTTTATTCAAGCAAGCAACCTAGAACGCATATAAAAACTACACTACTGGAAAGAACACACCGTGATCAAATGGCGGATCCCGAATCTTTGATGGTGGAGAAAGTTGTTCAATTTGCTCCTTGCGCTCCTCGGCGATTATTCTTCCTCCAGCGACTAAACTGGATCCCAGCAACGTGACTCCCAGCATCTCTATAAGATGTCCACCTATATCCTGCAAGAGATGAGTCACATCAATCCATTTTAGTTTAAAATTCTTCGAAATAAAATTATTCCAAATGTAGTCATCAAAATAAGTGAAAGAAATTAAAATAAGTTGACGACTACTCCCTGAAAGATATGCACTACTCTCTGTACGATGCTCGTTCATTGTGGAGAGGGATAAATGATTTTGGGACAAAACTGGAGGAGGGCATGGTTCTGACTCCATGGCGATAATCTCAAAACCCTTGTCCCTAGCTGTCTCCTCCTCTCGTTCTTCCAAAATTGCTAGCTCACCCTCTCTTTTGCACACACTTTTTGCCATGTGTATATTTATATTCGTGTCCTCGCTCGGTATTCCTGCAATAGAAGATGAACTCGTATTAGATTCTTGAAATCGAGTTTCAAAAGCATTACCTTCTTCTAAGCAAGCGGCAATCAAATTAATATTTTCAATGGAATTTTGAATCTGCCGACTCCGAGCAAGGAAATTCTCCTGGAATTGATGGGATGTGGCCTCCTGTGTCTGAATAGTCTGGTAAGCTTCCTCTTTCAAGGATCGCAAAGGTACGTCTACGCTTTGCTCTTCTTGATCGAGGCACGAAGGCTCCGTTGAATCGCTCGCTGAAGTCTCTTTACCGGTTTCTTCGTTTTCTTGCAGAGACTCCATGTATTCCCACGCCACTGTCGGCGTCATGCTTCCCAATAATTCCTACAGCTGAGGTTGTAGTCCTTCTAGGAAGAACTCCATAAGCTCTTCATTTGTGAAACCATGCTGCGGATAGCTCGATATAATGTCTGTGAACCTTCTCCAGGCCTGAAAGAAAGTTTCACAGTCAGTTTGATTAAAATTAACAATTTTGAGCTTTTCCATTCTATGTTTGTGTGCATTTGCATATCGTGCATCATAAAGATTGTTTGTGCAATAGAAGTTCATGAATTCCATTTTGAAATAAAATAAAATAATAATAAAAAAGTTTATGTACAGTAAAGTGGAAAGATCTCACCGAAGGTCCTCTAAATGAAATAAACCGTAGTCACAAACCATTCCTCCCCGGCAACGGCGCCAAAAACTTGGTGGGACCGGAAAGGTGCTCTCTCTCAAGCGCAAGAGTCCGTACAAGTAGTAAAATCTGGGAGTCCAGATGTCGAATCAACGGGAAGAAATCTGTTGCAACCACAATTCAAATCAAATAGAAATCCTACGAAAAGAAACTAACCACTTCACAAATGATGACGGTGATGGTGATGTAAACACGTGAACAATGCGAACATAGAAATACGTGAGAACAAATATCTATAAAAAGTGTGCACATGGTATGGGTTCGCTAGGGTCAACGATTCGTATTGATTTGGTTGATGAATATATCACAATGAATTCTCTTTTTGAGAGCAATTCACCGGGAAAAATATCTAATATAACTCAATGAATTCTCCTTTTGGGAGCAACTCATCGGAAGATGCTCTTTTGGGGGTTCAAACACAATATTCAAAAAGATCGTCGCTAAAGTTATAATACGATATGAAACTCTCTTTTGGAGAGATCAAAACTACGGTATGAAACTCCCTTTTGGGGAGATCAAAACTCACCCTTTTGGGGCGATCATCAACTTAATTCAATTCTTTTGGAATCTGAAAAAGGCGATTTACGATCAACGATTACAATTTTAGCGGCGTTTAACGATTTAGCACGAGGAATTTCAACCAAATAAACACGAATAATATCCCCTAACTACTCCATACCATGCACAACAGAGATTTAGCTACACATTATGCAAAAATAAACAAGTTCCATAGCCAAATACATCAAGAATATAGCAAAATACGGTAGAAAAAGCACTAAATAAGGAGTTTAAGTTAAGAATTCATCACCAAATATCCTTGAAAATACATCAAAAACTCTCTGGAAATAATAAAATAGCCTCTGGAATTTTACAGAATTTTTCAGAGGGGAAATACGGCTTCTAGAGCCTCCAATACGCCCAAAATACGCCCCAATCTGCTTGAATACGCCCAAAAAACCCTAAAATACCTTATATACGCTCATTGCGGGTTTAAATAGGCTTAACGGGTCTAAACCCGCACCATTTATGCGCCCGAAGCAATCTCAGCCGAACATCTGGAGCGGAGCAAACCAATACCGCACGATCAAAGCGGGATTCGTTGTAGAGATGCCACGTGTCCCCCGCTATCGGATCCATCCGCCCGCGCCCGCATCCATCTTCGTTACGAATTCAACTCGGGATGCTGGTAGCCGTTGGATCGGAGATCCGACCGCCTAGAAGAGGCCACGTCGCCGAGCAGATCGCCGCTTCTTCGCATTCGCTGCGGATCGAGTCCGCTTCGATATCCGCCGTTGGATCTGCATCGTGTGGCTCCCAAGAAGCCACGTCGCCACATCGAAACGTTTCGATTTCGAAAGCGGGTTGATTGAGAGCCGTTTGATGTGGTGGGGCAGCGTTAGATTGCTGCCGCGTGTCCCCCCCGATTTCGCGAGGCGGGGTGATTTGAGGCCGTCTGATCGAGCGGGGGGTGTCTTGGATGTCGACGCGTGGCAAAGTGAGTCGCCCGCCTTCGCCTGCGATCCGCTCGCCTGTGGGCCTTTGGATCAGAATCGAGCGGCTGAAACGCAGCCACGTCGTCGCTAACGTTTGAAAATGTCGGGATCGCTAGGGACCGTAGGATCACGATCGAGCGGATCCTATTAGGCCACGTCGCCCCTCCCGATCGTTCTGATCTGCGCTGCTGATGGCCGTTGGATTGCGATCCAACGGCGTAGATAAATCCACGTAGCCCGCTTCTCTAAGCCGTCCGATCTGAGCGGGAGCCGCTCTGATGCGTCCACGCATTGCGCTAAGATTCGTGCCAACTTTATTTAATTCCAATAAATGGTATTCTGCATTCAAAAATTCATAGAAATTAGCACAGAACTCAGAAAAATACAAATAAATAGTCGTTGGAATCGTGAGATCGAGATGGTGCTAAGAAAAATATAATAAGTGCAGAAATACTTCATTATTTGCTGTTTTGTGCTCAAATAGTGTGTTTTCTCTAATAAATAAATGTGTAGAAAATACGTATGAATTAGAGAACAAAGTAGCATCTCATGAGCACAAAATAGGGCTAAATGGGGGGTTAAATATGTAATATTGAACCCGAATCAGCGGGAAGGATACCACCCCCGCCATGATTCCAACCGAAGAGCCCGTGGAGGAGAATGTAGAGCCAATTGAGCCGGTAGTTGAAGTAGAGAAGGAGAAAGAGCCGCAAGAAAAAGAGAAATCTAGAGCGGAGCAATTGATTGAAGAGAGGCGTTTTATGCCACCGGTCCCATTTCTCCAGAGGCTTGCTAGAGCAAAAATGGAGAAACGGCTAGCAAAGTTTCTCGAGTATTTAAGAGGGGTAAGCCTCAACTTTCCTTTCCTCGACGCCATCGTTGAGATCCCGACATACGCCAAATTTTTAAAGGATTTGATTTCGGGAAGAAAGAGGAAGGAGAAAATTATGCTCGCCGAGGAGGGCTCTTGGTTCACCAAGAGAGAGAAGGAACCGGCTAAATTCAAAGACCCGGGGAGTTTTCGAATTCCTTGCACCTTGGACGGCGTCCCTCTACAAAAGGCGTTAGTGGACTTAGGGGCTAGTGTTAGCCTCATGCCTCTCTCTATGTTCCTAATGCTAAATATCGGCACGAAATTGAAGCCTACCGACATGCGGACAACTAGCCGATGGACGGATCACAAGGCCGGTAGGGATCACAGAGGACATCCCGCTACAAGTCCCGGGGGGCATATGTTTGCCATGTGACTTCATGATCATGGATGTCAAGGAGGAGGGAGACACGTCACTAATACTTGGACGCCCGTTCCTCGCCACCGCCGGTGTCATTGTCGACGTACGTGAAGGAACTCTAACATTGAATGTCGGCAACATCGAGGTGGAGCTTCATATTCCCAAGGCAATGAAGCACATGCCTTATCACGAGGAGCTGGACTATATGGACCTCCTTGACGAGGTCATTGAGGAGGCGATCCCCCATTCGATCGGCGCTCTATTCAAATAAGATTTTGAGGAAGGGTCGGATTTGAACCAAGAAGAGAAGATGGAGCATTCCCCCGACCTCTCCGTGAACATTAATGAAGGCGACGCTGATGTCGCAAGGATTCGAGAGCTCTGCAAGCTCTCGAAGATGAAGTCTCCGAAGAAAGCTCCGCCGATACGGAAATCGGTGTCACCGGTGAACCCGAGGACCGGAGCAAGCGCTAGCTTGGGGGAGCCACCCCCCAACACTATTCGAGACGAGAGACCACCGAGGGAGAACACGCCGCCGCAACTTCCGAATCCAAGCGTTCTCCCCGGAAAATTTGACGGGTGCATCTCATATGCACCCAATATCCCGTATTAATTGAAAATCATAGGGGGTCGAGCTCACGACCTTAAACGAGCGCTTGTCGGGAGGCAACCCGACGGTTATAGCTTTATTTTTACATTTTCTTTATTTTTGTTTTAGAAATTATTAGTGTTTCGAGTCGTTCACCCAAAAATTTCGTGATAACGGGTCCTATTTTTCTTTGACAGGAGAGGAGAACAAGGTACCCATCATTAGGAGGATGAACAAGGCGACGAGGAGCGCTTCAGGAAGGCGCTCGATGCTTAGGAGGAAGATGAAATCGACTGGAGGAAGAAAAACATAGTTTAGAGCCCAAACGAAGACAAACAGCAGAAAACAAAGTTCACTCGGCCGAGTATACTAGTCACTCGGCCAAGCACACAAGTTCGTCCACCCGAGCGGCTCACGGAGGAGGGAAGCCTGCTGTACCCAACTCTCTGTTTCTTTTCTTGATTGCAGTATAACTGCTACTCGGCCGAGTATATATATTCACTCGGCCGAGTAAAACTGATACGCTCCTAGGGCGAGTCTTGCCGAGTAGCTTGAGCCACTCGGCCGAATGGACTTACTCCACTCGGCCGAGGGTGGCAAGGCCACTCGGCCGAAGCGTAAGCGGGGAGGAATTTTTCCGTTGAGTTACTCGGCTGAGCGACCTAGTCACTCGGCCGAGTCGTAACTTTTTCTATAAAAGGGGGCGTGGGGGGCGCGTTTTTCGAAACGAGTTAAAATCCACAACGCCCGACCCTTCGACTCCCTCGGCCCTGATTCCCCCCCTCGCTCGCCCGATCTCTCGCCCCGCGCCGGCGCTCGGCCACCCACCTCCGGCCGAACGTCGCCGCCCCTCGCCCGAGTCGCCGCCGGCGGCCACACCTCCGGCCGAGCTCCGGTAACCCGATTTTTCGCCTATTTCTCCTCTTTTGTGTATTTTTTGACGATCCATGTGTTAAACGAACCCCAAACCCAAATTAAATTCAATTTCCATCTATTATACCCCTAGCCCCCCATGCGTTTTGAATATTACACGCTAATCTCTTTGTTTGATGTGCAGGGTATATTGGGGAGCTTAGGGGAGCCCAGGGGAGCTTCCGGGGATTGTTTTGGGCTACGTGGAGGCGTCGTATTCGCACGCTTCCATAGCTTTGCTCTCGCGGCGTGTCGCGGTATACTCTTTCCTTTATTTTACGCACGCCGCACTTTTCACGTTTTTGGTGAGCACTCGGGGCCCATATGCCGCCCCGGACATGACCGCGGTCGAGGAGAGCTTCCACCAAGCGGAAGCGGTCGGATGATGCCGGCCCCTCCCACGAGGTGGAGGACTCTCCTCCGCCTACTCCACCACACCCCGTTCACCCAGCACAGCCTACAGGCCCCGCACACCCCGCACAGCCTGCAGAGCCCGCACAGACCATTCACCCCGCACAGCCACTCCCTGCCGTCCCACAGCCACCACCACCGGCTCCACTTATCAGGCCGCTGTGGATTACGTTCCGGGATGATGCACACCACGTCGTTTTCGAGCGCATTTCCCAGCGCTCGATCATACCCTCCAGGTTCGCAAACCTTGCAGACCTAGGACGCCTGGGGGTACTCGAGGGGATGCTCACGTTGTATGACAACGTGGGTTGGCGAGATTTCTTCCAGGTGTCGGCGGACACGTTCGTCCGTCCGACACTTGAGGTGCTTAGTTCCATCGCCCGGACCGACGAGGGATGCTCGTTTCGGTTCATGGACCGAGAGTGCCAGGTCACTCTCAGTATGATGAGAGCCTTCTTCTCGTGGCCCGATGTCCCCGGGGCCGACCGTGGTTACGCCCCCACTCACATTCCCCCACCTTCCTTCGATGCCGGCGCTTTCTGGGCCCGGATTACGGGTCTTCCTGCTGCCTTTGACCCTAGTAGGGCCAAGGCCTCGGCCATCGTCCACCCTTGCCTCCGTATAGCTCAGAGCCTTATGGTGACTACCTTTTTGGCGAGATATGAGCCTGGGACGATGTCCACGCCGGAGCTTTATATGCTCTACGCGATGACGCGCCCCAGAGCTCTATCTAGGGAGGGTGACGAGCTGGTCCCCGCCGTCGTGATTGATATCACGAGCTAGTTTTTGGATCGTATCATCGTATCGGTGGGTGCTCGCTCACCGATATGCTGCGGCGGTCTGATCACCCTGCTCGTCATGATGACCGACGAGGACCTTCCTGCTGACGTGCGACGAGCCCCGGGCCCCACTTCACTGTCCATAGATGTTATGGCCCGGATGAAGATGCTTCGTCTGCTGGTCAGCGGCACTGGGTTTGGTTGCACGGCCCCTATGGTGCGGATTACATGATCCTTCTGAGCCCAGCTCGGACTCAGATTGCACCAGCACAGGTGGACTGGCTCCCGACGATGGATCTCTTGATCCCCGTCGCCTATGTGCTTGAGGCCGAGGAGGCTGAGCAGACTGAGCAGGCCCACGCTGCCCACGCTGCACCCGCTGACCCTGTTGCTCCTGCTGACCCCGTGGCCCCTCAGCAGCCCGATATTTCTGCTGCTCCCGACACCTCTGTCCACACTTCTGCCGGTGTCGGGAGTACCCTCGCTGAGCCCACCCCCACTACCTCCGCGCCTACGACCACCCCCACTACCTCCACTCCCACCACTGCTGGCCCTCTATCTGTTGAGCCCGTCTCCTCTGCCCTACCCGAGCGCCCGCCGACTATAGTTGAGTGCGGAGAGCCCTCTTTTGCTGTCGCCGTGGAGACCGTGGTTTCCGCCTCTGTCTCCACCACAGCCGTATTTTCTGAGAGTGTCGTGGCGTCTGTCCACACGTCTGTGTCACCGTCCTCTCTGACCGCCTCGTTGCCACTTTTATACTCCACTTTCGCTGCTGCTGCCTCCACTTCTTACCAGCCTGCGACCCGGCCTCCCACTGAGGCTAGGCCCACACTTGCGAGCACAGCACCTTTCGTCCACTTACCTGCTGAGCCCATCACCTACGCTACCTGAGTATGCCAGCCTCGTCCTGCACAGCACAGACCGGTGCGTCCCTCTGCACCACCTCCCCCTGACACTGTACTTCAGAGCATTCGTGCGCTCGAGGGGGCGGTGAGTGGCCTCAGAGGTGACCTTAGGACCCTGTCCGCCACCGTCACCGATATGGCTCGCCGCTTTGACCTACTTCCGCACATTCACTACTGCCTCACCCAGGTTCTAGAGCGGCTCCCTCACGTACCCACACCCACCCAGCAGGCACCCACCCCCACTCCCACACACGCCCAGCCTGCTACCACACCCACACCCACACCCGCTCAGCAACCTGTTCCACAGCCACCACCACCACCACCTCCGCCTCAGGACGGAGACGACGCAGCCCCACCCTCTTAGGCACCCTTGATGCCATTGATTCTTTTTGCCGTTGTGCTGCCCGTCTCTGCTGGGTCCTGTTGATTTTTGCCCACCTCCCCTCCCCTCACTGTTTTTGGGTACACACTTTGTTCATATCTTTATATATCTTTATATATCTTTTTTGCGAGAGAGGGAGAGTTTTTGGTGTCACACTTTAATATCTGTATCACTCCTGTATCTGCATGCATCATGTCCGCATCATATTTTTCATTTCATTATTTTTATTTCCTTTTTTTCCTCATGCATGCATCCTCACTTACCCCTCACTTGACACGTCTATCGGTGTGCCACACTTCGCACATTGAGGACACTGTGCACTTTAGCTTGGGGGAGTGAGTTCTCACGCTCTTTTCGATTTACCACCTTTGTTTTTAGTTTTTTCACGCCATTTTCCGCTTTTGCACTTATTTTCATCATTTTTTCATTTTTACCATGCATCACGTTTTCCTTATTTTCTTTGTGTGCTGCATTGTAAATAGTTTCATTTTTCCCTCTTTATCTTTATTTCTTTTTCATCTCATGCTAGAGATGACTTTTCTATGATGACGATGACGTAGAGTTAGCTTTCTTTATATGCATGCTATATTTGTCATGTCTTAGATTTTATTTCTGATATCATATGCTATGATTTGCCTTGCATTTAGAGATAGTAACCCACACTTTTTTCCGCATGAAAATGGATGAAATTTTATTATTAGCTGAGTCTGAATATTCATATGTATGCTATCGCAGAAAACACACCAAGATTCACGCATTGAATGCTTATATCTGGAGTACCGTTTTCTTTTCATATATCACTTCTATATGCATGATTTGTACGTTTCACTTCAGGATGATTGAATGATGTTAGCTATGATAAATCTGGATTAGTTAGCTTTTTTGTGATCGAAACTGGGTAGATTAGATTACCCTGCTGAAGTTGTCGTGCACGTCTTATAGAGTGAACTGAGAGACATATTTATTTCTTTCTCCACATATCTTGAACATCAATTCTCTATTTTAAAATCATTGGTGAATCTCCCCTTTGCGATTCTATTATATGGCATTTCTCCCGCTATTAATTCCTAGCTCCAAATTTCCCAAAACCAAAGAAAGAAAAAGAAAAAAAATTCTTGTATATCCTTATTTCTCTTTGAGTTGGGATCATTGTGTATATATGCTATTTGAAAAAAAAGAGAGAAAAAAAAGAGAAAAGAAAAAGAAAAGAAAAAGAAAAAGAAAAGAAAAAAAGAATCTCAATAAACGATCACATCTCATGTTCTCTCTTTCTTCTCTCTTTTTGTTTTTATTTTCATTACTTTTGGAGCTTCATAAAAAATGGGGATGTAAATATTGCTTTTGTGCCACCACGCTTATAGATAAGCTTGGGGGAGGGGATCCAATGATGTGTGAGAGAGTGACTACTTGACGTCCCACGACAACCTAGGCTAAGTAATATTCTATACTCGGTAAGATTGTTTTAGCTTTACGAAATTCAGAAATCTATGCCTAACACTCATTTCATGAAATCCACACTTTTCTATTCTTTCTATTCTACTGTGTGATATTCTTATACTCAACTTAGAAAGCGTTCAATTGAAAAGTGTGTGATCTGCGATGTTGTATACCGCTTTAAATGATTCAGACGATGTTAATTCTAAAATTATTCCGTTTTCATGTTATATCATTATTCTTGGGTTTTCTATTTCTATTTGCACCATTATACTATGATATCGAAATAAAATTCTTTGACATGTGTTTTACATTCGGTGCATGCTATATGAGTAAGCAAAACCCACGTCCTGAGATAATGATCTAGCAACTTCCCTCTTCGCTTCTTTCTTCTTCGTTTTTATTTCGTTTTTTTTCGTTTTTCGTCGTTTTTGTTTTCCGAATCCACCGGGTTCGCCTTTTACTTATCTTCCTCGAGGACGAGTAAGAGGTAAGCTTGGGGGATTTTGATCACTCCTTATTTTACACCTTTTTTCCGCATCATTGCATGCCATTTAGATCGCTCAAATCACGTTTTTTCACGATTTATCGACAATATTGCGATGCTTTTCACGATTTGTTGTTTTTGTCGTATTTCAGGAGATTTGGAGCTATTTGGAGTCATCCCTTGATACGCCTACTCCAGAGTGTCACCGATGACTTCCCCGAGGGGTATTTTGCTATTGGAGAGGAGCGGAAGAAGAAAGAACGTCGCAGGAGCGACGAGGAGGCAAAAACAAGCTGTTTGGGCATTTTTGGTGTCTCACTCGGCCGAGTGAAGGAGTCACTCGGCCGACCAGCGAGACCCCGCTCGGCCGACCAGATCGGACACGCTTCATGTGTGCACTCGGTCGAGCATCGGAAGCCACATCGGCCGAGTGACGAGACTCCGTCCGGCCGAGTGGCACTCAGACGACGCCCATTAAAAAGAGCCAACTTACTGTTTTTCGTCTGCCTGAGCTTCAGAAGACCCACTCGGCCGAGTGGAAAATGCCGACCGCCCGAGTACATAGAAGCCATCGGCCGAGTGACGACAACTCACTCGGCCGAGCCACCCCCGAAGTGAAGACCCCCCGAAGACCCAGACTTACTGGAAATTCTCAGGGTTTGTCACTCGGCCGAGCGACTTTTGTCACTCGGCCGAGTGCGACGCGCTGCCTGTAGCGAAAATTGCGATTTTCAGGCTGCGTAGGGGCATTTTGGTCACAGTTTTTTGGACGATTTTGGGGGGTATTTAACCCCAGTTTTTAACCTAGGTTGGAGAGCTTTTCCCTTTACTTTTTGCAGCTTTTTAGATTAAACTTTTTAGCTTTAGATTTTTGTGATTGGAGAGGAGAGGAAAGTTTATTTTTGTTGGATTCTTGGAGAACTCTATTGGTTTGTCTCCCTCTCTATTAAAAATCTCATTTTTTATTGCTTAATTGAATATTGTGATGAATTCTCTTGTTATTTCAATTGATTATTTTTGTAATTGTGATATGAATTGTGAGTAGTCTATACGTCTTGGGGCGTGGGGATGAACCCTACGAGCCCAATTTCTTATTTGTGATGAATTGGTAGAAATATTGCTAGAATTTCTATTAGGGTTAGATTGGGATCGATTTACTACGGATAGCTAGGTGTTCATATCGATTGGGATTTGCAAGAGATTGGATCCCAATTCGATAGGAAACCCTAGAAATCCGAATTGGGTTGGAATCGAGTTTCCGTAGTATCGGTTTGCAAGAGATTGGACCGATACTAGGGTTTTCGGTTGCAATTCCATGCTGATACCCGTTTGCAAGAGATTGGATGGGTAGGAACTATCCCAACCTAGGTCGTGGCCCGAGTTTGCACGAGAGTGGGCTCGGGGCGCGATTGAACGATGATGTTGATCCTAATGCTAGCTTGCCTAGGCTAGGGTTTGCAAGAGATTGGACCCAAAACCTAGGATAGCTATAGACCGGCAACAGCGCGAGAGCGTGAGCTAGGTTTTACATTCAGTTGCAACTAGTTCATCCGAAATTCTACCCGAGCAATGTTGATGCCAACGAATCACATTGACGAGATACGGTGAGTAGCGGGGATTCCCCATTCCCTAGGCGTCCTTTATTTGATTTGATATCCCCATATTTTGTCTGACGATTGTGACAGGATCGCCAAAGGCAAAGTCTCTCTTTTCCGTTCTTAATAGCCAGGTTGTTCGGAGCAAGCACTTTCATTCGTCCTCCCTGTGTTCGATAACCCGCTTGCCACTACACCGTGCGCTTGCAGTAAAACTACAACCGTCGCTTCGGGACGTGTATCCGTGGTACGATCACATACCTTGAAGTAGATGCGAGGGTTGATTCATTCGGAGTGAACCCATTGCTAACCAACTCACAACCCTAATGTCATCCCATTCCACACACTTCTCCTTGCTTGACTAGCCCCACACTTTGGTCTCCACCCTACCAACATTGGGTTTGGCTCGATCGTCTTACCACCACACTCCACACTCCACTTGTTAGTTTAGTTGGTCGTACCAACATCTTTAGCATTTCCTTAACCAATCGAGATTGTGAATGTGAAACAAATTGTCTCTGAGTTGGGCTTAGTGGCCTTGGCTTCCGATCATAAAGTGGTACCCCAGTCCGTAGACCATGAGAGTGAATACGGATTTGTGGTACGGGAACCAAGTGTCGCGCGTAATGCACGCGTCCTTGTGCAAAGCCGACTACGAAAGCATGTCTGCACACGGGGAGGCATTAGACGAGCGTGACAACGAAAGTCAAGTACTCGTTCCTGTCTCCGGATGTGACACTCCTACCCGCATTCATCGTTCGACGAAGGGATCTTTGATCCGTTATCCAAATCTGAAAGCCCTAGCGAGGATTCCTGACACCCTAGTAATATTTCCCCTCGTTCGTTTTCTCTTTGTTCTATTTGTTTTCTTTTGTGTTTGGATGTGCCAAGCTAACAGTGACACCCTCGTGTTCCACATCCACCACTATCACGACATTCCATAATCCATCTCCACCTAATAAAACATCGAAGCCTAAGTCAGTCTAGGATCGATAGGTAGTGTGACAACTGCCTCCCTGTGGATACGGTACCCGCTCGCCACTGTTTACATCGTGCACTTGCGGTAAGACGACATTCGACCTCCGTCCCAATTGCGAAAGCAACCGGACGGCTGAACAAGTTTTTGGCGCCGTTGCCAGTGAGGCGTTCAGCCATATTGCCTATTTATCACAATTAGGTTGCTAGACTTCGAATAAAAACAAAAATGTATAAAGAGAAACAAAAAAGAGATATATTTTTCCCATCACCTACTTTATTACTATTTCTATTTTCTTATACCACTGATATCTTTTCCAGGTTGTTGTTTTTGACTATTCAGGTACAATGGAACAATTTTGGGATTATTCAGGCGAAGATTATTCAGCTCAGAATGAGTTTCCCATGGAAGAATACGAATATTATCTGCATGACCCATACTATCAGATGGAAGGATATGACCACTACTCAGGGTTCTACGCATACTACGAGTCTTGTGATGTGGAGGGACACATGCCCTATGAAAGCCGCGGCTGCCTCATGAGTTCTGATCATCCTATTAATTTGGCATTCACACAGTTTGAGGAGAGCGTGGAACTTAATAGATCTCAGCAGAATGAGACCCTTAAGTTGCAACAAGAGGTCGATGAACTCTGCAAGACTCTTGCATCTCATGATCAGCCGACATCACAAGCACATGAAGAACTCACATTGAATATTGAGAGTGATGATGGCGTTCAGCTTGGAGGAGAATATTCGCGTCATTACATCAAGGATGAGAGCTGCATAGGCGACAACGACATTGCTTCTGGTGTCGTGCCCGAGCCGCCTCCCATTCTTGAACCATTCCATCAGGTTGACCAAAATGAGGACACACATAGGGACCTATTGAGAAGCATCATGGACGTAGTTCAATACACCGGTTCATTGACAATAACGGCCGGTGATCCTTTTGAGCTTTCATTTCAAGATTTTATTAGTCATCACCTCTCTCCTGAACATACAATCGATGGTAAAGTATTTTCTCTAGTTGAGGGTAACAACACCCATTTCAACACCGTGGAGGATATACCTGAGCCCACAGCAACATCTGCACCTACCGAGGAGGCCACAGAGACGATTCTACCACCTTTTCCTTCCATCTCCATGGCTGAGCATCCGGCAGAGGACCACCCATCAGAGCTCACTGCTCCCACTCAGAACACATACGATTATGAACCAGAGGTATGCTTAGACGTGTCACTACTTGGGGAACCTACCGAGGAGCACAGCGAGGAGTCGCCTGATGAGACCCACACTCATACGCCGGAGTTGCCTGAAGAACCCAAAACGAACGACCAGGAATTGCCTGTCGTGGTACACGAGAGCAGAGATACATTTTCAGGGAAGTGCCATCAACCGTTTTTTATTTCACATATTTCATTTGATGACCTTCTTTGGAAAACTTTTATTATGGGAAAAAATTATCCACATCAGATTGATGCGGCTTATCTCTTTCAGGGTACAGGTGGAGTCCTCGGGGAGATGCTGGGAGCTGCATTGCTGGAATCTGATGGAGTCAGTGAAAACACGTAGCTGGCGAAGCCACGAAAGGTGCAGTTAGAGCAGCTTCCTGCACCATCAACGATACTGAATCCGTTTTTTCTACAAGTGGTATCAATACAGTAGTGTAGATACATTGTAGATTTTTATGCTTTAAATAATCACGAATCCTCTCGACAACGAGTGGACCGTATAAGATTTTTAAAGTTTTCCTAGTTTAATAAATTCACCCCGTATGATAGTTGCTCAATTATCTTTTGCACCCAACCCTCTATATGCTATTATTACCCACCCTCATATTATAATGCTTACTTTGCCTCTCCCCCCAATTTTTATGCACATTTGTCCACACCGGGCACCATATGAATTAGCTTAGGGGAGAAATATTATTTTGTTATGCAACTCCCTATTTTGTCGTTGTCCTCTATCCATGTCATACACACATTAAGGAAAATGTGACGTTTAAGCTTGGGGGAGTGCACAGTGCACAATGCACGCACTTTGCTTCGTCGTGTAACACACTTCGAAATTTTCTGATGAACCATGTTCACTTCTATATTTATGTCTCATATGCTTCATTTTATCATGAAATATTGTGGATTTATTTTTTATGAACTCTGATATCTGTTAGATTAGAGTTTAATTCATTGATTAGAGTATCATCGTTAATACATTTTTTCATAGTAGAATCCATAGTTTCACAACCATATTCTCGAAACAGTTGAGCTAAAAATGAATGAATCAAAAATCTGAAAATTATTTGACCCTTGCGTGATTTGATTGATAATTCTATTGCTTCATGGATGTTTAGTAATTCAAAAGAGATAGGATAACCCCACCACGACCGAAGTAGTAATGATTGCAATTCCTGAAACCGAGCCATGTCTAGATTCTATGCTTTTTCTTTTTCTTTTGTGAATAGCCAATAAATGATCTTTGATCATGTTTTGCATTCCATCGTGTTTATGTGAGTTTGCAAAAATCTTAATAATATAAAAACCAAACATATATCCTAAATAAAAGGCCCTAAGGATTCTTTGTAACCAAATGCCCTAAGATTGTCTGGTCTGGGATGCATACGCCGCCTCTTGTATATAATAAGTTATTTCGTGTATATAAAGAAAGAAGAAATATGTATATAAGAAAATTGTATTACCAAAAACAATATAAAAACACCAAATTCCCATATCCTTACCCCACTTTCTATATAGAATATAGATTTGGCAAAGTTGATGGGTTCTAGGAATCATGAAACGGGCGTAGTGTGGTGACGCGTTACCTTAATTGAATTTACTAACTCATTCTGTGAAGCTTAACAAAATATCATGCATGCTTGAAACTTTTTGATCATCATATATTTATACTGCTTAGAGAATGAGTTGAGGACGTTGGATTCATGTCTGTGAACTTAGCATTTTTTGGGATAAACTATGATAGGATGTAGCTCTACTCTCATTTTATTGTTTATCAAGTTCATTACTTCTATTGAAATCCTCAATATCTTCATTTAGCGAGTGTTATGCCACGATCTCCAGAATATCCGAAGCCTCTAAATTCTTTTTTTCCAAGTATCCTGAAGAGCAGAGGTGATGAAGAAAAGGAATGGAAGAGAGATGATGAAGACAGAGGCAGGCCACTGCGCACATGCTGGGATAGTACAGGTAATGCTCTATATATAACAACAAGGACATCACATTCCAATTATACAACATCACAAAGAGTACATGCACAATTTCACATTTCTAATATAAGGGCCAGCACAACATCATGTGTCAATATGCATCAATAAATTTAAACTCAAGTTACACCTCCAAAGGACACTGCCAACTCCACTACCCCAGAGTACATCTCAATTCCCTGAATTATCCACTCTCCATCTCCAAGCTAACTGCTGAAGACCCCACCTGCTACCACCAGAAAAGGGGGAGGAACATGTCAATGCGTGCCCCATTAGGATATCCCAACTCTAATGATAAATTATGTTGTTACTGGTTTAATTACTGTGGTTATAAATTAAGGTATGACCATTGGGGCTAAGTGACATAGCATAAAGTAAGGTATACCACAATATGACGTAAAAGCAAATGGGATAGAGACGTACCTGTCGCTAGGGAGTGAATTGCTGCAAAAGAGTTTTAGTGTTACAAATAATATATAAGGAAGGGAACAACAAGGCAACTACAAGTACACAGTGTCACATCAATACAAGTAGAGAGAAGTGCTGCCTGCAGAAGAAGTAACATGCAGAACTCATATTTAATAATTGAATTACTTGGAAACCTGGGTAAACTGTGTGATACCAGGACCCGGACTTTACCCCAAATTTGGGGTGAATATAGCACACGACGCTGTGGACATGGGCACTGTACGCCTGGCCTCTCAGCTCCACCGTCCCTGGCAGGAGTGAGGTCTCCCATAATAACACAACCTCTGTATGTCCCCTCCACTCCCGATAAAGGCGAGTGGGTATAAATATCTCCTCCACTCCCGGTAAAGGGGAGTGGGTATAAGTATCACATATCACATAATCACTTCCCCCAACTTCTCAGTCCAGGCCTCATATCCACAATTTACCTAAATCCCACCTAAAACCCGGGTTTTGCTAACTTACCCTCATTAGAGAGGACTGAGACATTCAAGAATTCTATATTATCATTTTAGTAATGAAGGAGTCATGTTGCATGGTGTCACGTTCCACATTCATACCAACGTGGGTCATGCACCGAAGTGTCATGCCCTCCATCTTAGTCATATCAACCCATCATCACATCACATATGGTACCATGCATGACATGCTCCCAACATTACATGTTTATATCAAATCTCATATCATAACCATAGAATTGAGTATGTCTCACATTTCTGGCATTTGCTTTCACTTAGGCATTTTCACAAACACATGGTATGCATCATGTTCCACATCTTAATCACATTAGCAATTTAATAGCATATCACACCAATCAAACTTCCTTTTATGTAATAACAACAATCATGGACAATAGGAGTATAATTGGCAACATTACACAATTCATATCACCACTCTAATGTTTTAGCTTGCTGGAATTTGCAGAAAATGACAATACATGGCCATATAACATCAGTTAGCATTGATAATTTGACAAAATGTTCTAAATGAAAGTTGTAGGTATATTAGTCCTGGATTCACAGATAAAATTTCAGGCAAAAATATTAAGTAGGTGATTTATAGTGAATTATTTGGTGAAGTCTGTCAAATCTGTTTTTCAAACAGATTTCAGGGTCTGTAAAGATTGCTGTTTTGGGCATGTTTTAGCCAGAATTTCAAAATATATACAACTGTGATGAAATTTTAGAAAACCTTGTTAACTTTCCAACGAGACCAAGAAAATCAAATTCCATTATGTGTGCAGGTACTGAGGTCAATTTTACTAAACTGTGTTCAGATTGAAGATCAAACAGACATGTTGTAAAGATGGAATTTTTGCTCCTAATTTCTGCATTGAATATATATCAAAATTTATATTATTTTGGGGTAGGACTTCAAGATCTATATGTATATATTTTTTTTCAGAATTTAGTTATCCCTAAATTAAGAGATATGCTCATATGAATATGAAACAGAATCTGTCCCCAAAAATCTGCATGATGATTACATGAAACTACATTGATTTAACCCCTATTAACGTAATAAACCATTAGAGAATGGATTCCTACCTCAAGATGGATATTTTTCAAGCCCCATGCTTCATCACCATGCCTCCTAACTTCATGAACATCCTTCTCCAAGCTAGGGTTTCCTTTTTTTTTTCTTCTCTTCTTTTTCTCTTCTTCTCCTCCTTCTTCCCTTTTTTTGTGGCTGAAGGAATTTCGGCCATGGGGGTTAGGGGGGTGGCCGGCCAACATGGAGGGAAGAGGGGAGAGAGAAGGTGGGGAGAAAGTGAGAGAAATCACTAGATTTCTCCCCCTTTTCTTCTTTTTTCTTATTCCTTTCTTCTCTTCCAACAAAGGAATATTCCAAGGGAATATTCCATTAGGAATGACCAAAATACCCCCCATCTTATAGGTAATTACAAGTTTATCATTACTTTACGTACACACCATTTTAGTATGTACACTCAGCACTTTTGGTTCAAATGACCATTTTGCCCCTCGCCTTTCTAAAATTTTACGGGGTTGCCATTGACCTCTAACCCCTTACACACTTGTATGGCTTCCCTACACATACCCATGCATGCCTACACAAGCATACATGCACCACGCGCACACGTCCAACACATTCCTGTTGTTTTGCACCCACGACGTCTTTCACACTTCTCCCGCACTCAATCTCGCTTTCTCGTCTCTTAGCCACACATTATGGCCCAACCCACCTTGTACTACGTTACATACATCGATATCTACGTTTATTTCATGCCCACCCATGTATCGTAAGTAGAAATACCACATGTGTTCAATAGAATACACGTATAGTGCAAAATAGATCATGACAGCGAGACTTAAGTATTTTGGGTGAAATTGTGTTCTAATTGCATATTAGTATGTGTTCACGTAATCTTGCATTCCTTGGGTTCATATTTTGCTGAGTTTTAAGAATGAACCCTTGTCTTCATCACACACCATCGCCTCACCTCTCCAGTGTATTCCTCTCCCGGGTTCGCTTCTTACTAGTCTTCCTCGAGGACGAGTAAGAGGTAAGCTTGTGAGATTTTAATGTGTCATAATTTTCCACATTTTATCTATATGATTACATGCCAAAATGATTGCTCAAATCCCGATTTTATACGCTTTTATGCTAATAACTAGAACTATTTGACTTTAAGAGCGTTAGTTTGCTTTTCAGGGAATACCGGACAATTCAGAGCATATTGGAGAGGAGGACACAAACACCGATGCCGAAGCAATGGCAGCACCACATTTGACGACTCAAAGCCGCTGGAGAGAAGCAAGAAGAAGAAGCAAAGAAGAAGAGAAAAGAAGAGAGGAGAGGAGAGGAGAAGAGAGAACCTTCGCCAGCTTTCCCAGGTCACTCGGTCGAGTGCTCCGTGCACTCGACCGAGCTATGATACAATAAGCAAGGAGCAAAGCTACAAGGGGTCGCTCGGCCGAGCGATCCAACTCGCTCGACCGAGCGACCCCCATCGCTCGATCGAGACAGCTGTCAGGAGAGCCCAAGAATTTGCCTCGCAGCTCTCGGGAAAGTTCGTGCCTAATGCGCTCGGTCAAGCGGCCAATCGCTCGACCGAGCGACATCATTTCCAACCGAGCAAGACCAAGTCCTCTAAGAGGGCGCTCGGTCGAGTGGCTGCACCGCTCGATCGAGCAACCCCTCCTCGGTGCGACAAGCTGGAAGCGCCAAGATGGCGCTCGGCCGAGCGCCAGGGCGCGCTCGGCCGAGCGCCATGTTGGGAAACTGCTTTTAGGGCATTTTTAGGGGTTTTCTTGGGAGGCTATAAATAGGGATGTTGAGCCATCATTTGAGAAGCCAGTTTTAAGCCTCTTTTTCTTATTTTCTGTCTTTCGGGATGATTTTCATAGGTTAGGCTATGCCCTAGGCCCCCTCTTGGATGTTTATGTATCGGATCTCCATTAGCTAAGTGTTAGGGCCAAAATCGACCAAGATAGTTGTCAAGCTTACGTAGACTCAAGATGCTGAGTCGGAGCCTCGTCAGCAGTTGGAGTGGGACCCTTGGTTCGAAGAACCAGGGTCGAATGATGGTAGTTGGAGATGAAGCGATCTACGATCGACCTTTGAGTGATAGTTGCGTCGATCGATTGAGGCTGGGAAGCTCGACGTCGACCTTCGACGCTGGACGATGACCGTCGATCTACACCACATGGACTCGTTAGGGGGTCGAATCTGGGTTCCGACCCAAATCCCATCCGATGCTTAAGTTAATAGGGAACTTAAGGAAGAGAGGGAGCTTGGTGCAGCTGAGATCGACCCACGGAGGTTCGTCTCTAGACTGGTGGTGCAAGCTCGAATATAAGAAATGAAAGCTGAGAAAGTAGAGTTCTATATCTTAGTCCTCGTCCCTTGAAGATGGGACCCTCGTCTCTATTTATAGACGTTCATGATCCCTTTGGAGACGTTGGGGAGATAACGGCCACCCATAATTGGGCCACGATCTTCCCTCATAAATAGGAGTAAATGTTGTGGAGATTCTCGCGTCTGCCTTTAATCCCACGTTCGAGCAAGGCGGACCCAAAGGTCTACTAGCCATTTGGGCTTTGACTGAGTCGACATCGGGCTTCTTTGGCAGGCCTGGTGGGCTCTAGTCATCTGTCGACCCAGTTGTCTCAAATGCCGGCCCGATGACTCGACAATGGCCCCTGTCGCACGACCTTGAAGGATCCATCCGCTGAAGTCAAGCGACGTTACATCGCATTTAATGGGGCTCGGTAGTCGAGAAAATAGCACTTGAGTTCTAGGCGCCAAAATGCATGCCTCGTCGATTCAGATGATTTGTCGGTTCGAAATCCAAGATATTCTAGGTTCTTGGATCCTCGACACGTGTTCCATCATGTGGTTGTTGCTTTGCCCATATATGACAGTTCCAGTGATGGAGTGCGAGAATACCGTCTCCATTCTCTCGATTCGGATTTTCCTTCTCTCGAAAGTAATGGCTTCGTCCTCTGCCTCCAGAAGGAATGTGGTCATCGCCATTCAGAAGAATCAAGAAGGGGTCATAGAGACGGGCTTGCTGGAGAATGTGCAGTCCAAAGTCAAGGCCGGTCAAATCGACGCGCTTCAAAGGAACTATGTTCGTCTCGATTATCAAATCAGACTACCTGGGATGGACGAGAGGGCTCATCGTCATGGCGATCGGGAAGCAGGGGTCTACGTTAAAGCCTTCGAACGGTGCCTTCGATTTCCCATTCGTCCCTTCCTGCGGTAATTCCTGTGTACCTTGAACATTTCCCTCTGCCAGCTGATGCTGAACGTTATCGGCATGTTGATGGGCTTCATAGCTCTGTGCGTGATGAAGGGAATCAAGCCATCTCTGTGTCTGTTCAACCACTTCTTCTCGATCCCTCCCCTAAAGACCCCGGGGTGGTATACGATAATGGCACGTCGAGGGAGGAAGCTGCTGGATGATCTTCCCACCTCCAACCCCAAGTGGAAGGACAAGTTTGTGTTTGTGGACTTCTAGGGGGGAGGCAAGTGTAATATCTCTATGCGTGAAATACTATGTGGTGTGTATAATGCTTGTATGCATAAGGGATGTATGTCTCTTAGTATTTGGGAATACATGGTTGCATAATTAGTAATATTTGAATGGTATTAGTATGTGTGTGTGTGTGTGTGTGTGTGTGTGTGTGTGTGTGTGTGTTGTGGTATTTAGTATACCCTTTTGTAATATTGTGATTGTACATGGGGTGGCTACGTGAATATAGTTTTATGAGGATGTGCTCTGTGTATAGAAGTGGCATAGCTTGTAATTGTTACACCATGTTGGAGGGGTTTTTACGTAGAAGATTAAGGGATGGCATTCCTTATAATTAATTACCCCAAGATGGAGGGTAATTCCATGGGATAAGTTTGGATGGCTTCATGGGTAATTCATTGCCCAAGTTAAAGGGTTATTTCATAGGATGGCATTTTTGTAAATTTAATATCATGTTGGAGGGCAATTTGTAGGAAGGGCTATTTATTCATTTTACATGCATGACACATTCTAGGTTTCTTTGACCCTTTGACTCTAAATAGTTTAGTGATAAAGGATGAGAGAAGGGAAGTAAAGGAGAAAACAAAGGATTAAAAGAAAAATAAAAGAAAAGGATAAGAAAAGACAAAGTTAAGAAGATGTAAGAAAGGAGAAGAGAAATGTGGAGTTTGCTAGAAGCTCTCTCTCATCCTTTACTCTTTTATTTTCATTCTTTTACTCTACTTTTTCATCTTTTTCCTTCCCATTTTCGTTCCCCCCCCCCCCCCTTTTCTTTTCCCCAAGTTTTTCAATGAAAAATCCTCCCTTTCTCTTCCCATTAACCCTCTTATGCAATACGCTAGCAAAGGGTTTGATTTAAGCTTTCAAAGAGGAGGTTTCTTAAGCAAGTTAGGAGCTTTTGGGGAAGAGCTTGGAGATTGCTTGGAGTTTTTTATAAGGAAATAAAGCTTCATGAGGTAGGAATCCACCTCTACAAGTGTGTTCTTTGCATGGTAATTTTAGGAGTAAAGTTTTCACCTTTCTTTGCATAATGGATGTCCTCATGAAATTTCTGCAGTTTTGTAGTCTGTTAATTCATGCATATTGATCACTGTGCTTGGAATTAAATTCGAAAAAAATTATATTTGGAAATTTCATGAAATTTCACACAACTTTCATGTTGGGAACTTTTCTTAATTCTGCCTACAATTAGGGTTAAATGGCCATTAACTGCAACATATCAAATTCTGCCAACATTGACACTGTCTGACCAAAAAAGCCATATCTCCCTCTATAGTTTGTGAAATCTGGTGATCTTTGTTGCGTTGGAAAGTCAACTTCAATACCTAAAACTTTCTTGTTTTAAGCTCATTGAAATTATGTCTATAAAATACCTAAAATGACAACGATTCAGGAGCCAAGAATGCTGTTAGAAAAACAGTTTTTTTACCCTATAGGATTTTGGCTACAATAAATAGCCTAGTTGCTCTAAATTCATGAAAATTGATATCTGAACTCATAAGTTACATACCTACAACTTTCATTTAGAAGCTCAAGCCTAGATCTAATTAGAATTGTAAATAATCTGCAGTTAATGTTGGTATATGCCATAAAAGTTAGTATTTGTGCATGCAAGGGTGTTATTCAAGCTATGCTTGTTGTCTCATTCCACAATATGGCTAATTATTAGTGTTGTAACATGGATGGTATCTCATTTATGGTGTTGCATGATATCAAGAAGGATCCATCCTTAATGAAGTTGCCACTTTTAGTTAAGGACCAATCTAAAGTTAGCATCTTTATTAAATGACATGCTATATATAAACCAAAGGTGGGATCTTCTATACGCATCTTAACTAAAGTTAGCATATTGATATCATTTTGTTATATTTCCATGCATTCTTAGTTAAAGTGAATTGTTGGAAGTAAATCTTTGTGTAATTCTATAAAGTTGCATTCTTAAGTTAAAGATTGGCTGCCCCTTGTGTAAATCCGGTTAAAGTTAGTAGCTTTTAATGTAAATATGAACTTGTATCAAATGTTGCTTATGATTGCATTTAAATGTTGTAAGAGATCTCTAATGGAGATATGTTTATGTTTTGGAGAGTTGTTGATCTTAATGGAAAATGTTGTATGTTGCATGGAGAAGGGTTATGTTGTATGCTATCCTCTTAAGGATTGATGTTGTATGGGGATGGTGTGTGTTGCATGGGGAATAGTTTATGTTTCACAATGGAGTATTATGGAAATTAGTTTATGTTGCATATTAGTCCCTTAATTTAAATGCAATTTTAACATGTTAGCATTATGGTTCCTTTTATGTCACATTTATGTTACCGTGTTGCTTTAATGCAGTTTAATACATTTTCTTAATGTCGTATGCTCGTTTATATAACTTAGATGCTAACAAATGATAGGGATGTCTCGATCTGCCACATGGCGGGTGAGCACCCTAGAAAAGGGGTTGGGGAAAACTGGGTACTAGTAGGGTATAAGGACTGTGCTATGTTGTGGTTGTATTATGTACTTTGTTCAGTTTCGGGTGCTTTGTGGTGATCTCCGTACCTTTCTCAATTTCGGGTACGATGTATTATGATGTTATGGAGTTTTCCTCACTCGCACTCCGATGCGGGAGGGTATGGGTGGAGTGAGAGGCCCCATTATGGAAATAGTGCTCGTGTACCACTGGCGGGTGCTCCTTACCACCCCACCTTGGGGTGGAGTCCAATTCCTCATATTCAACGACACACCCAGGTTTCTAAACAAAATTTAATTAAATACTTAAGTGCTTTGACCTTACAATGTGTGATTCCTATTTTCCTTTTATAGATCTTTATAGTTTTCATCTTGCAGTTTACTTACCTCTTGTAGTATAATGATGGATGTTTAATTGCCTTATTTCCTTTGCTCATTTTATACATTGATGTACTTCCATACCATGTTCCTGTAGCACTTCATTTGTAGCACTTGTTCACTTAGTAGTTGCATTTAGGAGTGGCATACTAGTGGGAGTTGGATATCCTACTGGAGCATGCGTTGACGTGCTCTGCCTATTTTCAGGTGTTGGTGTTGGAGTTGGCAGCTGGTGGCTGGAGTTGGAGTTAGAGTGGAGGGAGTTGAGTTAATGTGGGTTGGATAGTGAGATGAGTGTGAGTGACCATGTACTTTTGAGTTTGTTTGGGGAGAGTTGTGATTATTGTATAAGATGTAGAACCGTGATAATGTATAATGGATGATATGGAGATCGGTGCTCTTGTTTTCAATGTTTCTCCGTGGTCTATGTATTGTTTCTGTGTTAATGTGTATGTTTTTAGGAACATTACAGGTACTACCCCAGCAGCGCGCAGTGACCTGCCGGTTTTTTTTGTATTTTTTTTATTTTCTCCCTTCGTAATACTCGCTGCTCTAGGAGAACCTGGGACGAATTCGTACTTCCCGATATCCTGGGGAGCGGGACGTTGCAGTTGGTGGCCCATGCAGGTCACCACACTGCGGTGTGCATAAGGTAGTACATGTAATGTTTCATAGGGGTAGATGAGTCCTAAGGAGGGTAGGTGCCTAGGACCTGCTAGCCGTATTGTCACTTCTAAGTGTGAAATACTAGGATATGTGGGTATATCAACTTCTATAGTAGAGTTGTATGTATGAATGTATGGTAAGTGTTGTCGTGTATATCGTATGTGTTGTATAGTCAGTATACAACCATTGTCAGATATAGTGATATGTATGTGTGCATAAGTATTGGTTGTCTCTAACTGTAATTAGTATATGGTTTTATGTATGGTTGTTTGGTTGTGTAATGCTAGTAGATTTGGATGTCTTGGGTGTATAACTTTAGGTATGAGTATATACATATATATATGTAGATATGTATATTGCATGTCTACATAAGTGTATCGGTGCTTACATATGTTATTGTGTATATTCATATGGTCTGTGCATAGTTATGTAGTGATTGTGTATGTATGTTGGTCTGTATGATAGTATGGATATTTTTTGTATTGGTATATATGTATGTGTGTGTGTGTGGCTATATGTATGCTTGAGAATTGTCGTGGGGTGGTCGTTGTATATTAGTATGTGTACTCTAATAAGTGGGTCCCTTGGTGTGTGTATGTTAGTGGATGTTAGTATATTGGTGTGGTGTATGAGTCTAAGTGTGATATGTAAATTGTCACCCCCCTGGGTGATGCTCTACAAGATATACTACAATGTGCCTATATAAATATATGTTCGTACCTGTGTATGACTATAAATATATGTGTGAGTACATATTGTGTAGATATTATATTGGCATTGCTCGGATATATAAGTATATGTATGATTAACATGTCATATGGTCATAATATATCCTCATATGTTCATATAAATTCATACGTAATGTGTAGCCCATATGTGCATGTATAGTTGTCTACTTGGATATATGTTTGTATACTTTATTGAATTATTATGTACTATGAGCCTTATGTCTATTGGCATGCATATGTTTGGCCATGTATGTGTGTGTGCATTATTTGTGTGGGTAGGGATCTATGTTTGTATATATGTGGGAGATATCAAATGGGTGTTCATACCTTTAAATGGGTAAAGATATGTGTGAAGCCATGGATGATTATACTTGTATGATTGTATGTATGTTGGGTAAATATTACATATATATGTTGTCTATTGAGACAGTGAGTGTATTGCTATACAAATAGGTGTGGTTGTGGGGTACTTGCATGTGTTAGCAGATATCTATATATGTGCGTCTAAGTGGAGTATACATGTGTGTGTATGCATGGACCATTTGTGTGTAATGCAAAGTGTATTGGCATGAATGGTTACATGTTTGTGTATGAAGAATTATATGCTTAATTGTATGACCCCATATAGGTGCCCAAGTTGTATACATTGTGTGCATGGATGTAGGATGTGCATCCATGTTTCCTGACTAGGTGTATCGGTTATTATATATGGTATGTTATATTAGGGTTTTATTGGGAACGAGTATGGTTAGTGTATGACTTGTATATTAGCATAGCTAGTCCAGTAAATAACCACGCCAGAAGCCAACCTTTATGTTGCCTAGGAGATACTCTTATAGATGTGGTGTATGTATGACTATTCATATAACTATTAGATGTATCTATATGATAGACATGTGTACGTGTATATGTTGTGTATAAGTGTTGTGTGTGTGTGTGAATGTTGTGAATGTGTTTAAAAGTATATTTGGATGAATACTTGTATATATCTCTGGAAGTTTAGGGATGTACGTATATGGATGAGGGATTTGCATACCTGAATGTATATCTGTATATATGGTGTATGTTAGTGTGTGACAGTTATCGATGTTGATTATGCGTATGTAGTGCTATATGTGGTGATAGACATGTGGCAGGTAGGTGTATATGTATATGTGATAATGTATTAGTGTAGTGCTATATCTGATGCTATATTACTAATATTATGTGTATATGTGACGTTATAGGTATGTATACATTGTGATATATGTATATATGGTGTTATATTCTGAGTGCACTAGATTGATATGTGCCCTTAGATATAGGGTGGTTTTATGTGTCCACATGTGTCTCTATGTCTATTCTATGGTTGTATGACTATGGTTGCCTTCTGTGTATCCTAACTATATGGCTTATTTGTTGGATGTTAATTAGGCATATATATATATATAGTTATATGCGTGAATATGGATTTTATGTATGGGATTAGATCTTGTATAATAACTCGAGGATACTACTTTCATAGTGTAATTATATCATGATGTAGTTGTCTGATATTAATCATCTTGGTACCGAGTAGTTGTCAGCACTAGTATTGCGTTATATGATTATAGGTCTGCATATGGCTAAATACGTAAGCGTATGTATGACTATTTGGATGTCTATCTCTGTGTGTGTCTAGTTCCATAAGTATCTATGTATTGTGACATGTATATTGAGATCTAAGTAAGTTGCATGTGCCATGAGTAGTTATACTAGATGTAATTATGTATCGATGAGGGAGATCTGTGTAAGTATTGTAGGATCCCATCATGCGATGATGGAGGATCAAAAGAGAACTTACGTTAGCGTACGCTGCGCTGTAGTCTCTGAACTTTGCCCTTGGATTTGCCACAACGGTCGGTACTTCGTCACAGAGGATCGAAGCAGCGTTTCCACCGTCTAAATCTCTATTTGGAAGAAGAACTAATTGGAAGGGAGAAGAGGAAAAAGATTTGCCTTATGCAAACTTATGGCATGAAGGATTAGCCTTAAAAGCCTTACCCTTGGGTCCTATTTATAGGCCTAAGGGGTAGTTATTGTAGGAAATAACCATATATAAGCTTATTAGCCTATATTAGCACATTTCCTTATCCTCTTCTTTGTGCACTTATCAAGTGCCTTTATGCACTTATAAAGTGACTTTTTCCACTTATCGAGTGGTCCTTTTCACACATGAAAAGGTTCCCTTCGCACATGCTTTCATGCACGCGACATCCGAGGTCTGTATACCCTCATACATCCCCTCATGGGTGTATACATGTCGTCCATACCCAACATCTCCCACTCACACTTGAGGGGATTGTAAGGAAACATCTTTTCCTTTAGTTCTTCAATTTATCATACCGAGAAATAGACCGTGTGACCGTCATGCGTATAGAGTCCGCTGTTGTGCACTTGTTAGAGATACACAACACTCCTTGGGGTGCAAAGTTGAGTAGATCAACGCATGTTTTACCCTAGATTATTTCTTCACATTTCTTATACTTTATATTCAATAATTGAATCCCATCTGGATTACAATTCGCTGGCCAGCTTTGAATCTCTAAAGTTCAAATGTGAATATGAAATTAATCTTCCTCTTCTTGCGATCCTTTCGATCTTGACTTGACTCGCTTTTCTAACATGCCCCGCCAGACCGAATTTACCATATTCCATAAGCAACATGCTAAGATAGCGATCACCCAGTCAAATCTAAAGGAACCAATTAGAGTCCATAAGGGTAAGAAGTTAAGACCCATGTGGTCTTTGGGTCTCACATAATAGTAAACACAATTACTATTCTAACCCAATGGTCAAATGCATACGTAGTATGAATACGTATTACAACATCACTCCTTTCCCAGGGAGCGTATGTCTTAATGATGTTGTAAGGATGATGGTCAGACACCATAATATCTGACTTTGAGTCCCTTTTACTACTCATTGATCTCCTGGACCCACATCCCGCATAAGACAGATAAGATTTCAAAAAAATCTTCTTAGATCTTTTGTAAGCATCCATATGACACAGATCTTTCATACGACCATTTTGTTCAAGTCATGACTCTAAATCATCCGTCTGATGATTTTGACTTTAAACAGGTCTCATCTTTATCTTATCCGTCTGATAGAATAAAGGCGGTTGCTTATGTGAGAGAGCCAACCTCAATCTGTCCGACATACAAAAAAAACAGCTGAGATTTAAAAGAAATGTACACAAACATTTTCAATAAACTCATATGCAATGTCGAAAAGAACTTATTCTTTTATTAAATTTGATCTTTCATAGACATGGGAATACATTGAGACAACTCAGCTCTTACGCAATTCTTGAGATGATAAGTGTTTGTAAAACACATCTCTGGGGATCGCCTTCGTAAGCGGATCCGCATCTCATGCGTAGATATGTACCTTATGTCTATCTTCTTGTTCTTATCATAGTATTTTGCAAATTTGTTGCGGATATCAATGTGTTTGGTCTTACAATGGAATTTTGGATCTTTGACATAGGCTATAGATGCTTGACTGTCACTGTATATTGGTACAACACCTGAGTCACTTGCATTAATTAGCTTGTCTAAGAATCTCCTAAGCAGCTTCTTGGACCGCCATGCTAAATGCTACAAACTCGGCTTCCATAGTTGAAAGTGCGATACAGGATTGCTTTTTGCTACTCCAGGATATTGCACCAGATCCGAGTAGAAAAACATGTCCTGAGGTCGATCGTCGCTCATCGAGATCACCTGCCCAATCAGCATCAGTGTAGCCTTCGAGCCTCAAGGTATTTCCTTGATAGCATAAAGCATAGTCCGCAGTCCCTTTAAGATACCGCATTATCCCCTTAACCGCTTTCCAGTGTTTTTGCCCTGGATTGGATTGGTAACGACTTACCATTCCAACGGCAAAACAGATGTCCGGTCTTGTACACATCATAGCGTACATAAGACTACCAACTGCACTGGAATATGGAACTTTTTCCATAATTTCCTTTTCCTTTTGGTTCTTAGGACACATCTTCAGACATAAATTATCGCATTTGCTTATTGGAGTATCAATGGACTTACAGTCCTGCATATTAAAATGTTCTAGAACCTTCTTTATATAAGTCTCTTGTGAAAGAGAAAGAAGTTTCTTCGAACGATTCTTTGAAATCTTAACTCCAAGGATATATGCGGCTTCTTCCATGTCTTTCATCTCAAATACTGATGAAAGCTAAGCCTTGATATCCATCACAAAGCCCTTGTCATTTTCGGCTATTAACATGTCATTTACATATAGAGACATAATAACATACTTGCTTTTGATCCTCTTGATATATACACAGTTATCTTCATCAAGCATGGTAAAACCATTTGATAAGACAACTTCTTGAAATCGTATATACCATTACCTCGAGGATTGTTTAAGACCATATATGGACTTACGAAGTTTACAAACCTTATGTTCGTTTCCTTCTTTTACAAACCATGTTGGTTGTTCCATATAGATCTCCTCGTCCAATTCTCTATTGAGAAAGGCAGTCTTTACATCCATTTGATGTAATTCGAGGTCTAAGCAAGCTACCAAAGCCAGAATCAAGCGAATCGAGGTAAAACGAACAACATGTGAGAAGGTCTCTTCGTAGTCTATCCCTTCCTGTTGCGTAAAACCTTTCGCGATAAGGTGAGCTTTATATTTGTCTATAGAACCATCAGCCTTATGCTTGATCTTGAGAACCCATTTGTTCCCAATGGCTCTACGTCCTCTGGGTAAGTCAACCAATTCCCAGACTCGGTTAATTTTCATGGATTCTAATTCCTCCTTCATCGCTTCCATCCATTTGTCTTTTGCAGGGCATGATACAGCCTGTTTGAAAGTAGCAGGCTCGTCATCTTCTTGTAGTAAAGTCATAAAGGTTTGTGGGAATTCATCCTCAAATCTTAGAGGAGTTAACCTTGTACGACTACTACGTCGTATTTGAGATTCTTCAAGTCCTTGTTGACTCGAATTTGGATTAATTCTAATATCACTCCCACTTGGAATGTGGTTAGAATTGCTCCCACTTGGATTATTATTCCCATATGGAATAGGATTCGCATCATTCGTATCATCCATTGGTGAAGGTTGAAACGTATTTTCGTCTTCACCAAGAATTCTCCCACTCGAATGAGTTAATCCTTCTTGATCATAAATCTCAAATAGAGATAAGTCCTGACTTATCTCGCCCTATCTTGGAAACTTATTTTCCAAGAAAGTTACATCCCTCGACTCAAATTCAATCAGTCCTCCATTGTCTTCCTGACCAATGAAAACATAACCTTTGGAGTTTTCTGCGTATCGTATAAAGATACATTTCCTCCCCCTTGGCCCAAGTTTGCCATACTTATGGGAGGAAATATGTGCGTAGGATGCACACCCCCAAGGTTTTAATATGCTTAAGTCAGGAAACCTTTGGTTCCACAACTCATAAGGAGTGGAGCTAACTGATTTCGAGGGTACGCGATTCAAGATGAAAGTAGCCGTCAATAATGCATCATCCCAAAAGGTGATTGGTAAGTTAGCTTGCGCCATCATTGAACGGACCATTTCCATCAAAGTCCTATTCCTCCTTTCAGCAACACCATTTTGTTGAGGAGTATAAGGCATAGTTATCTGATGAACTATGTCCTTTTCATCACAAAGTTCCTTAAAACTTGCTGATTGATATTCACCGCCTCTATCAGTTCGCAAGACCTTAATCTTGCGATCTACTTGATTTTCCACTAAACTCATATAGTTTTTAAAGCATGTTAATGCTTCACTTTTGTGGGATATCAAATAGATATGTCCGAATCGGGTGAAGTCATCAATAAAAGTGATGAAGTAGGACTTCCCGCGTCTTGTCTTGACATTCATCGGACCACATATGTCCGAATGGATGAGCTGTAATGGAACCTTGGCCCTTGTGCCGGTTCCAAATGGCTTGCGACAAGATTTCCCTATAAGGCAATGTTTGCAAGTCGACATTTCGACCTTTGAAACATTGGATAGAAGGCCATGTTTGGCAAGTCTATCCATCAGTGTTGGTCCAATGTGACCAAGCCTTGCGTGCCAACAAATTACATCAGATTCATAAATCGAAGAATTTGTAACAAGGAAATTTTCATTAAAATTAGAGGAATCGTAGATAGTATTTAATACAATGAATCCCTTAAAAACATACCCAGAACCAATTAAAAAATTATCACAAGATAGGTCCACATTACAATTATGAAAGAACCAACTATAACCAAGACCCATTAATACAACCACAGATATAATATTCCTTCGAATATCTGGAGCGAAGAGGACATCATGAAGTAAGATAGTGCGGCCGTTGTCCAAGACGAGCTTGCACGTCCCAACGCCTTTCCCTTCAACACGTGTGTTGTTTCCTACATATATCCACTTCGTTCCTTGGGGTATCTGATGATACTCTACGAAGGACCGTCTGTCCCTTGCTATGTGGTCGGTGGCACCTGAATCAATTATCCAGAATGGATTAAATTCTACAAGAAATATTAAACTAGAAACACATATGTAACTAGCATTACTAGTTACCTTGTCACCTCCATCCGTACAAGAATGGGCATAGTGACCTAACTTGTTGCACTTGAAGCACTTGATCCTTTTCAAGTCTTTCTTCTTGTGTCATTTCTTTTTCCCACCCTTCTGTTTGGGTTTCTTGGTAGACACTGGTTGCTTTTGCTGGTCATGAGCAAATTCGAGTGATGTTTACGTTTCTTTCCTCCGTGTGAGGAACTAGCAACCATGTGCACTTCTGCACTTGGATTGGCAGCCGCAAGCCGCTCTTCCTCTAACTCGAGGTGCTTAGAAACATCGCTGAAATTCTTGATGCTCTCATTATGAGTGAGATGCATCTTCATTTGTTTCCATTCGATTGGTAGGGAACGTATGACCGCTTGGATTTGTTGCTCATCAGTGAGCACATGACCTGCATCCTTTAACTCTGGAATAAGATTCGCCATGTGTCGTAGATGCATTCCCATGGAATGATCTCGACGCTTTTTGTACGAATCGAATCTTATAGTTAAAGAGCGAAGTTTGGTCACCGGGGTGCCACCAAACTTCTCCTCTAGCTTGGACCATATGTCCATAGCTAGGTCATATTCTCGGAAGATCCGCATTATGTCGTCTGTCATACTTGACAGCAATGTAATGCGAGCAATCTTATTCTTCCGAGACCAAGCATCAAAAGCTTCCTTGTCTCTTCTGCGTTGGGCCGTAATGCCTAACTCAGGTTCAGTCATTATGTTCTTCGGAGTTTCGAGCACGTCTTGCTCCTCTAGAACATATTGTATCTTCATGGACCATAGTTTGTAATTATCGCCGTTGAGTTTTTCACCTTTGTTTAACTCAGCGACGATGTTCTTAGCAGCGGAAGACATTTCAGTTTTAAAATGCTGCAAAAGACATAAAAAACAAGTTCGATCAAAAAACATTGCATAAAATTTTCATTTGATAAGTTACTTTCGAAAAATATTGAAGATGTTGCTCTAGAATCGGAAAGAACATCACGATGCCAATCACCATCTAGAATAACTTTCAATATTTCTCCATCACTTGTCAAACAATAGTACTCTTATAGTACTTGCAGCGGAAAAGTGTTTTTGAAAAGCGTATTTTGAAAATGTATTTTTCAAATGTATTTTGCAAACGTATTTTGCGGCGGGAGGTGTTGGCCTGCACCGGACATTGCCGGGGTCGAGCCGTGGCCGTGCCAAGGCCGGATTCCCCTTGCCTGGGGTTTTTGCCGTATGTAACTGCCGTCGGTCCCGTATGGGCCGGCCATGCAGATCCCCCCTCCATCAACTTGGTCGAGGCCGGGGCTCAGCGGTCCTGGCTTAGCCAGGGCCGGGCCTCCTCGGCCTGGCCATGGCCCCTCGGCCAGGGCCTCAGATGTTTCCTGACAATCCCCTCAAGTGTGAGTGGGAGATGTTGGATATGGACGACATGTATACACCCATGAGGGGATGTATGAGGGTATACGGACCTCGGATGTCACGTGCATGAAAGCATGTGCGAAGGGAACCTTTTCATGTGTGAAAAGGACCACTCGATAAGTGGAAAAAGTCACTTTATAAGTGCATAAAGGCACTTGATAAGTGCGTAAAGAAGAGGATAAGGAAATGTGCTAATATAGGCTAATAAGCTTATATATGGTTATTTCCTACAATAACTACCCCTTAGGCCTATAAATAGGACCCAAGGGTAAGGCTTTTAAGGCTAATCCTTCATGCCATAAGTTTGCATAAATCAAATCTTTTTCCTCTTCTCCCTTCCATTTAGTTCTTCTTCCAAATAGAGATTTAGATGGTGGAAACGCTGCTTCGATCCTCTGTGACGAAGTACCGACCGTTGTGGCGAATCCAAGGGCAAAGTTCAGAGACTACAGCGTAGCGTACGCTGACGTAAGTTCTCTTTCGATCCTCCATTATCGCATGATGGGATCCTACATTGGTGTTTAAACAGATAAGTGTGGGTGTGGGTGTATGGGTGTGGGTGTGCATAGGGATGTTGACGAACGAGCTTGAACGAGCTTGAACATGGAGCTTGGTTTTGTTCATGAACAAAATCCATGTTCAAGCTCTGTTCGTTTACTAACCGAGCTCTAAAAACCTGTTCAAGCTTGTTCGTTAAGCTTACTAAACGAACGTAAATGAACATAAACGAACATTTACCGAGCTTGTTCACGAGTAGTTAATCGAACGTTTTGTTCGTTAACAAGACTTATCGAGCTTGTTTGTGAACACACAATCAATATTTTCCATGAACAGATTTTCAATCAAACAAACGAACGTCAATTTTTTAATCAGGAATAATAATATTTAAACATAATTATCAATGACTAAATCAATTAAATAAAATGATTAAATATTTGCAAGAAAAAAACAAACAAATCCAGCATAATAGCTCCATAAATCCTATTACAAGCATACATTCCAAGCATAGTAAAAAATATAGTATTTGTCTAAATTTACTATTTTCGGTACATGTTCGTTCATGAACACTTAATGAGCTTGTTCACGAATATCACTTAACGAGCTTGTTCACGAACACTTAACGAGCTTGTTCATGAACATAAATGAACGAACACAGTTATGTTCAAGCTCTGTTCGTTTGCTAACCGAGCTCTAAAAATTTGTTCAAGCTTATTCATTAAGCTTTCTGAACGAACGTAAACGAACATGTACCGAGCATGTTCACGAGTAGTTCATCGAACGTTATGTTCGTCAATAGCCTTAGGTGTGTGTGGGTAGGCCATATGATTAAGCCTATGTATACGGGGTATCACCAGATAGATATGTGTATGTTAGTGTATCCTTGTGTATATCATGACGCACGTGCACGTACCTACACCAGGAGTCTGTATGTGCATTGTGTATGTATGCATGACTGCGTATGTGTGACTACCTTTGTATGTTTATATCTATCTGCATGCATGCTTGGGCATTTATGGGTATATTTGGATAAGTGTGTGTAGGCCTGGGTATGGCTGGCTGTTGTATCTTGTATGGATGGTTCGGTGTGTACATGAGAAACTCTTGTGCCATGACCCTTGGCCTGGAAAGTCCGAGGATGGGCTATATTTTTAAGGTGGGTAGAATGTAATATCTCTATACGTGAAATACTATGTGGTGTGTATAATGCTTGTATGCGAAAGGGATGTCTCTTTGTATTTGGGAATACATAGTTGCATGATTAGTAATATTTGAATGGTATTAGTATTTGTGTGTGTGTGTGTGTTGTGTGATTTAGTATACCCTCGTGTAATAGTGTGATTGTACATGGGGGGTGGCTACGTGAATATAGTTTTATAAGGATGGGCTTTGTGTATAGAAGTGGCATAGCTTGTAATTGTTAAACCATGTTGGAGGGGTTTTTAATGTAGAAGATTAAGGGATGGCATTCCTTGTAATTAATTACCCAAGATGGAGGGTAATTCCATAGGATAAGTTTGGATGGCTTGATGTGTAATTAATTGCCCAAGTTAAAGGGTTATTTCATAGGATGGCATTTTTGTAAATTTAATATCATGTTGGAGGGCAATTTATAGGAAGGGCTTTATATTCATTTTACATGTATGACACATTCTAGGTTTCTTTGACCCTTTGACCCTAAATAGTTTAGTGATAAAGGATGAGAGAAGGGAAGTAAAGGGGAAGAGAAAGGATTAAAAGAAAAAGAAAAGAAAAGGATAAGAAAAGACAAAGTTAAGATGATGTTAGAAAGGAGAAGAGAAATGTGGAGTTTGCTAGAAGCTCTCTCTCATCCTATACTCTTTTATTTTCATTCTTTTACTCTCCTTTTTCATCTTTTTCCTTCCCATTTTCGTTTTCCCCGTCCCCCTTGCCTTTTCCCCAGGTTTTTCAGTGAAAAATCCTCCCTTTCTATTCACATTAACCCTCTTATGCAATATGCTAGCAAGGGGTTTGATTCGAGCTTTCAAAGAGGAGGTTTCTTAAGCAAGTTAGCAGCTTTTGGTGAGGACCTTGAGGGGGAGTTTCATATAGCTTGCTTGGAGTTTTTTATAAGGAAATCAAGCTTCATGAGGTAGGAATCCAACTCTACAAGTGTGTTCTTTGCATGGTAATTTTAGGAGTAAAGTTTTCGCCTTTCTTTGCATAATGGATGTCCTCATGAAATTTCTGCAGTTTTGTAGTCTGTTAATTCATGCATACTGATCACTGTGCTCGGAATTAAATTCGAAAAAAAATTATATTTGGAAATTTCACGAAATTTCACACAACTTTCATGCTGGGAACTTTTCTTAATTCTGCCTATAATTAGGGTTAAATGGCCATTAACTGCAACATATCAAATTCTGCCAACATTGACACTGTCTGACCAAAAAAGCCATATATCCATCTATAGTTGATGAAATCTGGTGATCTTGGTTGCGTTGGAATAACTTCAATACCTAAAAATTTTATGTTTTAAGCTCATTGAAATTTTGTCTGCAAAATACCTAAAATGACTGAGATTCAGGAGCCAAGAATGCTGTCAGGAAAACAATTTTTATACCCTATAGGATTTTGGCTACAATAAACAGCCTAGTTGCTCTAAATTCATGAAAATTGATATCTGAACTCATACGTTGCAGACCTACAACTTTCATTTAGAAGCCCAAGCCCAGATCTAATTAGAATTGTAAATAATCTGCAGTTAATGTTGGTATATGCCATAAAAGTTAGTATTTGTGCATGCAAGGGTGTTATTCAAGCTATGCTTGTTGTCTCATTCCACAATATGGCTAATTAGTAGTGTTGTAACATGGATGGTATCTCATTTATGGTGTTGCATTATATCAAGAAGGATCCATCCTTAATGGAAATTGCCATTTTTAGTTAAGGACCAATCTAAAGTTAGCATCTTTATTAAGTGACATGCTATATATAAACCAAAGGTGGGATCTTCTATAAGCATCTTAACTAAAGTTAGCATCTTGATATCATTTTGTTATATTTCCATGCATTCTTAGTTAAAGTGAATTGTTGGAAGTAAATCTTTGTGTAATTTTATAAAGTTGCATTCTTAAGTTAAAGATTGGCTGCCCCCTTGTGTAAATCTGGTTAAAGTTAGTAGCTTTTAATGTAAATATGAACTTGTATCAAATGTTGCTTAAGATTGCATTTAAATGTTGCAAGAGATCTCTAATGGAGATATGTTTATGTTTTGGAGAGTTGTTGATGTTAATGGAAAATGTTGTATGTTGCATGGAGAAGGGTTATGTTGTATGCTATCCTCTCAAGGATTGATGTTGTATGGGGGATGGTGTGTGTTGCATGGAGAATAGTTTATGTTTCACAATGGAGTATTATGGAAATTAGTTTATGTTGCATATTAGTCCCTTAATTTAAACGTAATTTTAACATGTTAGCATTATGGTTCCTTTTATGTCACATTATGTTACCATGTTGCTTTAATGCAGTTTAATACATTTTCTTAATGCCGTATGCTCGTTTGCCTAACTTAGATGCTAATGAATGATAGGGATGTCTCGGTCTACCACATGGAGGGTGAGCACCCTAGAAAAGGGGTTGGGGAAAACTGGGTACTAGTATGGTATGAGGACTGGGCTATGTTGTGGTTGTGTTATATACCTTGTTCAGTTTCGGGTATTTTTTGGTGATCTCCGTACCTTGCTCAGTTTCGGGTACGATGTATTATGATGTTGTGGAGTTTTCCTCACTCGTACTTCGATGCGGGAGGGTATGTGTAGAGTGAGATGCCCCGTTAAGGAAACAGTGCTCTGTACCACTCGCGGGTTCTCCTTACCGCCCCACCTTGGGGTGGAGTCCAGTTCCTCATATTCAACGACACACCCAGGTTTCCAAACAAAATTTAATTAAATACTTAAGTGCTTTGACCATCAATGTGTGATTCCTATTTTCATTTTATAGATCTTTATAGTTTTTGTCTTGCAGTTTACTTACCTCTTGTAGTATAATGATGGATGTTTAATTGCCTTATTTCCTTTGCTCATTTTATACATTGATGTACTTTCATGCCATGTTCCTGTAGCACTTCATTTATAGCACTTGTTCATTTAATAGTTTCATTTAGGAGTGGCATACTAGTGGGAGTTGGATATCCTACTGGAGCACGCGTTGACGTGCTCCGCCTATTTTTCAGATGTTGGTGTTGGAGTTGGCAGCAGGTGGCTGGAGTTGGAGTTAGAGTGGCGGGAGTTGAGTTGATGTGGGTTGGATAGTGAGATGATTGTGAGTGACCATGTACTTTTGGGTTTGTTTGGAGAGAATTGCGATTATTGTATAAGATGTATATAACCGTAATAATGTATAATGGATGATATGAAGATCAATGCTCTTGTTTTCAATGTTTCTCCATGGTCTATGTATTGTTTCTGTGTTATGTGTGTATGTTTCTTGGAAACATTACATGTACTACCCAGCAGTGCGTAGTGGCCTGCCAGTTTCTTTTGTATTTTTTTATTTTCTCCCTTCGTAATACTCGCCGCTCTGGGAGAACTTGGGACAGATTCATACTTTTCGGGTATCCTGGGGAGCGGGACGTTACAACAACCTTTTGCACCGTTTGGGGCACCCCTGATTTGGGGCCTGCAGAGGATAAGCCATTGACCATCGAGGAGAAGAAAGCCGTCGACACTCTGAAGAGCCTGTCAGAGGGTATACGGTCGATTGAGTGGCTATGGTCGGACGACGTGTTGCGTCGGACCGTGTGGACAAAAGGTTGGTTCGATCATGCTTGCCAACTGGTCGACCTTCGTCACTCGAACTAACTCATTTGTTGCACTAGCAGGAATGACCAGTGTGGATTATCAGGTAGATCCCGCACTGGAGGAAGCGGTCGAGGCTTCTATCAGAGAGGCGGAGGCGAGAATGTTGTCACCCAGAGCACTGACCATATCGAGATCGCTGGCCCAGCCATCCGGAGATCGTCCAATGATCGTTGAGGGGATTGCCCAGGTGGCTCACCCTCAGTAGAAGAAGAAAGGGGCCCCCTCCGAGTTTGAAGTGGTTGCACTGGAGGGGGGCAAGAAGAGGCGGAAGCTCGTTCTCAGCGACTCAGAGCGTCTGGGTCGAACGCAGCCATGGAGCAGGTCTTCCAGCCAGGGAGCGATGCTTTCCCTCCGTTGGGTTTTTCGAAGACATCCATGCGGAGTACCAGCTGATGTTGCTGGAGGGCCGATCTCCTCAGGCCCTCCTCGACCGTTCCGAGGAGGAGCTTGTCAGGACGAGGTTTCCATTGAGGCTTGGAGATTCTGCTCTCCTTGATTGCGGGACCGCTTTCCGCATCGTCGAGAATGCGACCCTTCCACGAGACATGGCTGTCGTGGAAAGGGTCGATTATGAGTGGCTATCATCAATGGACATCCATACCAGCGTCCAAGTAATTGTCGTCTAGGCCTCTGTTGATGTTGATATTAGCACACAAGCTGACCATTGAATGTTGTATGCATGCTCATGTGGCGACCACAGCGTTGTGTCACCGAGCTTCGGTGGTGGCTGACCACGGCTTCACCCTGGAGGTCATCAGGTCGAGAGTGGAGAAATCCCAGGCTGAGCTAGAAAGAATCAGCCTCCTCTCCGAGATGAGGTTGTTAGTCATTCAGAAACTCGATCAGGAGATGAGCGAGTCTCGTAGGAGGGAGGCTGAACAAATCGTCTCAAGAGAGCAAGCGGAAGATGCTCTGCTGGAGGAGAGAGTCGAAGCCGATGTCATTGTTGAGAAGGCGATCTGGGATTTCACAGATTCATTTTCTGACTTCAATGAGCTATATAAGCAAGGCTACGAGCGGTGTCGACTAGAGATGAAGAATCGATTCCCTGACCTCTCTGCGGAGATCGACGAGGTCCCTGTGGTATTTTCGGACCTCGGTGAAGATGAGTCTTGCCAAGGCGATGAAGAGCCGAGGCCTGGAGGAGGCAGCACCCGTGGACGAGGCCACCACCATGGCTGGCGACGGAGCAAGGACGGGCGCTACGGGGGACCCGGAGCCTACAGCCATACTGGATGGAGATCAAGGGCCTGAACAGCTGCTGTAAGATCTCGGCGCCTTAGTTTTAGGCCTGCGTGTAGAAATTTTTGAATGTATGGGGAGGATGTAAATGAAAACAATGTTTTACTGGAAAGTGTATCCTTATATGCCATTGCCTCTCTTTGTTTGTTGTCGCTCACACCCCATGGTGGTCTTAATGCTTGATGGTCCCTTTCGATAGGTTAGGCACTACTTCGGGGTAATCGAGGATAAACCATTGAACCACATTTAGAATTTGACCACCATGTTCTATGGAGAGGGAGAGATCCACCCGACTCATGGCTGGCAATATGGGGATTTAGGTAATTCAGTAGCGAAGGGGTAGCCCTTTAACTTACGGCTGATGCTCGTATGAGAGAGCCATTCAGTGGCGAAGGGGTGGCCCATTCGTCTTACGGCTGACGCTCATTTGAGAGAGTCATTCAGTGGAGAAGGAGTGGCCTCTTCGACTTACAGCTGACGCTCGTATGAGAGAGTCGTTTAGTGGCGAATGGGTGGCCCTTTGACTTACGTCCGATGCTCGCTTGAGAGAATCGTTCAGTGGTGAAGGGGTGGCCTCTTCGACTGATGCTTGTATGAGAGAGTCATTCAGTGGCGAAGGGGTGGCCCATTCGACTTACAGCTGACGCTCGTATGAGAGAGGCATTCAGTGGCGAAGGGGTTACCCCTTCGCCTTACGGCTGACGCTCGTATGAGAGAGTTGTTCAGTGGCGAAGGGGTGGCCCCTTCGACTTACGGCTGACGCTCGTTTAGGAAAGTTCTTCAGTAGCGAAGGGGAGGCCCCTTCGACTTGCGGTTGATGCTCGTTTGGGAGATTCATTCAGTGGCAAAGTGGTGGCCTCTTCGACTTACAGCTGGCGCTCGTATGAGAGAGTCGTTCAGTGGCAAAGGGGTGGCCCCTTCGACTTACAGTTGACACTCATTTAGGAGATTCGTTCAATAACGAAGGGGTGTCTCCTTCGACTTACGGCTAACGCTTGTTTGGGAGATTCGTTCAGTAGCAAAAGGGTGGCCCCTTCGACTTACAGCTGACGCTCGTTTAGGAGAGAGTCATTCAATGGCGAAAGGGTGGCCCCTTCGACTTACGACTGTCGCTCGTTTGGAAGAGTCGTTCAGTAGCAAAGGGGTGGCCCCTTCGACTTACAGCCGATGCTCGTTTAGGAGAGTCGTTAAGTAGTAAAGGGATGGCCCCATCATCTTACGGTTGACGCTCGTTTGTGAGTCAATTACCTCAATGTAAGTTCAGATTTTCCAACACCTCTTAAGGATCGGGTCCTTTTTTCGAGGGAAATTTTGATTGGGTAGTTTCTACAAACTTTACGAAGGCTTATGGAGGCGAAAATTTTATTCGGAAAAAAAGAGACATGCTTTATTGACGGAAGTAAAAGAAAAACGGAAAAGACGTACATTTGTTTTTCCGATCGATGTCGGAGCTGTGGCCGTTCAGTGCCCTTTTATTCGCCTTGAGTCTTGGATGGCTCATTAATCGACCACCTTGGTGACAGGCGATCTCGTCATCTTGCCCTTCTATTTTGAGGATCCTTCCTTGCTGGGTGAATCGTTGGCCGGGCCCTTAGGGTGTCCTCGCTTGACTAGGGTATCAATCTCTTTTTTGAGAGTCCAACAGTCGTTGGTGTCGTGCTCGTAGTCGTTGGGATATTTGCAGAATTTGAGGTCGTCCCTCTTCTCGTATTTTCCCTTCTTTGCAGCCTCTTGTATCAGCTCTTCTCGTAGGGCGTAGGTGAGGACTTCTGTCTTAGGGACGACCGGCTTAGCATAAGTAGGATGCTCCTTGCTTCGAGGGCTCCTCTCCCTGGGCCTCTTGTCTCGGGACTCCTGGCGGGGGGTTCCCGAGTTTGATTTCTCTTGCCTCGTGTCTTCACGACTGGAGGGGGTGCTTTTCGCATTAGCTCTAGCTGGCTCTTCCGCCTCCTCGGAGGAAGTGAATCGAGCTGTTATGTTGAGCATCTCTGCGATGGTGTTAGGAGGGAACTGGTGAAGGCCCCTCCTTGGGTGCTTGCTCTTGACCGTCTGGATGAGCGCCGCTATGACGGTCACGTCTGACGCCTCTTCTACATCGAGCCTCTTGTCGTTGAATCTCTGGACAAATGCTCGGATGACTCATTCTCGTTTTGTTTGAGCGAGAAGAGGTGGGACGACTTCTTCTTGGGTCGTCGTCCTGCGACGAACTGCTTGCAGAATATCTCTGCCAGTTCGTCGAATGAGCCGATGCAGCAGCAGGGTAGCCCTTCGTACCAGCTTTCTGTCCTCTTGATAAGGGTAGCATGGAAAGCTCTACAAAGGTATGGCTCATCGGCTCCATGGACTAGCATGACATTCAAATACTTATGAATGTACGACCCGTGGTCACCTCTGCCATCATAAGCTGGTAGAGCAGGAAGCTTGACTTTGGGAAGAAAAGGAGCAGAGAGGATATTCTCCTTCAAGGTGGTCTTTCGAATCATAGATTGGACCAGTATGGATCCTCCTGCTCCAGGTTGCGAGAAGTTGGCTCTGGAGAATCGATTCAGTATCTCTTCCCTTCTCGGGAATCCACCTGTAGGGTTTAGTAGATTATAACACGGAGGGGCCCCGTACATTACCTGATCTAGGATGTTGCGGGTTGCCGCCCGGTAATTGGAGTAAGGGGTTCCCCCTGGAGCACGCAAGCTCGATCATCAATTCCTGCTCTGTTGTATTGGTGGGCCAGGGTGTTCGAATCGTGGAGGTTAATCTCTGCCCTTGGGTCCCATAGATCTCGGAGGAATGCTGAGCCCCTCGTTGGTGTCAGGTGCGGGTTTGGAGGCGGCGACGGCTCATTTACTGGGGATGTGCTCCCCATGTTCTGGCGTATTAAGGTCGCCAATGCGACTAGGCTCCTATCGATCTGCTCGGTGAACTGGGTGAACTCCTTTCGGGTCACCCAGGCTCCTTTGTTTCCTCCACAAGTCGGGGCAGTGGCATCGTGGAGTCCGTGACGTCCTCTAACAAGACATTGTTTTCTCTTGGCCTCTCATTCGGACCTTCGACCAATCCGGCGTTGCTGGGTCTAGCTGTCATAGCTTTTGGATTGCTTTGGGATGTCAAGATAGTTAACGTTTTCCACAGACGGCGCCAAACTGTTAAGGCCAAAATTGACCAAGACAGTTGTCAAGTTAACGTAGACTCAAGATGCTGAGTCGGAGCCTTGTCAGCAGTTAGAGTGGGACCCTTGGTTGAAAGAACCAGGGTCGAATGATGGTAGTTAGAGATGATGCGACCTACGATCGACCTTCGAGTGATAGTTGCGTCGATCGGTTGAGGCTGGGAAGCTCGGCGTCAACCTTCGACAATGGGTGATGACCGTCGATCTGTACCACATGGACTCGTTAGGGGGTCGGATCTGGGTTCCGACCCAAATCCACTCTGATGCTTAAGTTAGTAGGGAACTTAAGTAAGAGAGGGAGCTTGGTGCAGCTGAGATCAACATACAGAGGTTCGTATCTAGACTGGAGGCACAATCTCTAATATAAGAAATGTAAGCTGAGAAAGTAGAGTTCTATGTCTTAGACCTCGTCCCTTGAAGATGGGACCCTCTTCTCTATTTATAGACGTTCAGGGTCCTTTTGGAGAAGTTTGGGAGATAACTGCCACCCATAATGAGGCCACGATCTATCCTCATTAATAGGAGTAAATGTTGCGCACGTCCCCGAGATTCTCGAGTCCGCCTTTAATCCCACATTCGAGCAAGGCAAACCCAACGGTCGACTAGCCATTTGGGCTTTGACTGAGTCGACATCGGGCTTCTTTGGCGGGACTGGTGTGCCCTAATCATCTGTCGACCGAGTTGTCTCGAATGCCGGCCAGATGACTCAAAACTAAGTATTTCATTTGTTAAATCTTGTTTATTGTCTTTCTCATGTGTTTTTATTGTTGAATCTTTTATAGCTTTCATATTATTTGTTTGTGATGTTGATTCCTGTTGTTTTCATCTCTTGTGTAATGATTGAGTATATCTATTGCTAGGATTATGGATGAACACTAGGATTCTAGGGTTAGAGTGATGGGTTAACCTTATGTAACGACCCGCTCTCGGGGGGCCAGTTACTTATTTGATATTTGGCAGGTCCTGCATTTAACCAGTGAAACCAAAATAGCCACGATACAGAGATGTACCAAAATACCCAAACAGTGTCTATTTATTACAATCCATACTGTACAAATGTTCCAACAATGATACATGAAAGAAAGAAAGTACATAGCAAAAATAAAACTGAAAGCTGCGGTCTCAGTGTCGAACTCTGGCGTTATCAACTCAGGAGCATCTACCTCCATATGTACGTCGTCTGCGGTACCGCAGAGATGGAACCATAGGTAAGTCACAACAATTCTAAATAAAGAAAAGAAGTACTGTACAAGTATGACAAAAGTAACTACGTACAAGCAGACCAGAGTGAAAAGTAAAGTACTGAGCAACAACTGTATACAACTGAGTAGTAAAAGTAAACAAAACTGAAAGGAGAGAACAACGGTACTGTGATAGTGCAAGTGTAAAGCAGGCTAGACAAGTGAAACATGCTACTGCTGTAGCTAAAAGTATGACAAGTAAAATACTGTGACTGCACAAGTGTAGTAAGTAACGTGTATGGGACGTGTAAAGTAAAGGTGATTGCGGTGCCAAAACGTTTTGAAGATGTTTGTATAGAAAATAAATTCATTAAGCCAAAACAATAATATCTGAAAATGAATTTTTATCAGGTCTTTTGAAGGTATTTGATGAAACCTGAACTTATTAAAATACTCGGTAACTAGTTGGATACTTCAAAATACTTTTATAAGAAAATTTTGAAATCGTAAAACTTCTGGCGAACCATCATAAAATAGTTTAAAAATTTGGAAATAGGTTAAACACGTAAATAGTTGTGTTGATGAAAATAGGCCGTTACATTCTACACTCCTTAAAATAATTCCGTCCTCGGAATTTCAAACTTAATAAAATCAATAATTGATGTTATAAAGAAGCTCAAGCAAATAAATGATAGAAAAATATTATGGAATACAATGTAATATCACAGTATGTAGAAAACAAGAGATGCTGTTATGTATGAATACATACTATTGACATCACCATAGCTCTGTAATTATTCTTGAGACCAGTATCATCATAATAAGTATCTTGACTTTCCAAGTAGCCAAAAGTAAATATGGCGTTACATGAAATGATAGTTATAATGATAATATCTGTTCGAACTTGGAACCTGAGGTGATAAGCCAGTAGTAAGTTATAAAAACATAATTTTTTTCAACTTATACTAATGATGACTTATTGTTCATAACCAAGTAAGTCATCAATATAGCATACAAAAACGTAAGGACTAATCCATATGGGTTCGTGCTGTTATACCGTAACCAGCCGAACACAAAAGACGTCAACACCAATGCTACCCAACTACAAAGAAATATCCAGATCGACACCAAAAGACAAATATAAGGCCAACTTTCAAGGACCAAAATTATCGCTACCACTTCTTCCAGCAATCTCCATAACAGCCAACAAGAAGCCAGCATCAAGACCATCTCCCAAATCCAAGCACAAGACTGGCATCCAACTTCAACACCCTAAGGCCAATAGCAAGCCAATACTCATCCCCAATGATACTCCTTGCCAACTCCATTGATTGACATCCACACTCATCACCATCAACCCTAAAAAATTCAACGTCCAATAACTCACGGTCCAACAAACACGAAGGAGTGGACCTAAGAAGGAAACGAAGCGGGGCACCTTTAGGGGCAAGGCCCAAGACAAAAAGCTCGAAAGAACACCATGAACAGCGACTGCCCAAGATCTCAACCACACGACAACAGCGAGGGTGGCGGCGAGGGTCGTTGCTAAGCCCAACAATCCCCAAGGTCATCGGCGGCTGTCGATTCATGGCGGTGACGGCGGTGACTGCTCGACGTAGGGGGGCCTCCGGGATGGGGTGGAGCAGTGGAGCTGGCGGAGCTTGAGGCTAGATGGGTCGAGCTCACTTGGGGAAGAGGCCAGGAGGAGGAGTGGGTGTCGTCGAGGCGTATAGGAAACCACGGGGTGGCTAGGTGAGGAAGGAGGGGAGGGGTTTAAAAGGGGGGGGGGCACCGAAAGTCGATGTTAGGGTAGGGTAGGGTTAGGCGGGAACGGGGCTCTAGGAGGGGAAGCAGACAAAGGAAATAAAGAGGGGGGAGGTGGAAAAGGATTCAACCCATGGGGAAATCAGGTACAGAAAGAAGACTGCAAGTTCAAGAAAGACAAAGAAGATGTAGCTGCTCATGCTTGCACATCTCGGTTTGGTTTGTCTCAAAATCTCCAACACCATCCTCGAATACTTCTGAGCGTCCTTCGATTCGCTTCCATTTGTCGAACTCGAAATTCTGGTGATCGAAAACCGAATCTACCCTCCTTAAAATAGACGTAGCTAGAGTTCAAGTGAACTAAACGCGATTAGAAAGAATTATAAGAATTAGTAGAATGATCAGATGGCAATCATTAGATAAAGAAAGGGTGATAGTGATGAAGATTGATGGCGTTACATAATCATGATTCACGTCCTTGCGGTCCAGCGGACACGGCCAGGGAAGTGACTAAGCCAGGATCACTTACCCTCAGTCTAGCTAGGGTGATCCAACAAACTTAGCCAAGCACATTGACCGGATCATGGTCCATTGAAGGAAGCTTATCATTTATATGTGTGTCATCATCAACTGAAAGAAAGGTGATGAAGTGGGTAGATAGTTCAATCTATGAAAAATCACTATAACTGCTAGCAAAAGAGGTTACTAGGGAGGGTATGACCAAGAATGGAACACGAGTTCCTAAGAAAGGGTTAAGAGTTTAAAGGAATGGATGAGAATCAAGGAAGACCTAATGAAGATGGTAATAAGGACGCTTCACCCGTATGTCCAATACAGGTGAACACTCGAGACATCCCATACTCGAGGTTAATTTGAGTATTTTATATTGTACATCCTGATCTTGCTATATTGTTCACGAGGTAGTTAGCGCGGACCTGCGTGGACCATCAAATCTGTAACGACCCGCTCTCGGGGGGCCAGTTACTTATTTTATATTTGCGCAGGTCCTGCAGTTAACCGATGAAACCAAAATAGCCACGATGCAGAGATGTACAAAAATACCCAAATAGTGTCCATTTATTACAATCCATATTGTACAAATGTTCCAATAATGATACATGAAAGAAAGAAAGTACATAGCGAAAATAAAACGAAAGCTGCGGTCTCAGGGTGGAACTCTGGCGTAATCAACTCAGGAGCATCTACCTCCATATGTACGTCGTTTGCGGTGCCACGGAGATGGAACTGTAGGTAAGTCACAACAATTCTAAATAAAGAAAAGAAGTACTGTACAAGTATGACAAAAGTAACTACGTACAAGCAGACCGAGTGAAAAGTAAAGTACTGAGCAACAACTGTACACAACTGAGTAGTAAAAGTAAACAAAACTGAAAGGAGAGAACAACCGTACTGTGATAGTGCAAGTATAAATCAGGCTAGACAAGTGAAACATGCTATTGCTGTAGCTAAAAGTATGACAAGTAAAGTATTGTGACTGCACAAGTGTAGTAAGTAACGTGTATGGGATGTGTAAAGTAATGGTGACTGCAGTGCGTAAGGTAAAAGTGACTGTGCAAAAGTAACTACACTACGTGACTCAAGTAGGAGAGTACAATATGTGACCGTTCAGTTCATCTCTTGTCCGGGTGCGTTTACCCAGACGAATGCCGAAACCCACACAGCAGTACATGTATTTTGCCGAAACTCAGGCAGAAGGACAGGATGCCGAAACTCAGGAAACAGGACAGGAAGATGGAACTCTAGTCACTCCCGTACTCTCTCGAACTATGAGTTACCCCAACACTCCAGTGATGTGTCAAGTGTAAGTTCGTTACAGGATGATCTACAGGATGTTCCACAGGGCGTTCCACATGTTGCTAGTCGAACCAAGACAATTGGTTGACTTTCTCATTGAAAACCAGAAAGAGGATAAAGACAAGTCCAGCACAAAAAAGTGTCACTTCCGTGCTTCGAGCACGTGGTAGTGTGGTATAGCACACAATTTACCCAAGTTGGTAATGGCTTGCTACAACCACCAAAGTTGAAAGTTGGCAAAATAATCTTTAGTTGATTACTTTCCTATTAGGTTATGTATCTAGTTCGGTACAAGTCAATAGCCGTTCAGAGGCTATAAGTGGTGTAGTGTTACGAGTTCGCACAAGCACAGAAGACTAGTTTTCTAAGTTTAGAATATTTGTGACTTACTAATTTCGAGCTCGTCGTGGCAAGACGAGGTTGGAGCTAGAGAAGCTGGTGCACGAGGATTGGTACCTGCAAACACAAGAAACAATCGGTTAAAGCACACACTATTTTCTATTTATTAAACTTGATCGTTTTGATTTTTAAACTGATTGAAACGGTGCTGAAAAAGGATCTAAATTTTTCTATATGCTAGATATGATGAAAATAATTTTATTGCAAGAGGAAATATTTTTCAGAAGTCACTGGTAATTTTTATAATTTTCAGAAGCTCAAAAATAACTTTAAAAACCTAATTTATTTAAGTAACGTATAACTTCCATAATTTATTTCAGGAGCAATACTAGTCGGAAATACTTGAATGAGTAGTCAAAACGACCGTCTCGAAGAGTACTATTATATATATATTTATCACGTATCATTGTATGTGAAAATAAAGAGTTACAGATTTTTAAAAGAAAATAAATGTATTTAAAATTTAGGCTTAAAATTAATTTTGGAAAAATTAAGCGTCCGATCGAGATGAGACCAGTGCCATTGGATCCAGAATATTATTTCCGATTTTCTGGAGCTAGCCTCATATTTTTCTGAGGCTTATATTATTTAGTTATGAATTTAGCACCATAAAACCCTTTTGATAATTATTAAAAATACGTGTATTTGTGGAAATACGGATTCGTATTTCACGAATTACGTTCGAAAACACTCACCCTTCGTTGCGTCGACAACTGCATGCGACGGAGGCCGTCCGCTCGTCGGAGGCAGGGGCTCGGGGGTCAGAGCACGGTGGAAGATGGCGGTGGCGGGCTTCGTCGAGGTCCGTCGTCGGTGGGGGCTTTGCGTTCGTCGAGGCAGGCTCTCGAGCGCGTGAGAGGGCGGACGTCGTCGTCGAGCGGGAGGGGCTCCGATGGGTTCGTCGATGGGTGTTCGTGGTGTGCCGGCGAACACGGCGGAGCGAGTGGAGGCGGAGCTTCGCTCGGAGCGGCGGACTTCGGTGGCTGATCAGAGAAGGAGGAGGGCGCTGCGGCTTCGGTGGCGACGGAGGAGGACGTCGGATGGGCGGCGACATCGCACGGCGTGAGACGACGTCGAGGGGCCTTCGGGAGCAGACGACGGCGTCGCTCCTGGCTGAGCTTGAACGAGAACGAGAGAGGAAGGAGACGGGGCGCGAGGGCAGAGGTTGGCGATGATGGCAGGCGACGGAGATCGCCGGTGGCGGCGTTCCGATGGTGTAGGTGAGAGAGATGAGAGGGAGAGATGAACGAGGGGAGAGGGTGAGAGAGGAGAGAGTTTGTGAGGGAGAGCTCTGTGTGGGTTTTGAACGAAAAACAAGGGAGAGAGAGGGAGATGAGCCTGCTGAAGATGTGGTTGGGTTCGAACAAAAAACGAAAAGAGAGGGGGAGGGGTTTATATGATCTGGGTTTCGAACGTAAATAAGAAAGAGAGAGAGAGAGTTAGATGGGGAATGAGAGGAACCTCGTGAAAACGTGGGTAGATGCTGACAATGATTAGGTAAGGGATTAGGTAGTTGGGGGTAGGCGAGGTTAAGGTAATTAAGTAGGTGAAAGAAGTAAAATACTTAGGAACACGAAATTACAATTTTGCCTCTACTAGTAAACGTGTCTGAAAAATTACGAAAACATATCCACGGGATCGTATAATCGTGAGGATCGCGAATACGAAGTCCGTTTCAGGGTTTGGGCTACGGGGATACTAGTTTTAGGCAAAAACGTTTAGAAAGCGGGTTTGCGGGTTCTCTATTGATTTGATATAAGAAAATTATGAAATTAATGTAGAAAGCCCTAAATGATCATAGGATGCTACGATTGAAGTTTGAAAATGTTTTGAAGACATTTGTATAGAAAATAAATTCATTAAGCCAAACAGTAATATCTGAAAATGAATTTTTATCAGATCTTTTAGAGGTATTTGATGAAACCCGAACTTACTAAAATACTTGGTAACTAGTTGGATACTTCAAAATATTTTTATAAGAAAATTTTGAAAGCGTAAAACTTCTGGCGAACCATTATAAAATAGTTTTAAAAAATTGGAAATAGGTTAAACACGTAAATAGTTGTGTCGATGAAAACAGCCCGTTACACCTTGTTGGACAAATCTAGGGGTTGCTCTACAGTAGTTTGAATAAGAGGTTTTGGGGATTAGTCCTAGAATTGGAGGATTGCGAAAGTAGCTCCACGTTCTAAGGACGATCCCCACGAATCTGAGTTAGGCTTAGTGGCCGTTTCTAGGGCTCACGATCATGAGAGTGACTCGAGAGCTAGGAACGATCACTAATCATCGATCTGCTAGTTGGTGACTACGAGAGCAGCCCGACTGCCTGAACCAACCATAGAGTGGTACCCTATTCTGTAGATCATGAGAGTGAATACGGATTTGTGGTACAGGAACCAAGTGTCGAGCGTATTGCATGCATCCCCATGCAAAGCCGACTGTAGAAGCACGGCTACACACGGGGAGGCGTTAGACGAGCATGACGACGAAAGTCAAGTGCTCGTTCCCATCTCCGGATGTGACACTCCTACCCGCATTCGTCGTTCGATGAAGGGATCCTTGATCCGTTATCCAAACCCGAAAGCCCTAGCGGGGATTCCCGACATCCTAGTGATTTTTCCCCTCATTCATTTTCTCTTTGTTCTATTTGTTTTCTTTTGTGTTTGGATGTGCCCCGCTGACAATGACACCCTCGCGTTCCACATCCACCACCATCACAACATTCCATAATCCATCTCCACCTAATAAAATATCGAAGCCTAAGTCATCCTAGGATCGATATGCAGTGTGACCACCGCCTCCCTGTGGATACGATACCCGCTCGCCACTGTTTACACTGTGCGCTTGCGGTAAGATGACATTTGACCACAGTCCCGATTGGGAGAGCAACCGGACGGCCGAACAGTAGTCTATATGTGTAGTCTGTGTGGGTGTGGGTAGTCTGTATATGTAGTCAGTGTGTGTGACTGTACTTTTTATAACAATATTCTGTTTCTGTTTTATGTGTGTGTCTCTGTAGTAGCCTGCATGTGTGTGTAATCCTGTATGTGTAGACTATGTTTGTAGTCTGTGTGTGGGTGTGGGGGTAGTCTGTATGTGTAGTCAGTGTGTCTGTGTCTGTGTAGTTTGTGTGTCTGTGCATGTGTAGTCTGTATGTGTTTGTTTTTGTAACGGCCTGTATTTTTCCAATACTTTCAAATTAAGTATTTAAAGAAAATTCAATTTTTAATTGTATTTTATAATGGGTTGTTAGCAGTCTTAAACTGATTTCAAAAATTTCCTATAAAAATATTTTGGAGTACCAGACTAGTTATGGAGTATTTTAGTAAGGTCGGATTTCATCGAATACCTCTAAAAAATCTGATAAAAATTCATTTTCAGATATTGCAGTTTTGGGTCAATGAATTTATTTTCTATTCAAACATCTTCAAAACATTTTCAAACTCCTGCAGTAGCATCCTATGATCATTTGGGGCTTCCCACATTAATTTCGTAATTTTCTGATATCATTTTGATAGAGAACCCGCAAACCCGCTTTCTAAACGTTTTGGCCAAAAACTAGTATTTCCGTGGCCCAAACCCTGAAACGGTCTTCGTATTCACGATCCTTGTGATGATACGATCCCGTGGGTATGTTTTCGTAATTTTTCGGACACGTTTACTAGTAGGGGCATTTTCGTAATTTTCATTTTTTTGTATTTTCACTAATTACTTCCGTTAATAAAGTTTTACCTCCCTAATCACCTTAACTAATCACCCTAACCCAACCCGTATCTACCCCAACTCTCCCTCTCTCTCAGCTAACCCACACATTCCCCCATCTACCATTTCCAAGCCTATAAATTAACTAGCCTCTCCCTTCTCATTTTCACAGGCAACCCCAAACATACACTATCACGTGCTCTCTCTCTCTCTCTCTCTCTCTCTCTCTCTCTCTCTCTCTCTCTCTCTCTCTCTCTCTCTCTCTCTCTCTTCACCTCTCGTTTTCCTCTCCCCCGAAACCCACTCTCCCCTCACCCTCTTCCCCTCGAGGCAGCTCGAGCGATCGCCGTCGACCCACTCACCCGCCACCGCGCCTCCTCGAAGCACCCCAAGACCATCCGCCGCCGCCTAGCCCCCCCCGCTTCACCGTCGACCGCCCGAACCGCCGCCTCCCGACGCTCCTCCATCGCTCCGACACCCCGACTGCTCCGCCTCCCTCCGCGAAGGTCGCCACCCAGCTCGGAGCTCCCGCACTCGAGCGCCTCGCCGTGACGGCCTCTCGATGCTCGAAGCTCCGCCCTGTCGGCCACCGGAGGTCACCGCGCCGCTGCTCCGTCGTATCCCGCCCCTTCGAAGCCCGCAACACCCACCGGAGCTCGCCTTCCCGCCGCCTCCGACCACAGCCTCCGTCGCCCGCCGTCGTGCCTCCTCCGCATGCCGCCACGAGCTCGACGTCGTCGCCGTCAGCTTCCCCCCCCCCTCAGCCATGCACGAAAACGACGAAGCTGCAACGGTAATAACTCAATGGAAAACTTGTAAATACGAGATAAAATCGTATTTTCGTATTTTTAAATAATTAATAAATGAGTTTATTGGTTTTAAATCCATAAGTAATTATATATGGCCCAGAAAAATGTGAGACTAGCTCTAGAAAATAAGAAATAACATTCTGGACCCAATGGCGCTAGTTTCGTCTCAATCCGACGCTTAGTTTTTCCAGAATTAATTTTTAAGCCTATAAGTTAAATCCGTTATTTTCGTTCAAAAATCCGTATCTTCTTATTTTTACGTAAACTAATACTTGAGAAAAATATATGTTAAAGAACTCTTCGAGACGGTCATTTTGACACCTCATTTGCAACTTTCCGATGTAGATTGCACCCAGAATAAATTCCTGAATAAATACGCCACTAATTGAAAAATAGTTTTTAATTAGTTTTTGGGCTTTTAAAAATCCTAAAAATTTCTATAAGCCTCAGAAAAATATTCCCTCTTGCAGTAAAACTATTTTTATCATATATAGGCTATATAAAAATTTAGAACGCTTTTCGACAACGTTTCAACTAGTTTTAAAAATCAAAACGATCGAGTTTAATAAATAGAAAATAGGGTACGCTTTAACCAATTGTTCTTGTGATTTCAGGTACCAATCTTCGTGCACCAGCTCTTCCAGCTCCAACCTCGTCTTGCCACGACGAGCTCTAAAATTGTAAGTCACGACATATTCTAAGTTTAGAAAACTAGTCTACTGTGCTTGCGTGAACTTGTGACACTTCACTTATAGCCTCGAACGTCTATTTGACTTGAACCAAACTAGAGAACTAAATAAAAGTAATCGACCAAAGATTACTTTGCTAACTTTCAACTTTGGTGGTTGTAGCACACAACTACCAACTTGGGTAAATTGTGTGCTAGCCACACTACCACGTGCTCAAAGCACGGAAGTAACAGCTTTTGGTGTTGGGCTTGTCTTTATCCTACTTGCTAGTTTTCAATGAGGAAGTCAACCAGTTGACTTGGTCTGACTAGCAACATGTGGAACATCGTGTGGAATATCATGTGTGGAACATCTCGTGGAACATCTTGTGGAACATCTTGTAATAGATACACATCACTGGGGTTTGGGGTAACTCATTGTAGTGAGAGTGTGGGAGCTATGACCGGGGGTTCATCTACTTGCATGTCTGTGTCTACAAGGTCTGCCTGTGTCGGCAAAACTACAAGGTCTGCCTGCGTCGGCAAAACTACAAGGTCTGCCTGCGTCGGCAAAACGGTCCCTGGCAATAGATGAACTTTATGGTTGCATATCATACTCTCCTACATGAGTCACGTAGTTACTTTTGCACAGTCACCTTTACTTTACGCATTACAGTTACTTTCTTTACAGTACATGCACTTTACTTTACTTGCCAGTACAGTCATCTTTACTTTACGCATTCCATGCACGTTACTTCTACACTTGTACAGACACTGCACCGTACTTTACTTTCACTTTGGTCTGCTTTGTCATACTTGTACAGTACCTCTCTTTCTTTATTTAGAATTTTTGTGACTTACCTACGGTTCCATCTCCGTGGCACCGCAGACGACGTACATATGGAGGCAGATGCTCTTGAGCTAATAGCGCCAGAGTTCGACCATGAGACCGCAGCTTCCAGAGCTATTTTCAGTCGTGTACTTTCTTTCTTTCTTTTATCATTGTTGGAACATTTGTACGGTTGGATGGTAATAATTGGACACTATTTGGGTATCTTTGTACATCTCTGCATCGTGGCTATTTTGATTTCACTGGTTAACTGCAGAACCTGCGCAATTATCAAATAAGTAACGGGCCCCCGAAAGCGGGTCGTTACAAGTTTGGTGGCCCATGCAGGTCCTCGCTAACTACCTCGTGAACATTATAGCAAGATCAGGATGTATAATATAAAATACTCAAATTGAACCTCGAGTACGAGATGTCTCGAGTGTTCACCTGTATTGGATATACGGGTGAAGTGTCCTTATTACCATCTTCATTAGGTCTTCCTTGATCCTCATCACTTCCTTTGAACTCTTAACCCTTGCTTAGGAACTCGTGTTCCATTCTTGGTTATACCCTCCCTAGTAACCTCTTTTGCTAGCAGTTATCGTGATTTTTCATCCTTTGAACTATCTACCCACTTCATCACCTTTCCTTCAGTTGTTGATGGCACGCATTTAAATGATAAGCTTCCTTCAATGGACCATGATACCGGTCAATGTGCTTGGCTAAAGTCTGTTGGATCAACCTGGCTAGACTGGGCATAAGTGATCCTGGCTTAGTCACTTCCCTGGCCGTGTCCGCTGGACCGCAAGGACGTGAATCATGATTATGTAACGTCATCGATCTTCATCACTAGCACCCCTTTCTTTAGCTAGTGATGGCCTCCTGATTCTTTTACTTCTTCCTAAATCGCGTTAGTTCGCTTGAACTCTAGCTACGTTTATTCTAAGGAGGGTAGCATTCGGTTTTCGATCACCAGAAGTTCGAGTTCGACAACGGAAGCAGATCGAAGGACGCTCAGAAGTATTGGAGGATAATGCTGGTGATTTGAGACGAGCCAAACCTGACGTATAAGTGTAGGCTGTTTGCGTCTTTTCATCTTTGAGCTAGTGTTTCTCTTCTAGCCCCTACTTCTATCTTGTACCCGTCTTTTTCTCTCCAAGGGTTTGACTTCCTTTCCCACCGACCACCTTCCTCCTCCCTCTTTATTTCGTTTGTCCGCTTCCCCCCTCAAGACTCGTGCCCGCCGAACCCTACCCTACCTAACTCCGACTTTCGGTGCCCCTCCCCCCGTTTTAACCCCGCTCCTTCCTCCGCAAGCCACCCCGTGGCTTCCCTCAGACATCACCCCCTCCTCCTCCCGGCCTCTCCCCCAAGCGAGCTCGATCGGACCCCGCATCGTCGCCCCGATCTCTGATCCGCCAGCTTCCGCTTCGCTCCATCCCGTAGGCCCTAGCTCCCCGCCATGGATCGCCAGCCAGACGGAGCCCTCGCCGCCGTGGATCGCCAGCCGCCGATGGCCCACCAACGACCTTGGGGTCTGTTGGGCTTAGCAGCAACCCTCGCCGCCTCCCATGCTTTGGCCGTGTGGTCGGGATATTGGGAACCCGCCGCCATTGGTATCATTGGGAGCTCCTTTTTCTGGTTCTTCCCCCTTGAGCTGCCCAGCTTCGATTGCTTCTTAGGGGCGCTCCTTAATGTTTTTGGGTTCGTGAGTTTTTGGTCATTAAATTGCTTAGGGCTGATGGTGTTAGCCGTGGATATCGAACAATGGTGTTGGGAAGGAGTATCTTTAGGATTGGGTATTGGATTCCTTTTGGCCTTAGGTGTTGAGATGAGATGCCAGTCTTGTGCTCTCATTTGGAGGACAGCTTTGATGCTGGCTTACTGTTGGATGTGGTGGAGATTGCTGGAAGCAGTGGTGACAATGATCTTGATCCATGCGAGTTGGCCTTATATCTGCCTTTTGGTAACGATCTGGATATTGGATTGTAATTTGGTAGCATGGCAGATGAAGTCTTTGGTGCTCTGCTGGTTACGTTGTAACAGCTTGCATGCATTTGGATTAGTCCTCACGTTTTTATATGTTATGGCGATAATTTACATGATTGAGACCATGTAACCATCGTTTATATATTCTAGACGCTCCGTTCTTCTCTTTGGTGTACTTGCTTCTGACTTGTCACCTTATGTCCTAAGTTCGATCAGATGTCATCATCATCCTCACTATCTTTTTCATGTAATGCCATTATTTTATGTTTTGCCTACTTGATAAATCTGAAGCAGCTATGGTGATAATATATATTAGTCACATCAGTTATTTTATTATCACATTTCATGTTATTTACAACCTGATTTACAAAGATTACTATCTTTTCAAATCATTTATTTGCTTGAGCTTCTTTATAATATCAATTATTTGTTTCAAAAATATTTTAAATTCCGAGGACGGAATTATTTTTAAGGAGGGTAGAATGTAACGGCCTGTATTTTTCCAATACTTTCAAATTAAGTATTTAAAGAAAATTCAATTTTTAATTGTATTTTATAATGGTTTGTTAGCAGTCTTAAACTGATTTCAAAAATTTCCTATAAAAATATTTTGGAGTACCAGACTAGTTATGGAGTATTTTAGTAAGGTCGGATTTCATCGAATACCTCTAAAAAATCTGATAAAAATTCATTTTCAGATATTGCAGTTTTGGGTCAATGAATTTATTTTCTATTCAAACATCTTCAAAACATTTTCAAACTCCTGCAGTAGCATCCTATGATCATTTGAGGCTTCCCACATTAATTTCGTAATTTTCTGATATCATTTTGATAGAGAACCCGCAAACCCGCTTTCTAAACGTTTTGGCCAAAAACTAGTATTTCCGTGGCCCAAACCCTGAAACGGTCTTCGTATTCACGATCCTCGTGATGATACGATCCCGTGGGTATGTTTTCGTAATTTTTCGGACACGTTTACTAGTAGGGGCATTTTCGTAATTTTCATTTTTTGTATTTTCACTAATTACTTCCGTTAATAAAGTTTTACCTCCCTAATCACCTTAACTAATCACCCTAACCCAACCCGTATCTACCCCAACTCTCCCTCTCTCTCAGCTAACCCACACATTCCCCCATCTACCATTTCCAAGCCTATAAATTAACTACCCTCTCCCTTCTCATTTTCACAGGCAACCCCAAACATACACTATCACGTGCTCTCTCTCTCTCTCTCTCTCTCTCTCTTCACCTCTCGTTTTCCTCTCCCCCGAAACCCACTCTCCCCTCACCCTCTTCCCCTCGAGGCAGCTCGAGCGATCGCCGTCGACCCACTCACCCGCCACCGCCTCCTCGAAGCACCCCAAGACCATCCGCCGCCGCCTAGCCCCCCCCCCCCCCCCCGCTTCACCGTCGACCGCCCGAACCGCCGCCTCCCGACGCTCCTCCATCGCTCCGACACCCCGACTGCTCCGCCTCCCTCCGCGAAGGTCGCCACCCAGCTCGGAGCTCCCGCACTCGAGCGCCTCGCCGTGACGGCCTCTCGATGCTCGAAGCTCCGCCCTGTCGGCCACCGGAGGTCACCGCGCCGCTGCTCCGTCGTATCCCGCCCCTTCGAAGCCCGCAACGCCCACCGGAGCTCGCCTTCCCGCCGCCTCCGACCACAGCCTCCGTCGCCCGCCGTCGTGCCTCCTCCGCATGCCGCCACGAGCTCGACGTCGTCGCCGTCAGCTTCCCCCCCTCAGCCATGCACGAAAACGACGAAGCTGCAACGGTAATAACTCAATGGCAAACTTGTAAATACGAGATAAAATCGTATTTTCGTATTTTTAAATAATTAATAAATGAGTTTATTGGTTTTAAATCCATAAGTAATTATATATGGCCCAGAAAAATGTGAGACTAGCTCTAGAAAATAAGAAATAACATTCTGGACCCAATGGCGCTAGTTTCGTCTCAATCCGACGCTTAGTTTTTCCAGAATTAATTTTTAAGCCTATAAGTTAAATCCGTTATTTTCGTTCAAAAATCCGTATCTTCTTATTTTTACGTAAACTAATACTTGAGAAAAATATATGTTAAAGAACTCTTCGAGACGGTCATTTTGACACCTCATTTGCAACTTTCCGATGTAGATTGCACCCAGAATAAATTCCTGAATAAATACGCCACTAATTGAAAAATAGTTTTAATTAGTTTTTGGGCTTTTAAAAATCCTAAAAATTTCTATAAGCCTCAGAAAAATATTCCCTCTTGCAGTAAAACTATTTTTATCATATATAGGCTATATAAAAATTTAGAACGCTTTTCGACAACGTTTCAACTAGTTTTAAAAATCAAAACGATCGAGTTTAATAAATAGAAAATAGGGTACGCTTTAACCAATTGTTCTTGTGATTTCAGGTACCAATCTTCGTGCACCAGCTCTTCCAGCTCCAACCTCGTCTTGCCACGACGAGCTCTAAAATTGTAAGTCACGACATATTCTAAGTTTAGAAAACTAGTCTACTGTGCTTGCGTGAACTTGTGACACTTCACTTATAGCCTCGAACGTCTATTTGACTTGAACCAAACTAGAGAACTAAATAAAAGTAATCGACCAAAGATTACTTTGCCAACTTTCAACTTTGGTGGTTGTAGCACACAACTACCAACTTGGGTAAATTGTGTGCTAGCCACACTACCACGTGCTCAAAGCACGGAAGTAACAGCTTTTGGTGTTGGGCTTGTCTTTATCCTACTTGCTAGTTTTCAATGAGGAAGTCAACCAGTTGACTTGGTCTGACTAGCAACATGTGGAACATCGTGTGGAATATCATGTGTGGAACATCTCGTGGAACATCTTGTGGAACATCTTGTAATAGATACACATCACTGGGGTTTGGGGTAACTCATTGTAGTGAGAGTGTGGGAGCTATGACCGGGGGTTCATCTACTTGCATGTCTGTGTCTACAAGGTCTGCCTGTGTCGGCAAAACTACAAGGTCTGCCTGCGTCGGCAAAACGGTCCCTGGCAATAGATGAACTTTATGGTTGCATATCATACTCTCCTACATGAGTCACGTAGTTACTTTTGCACAGTCACCTTTACTTTACGCATTACAGTTACTTTCTTTACAGTACATGCACTTTACTTTACTTGCCAGTACAGTCATCTTTACTTTACGCATTCCATGCACGTTACTTCTACACTTGTACAGACACTGCACCGTACTTTACTTTCACTTTGGTCTGCTTTGTCATACTTGTACAGTACCTCTCTTTCTTTATTTAGAATTGTTGTGACTTACCTACGGTTCCATCTCCGTGGCACCGCAGACGACGTACATATGGAGGCAGATGCTCTTGAGCTAATAGCGCCAGAGTTCGACCATGAGACCGCAGCTTCCAGAGCTATTTTCAGTCGTGTACTTTCTTTCTTTCTTTTATCATTGTTGGAACATTTGTACGGTTGGATGGTAATAATTGGACACTATTTGGGTATCTTTGTACATCTCTGCATCGTGGCTATTTTGATTTCACTGGTTAACTGCAGAACCTGCGCAATTATCAAATAAGTAACGGGCCCCCGAAAGCGGGTCGTTACAGTTTTAATTTTTTTAAAAAACTTTCTCTTAATATGCTATGCAATGTAGTGTGATTTATTGCTGAAAATTGATGGTGTTTCTATTTATTATTTCACGTTCACATTTTTGTGTGCGAGCAATGACAGAGAGGTTGGTTGTTGGCAAAATACAAGCTTGGCTATCCAAAAATGGTTGAGTTGTGTGGGGGAGTTGATTGGGTCATGTAAAGCATGGTGTTGTTATCCTTGTGAGTGTTTGTGGGGTGTTCATTAGTGCCCTTCCCTTTTTGCAAATGGGCATATAATGTTTCTCAAATTTGTTTCTAATCTTGATAGGTGTTTGTGGTATCTGTAATAAATACAGTTGTGTGTGGTAGTAGCTATGAACTGGATGTATAAGAAGAAGGAAGTGTTGCCATCTTTGCATGTGGGTTTATGAGCCTCCCACCCTTTGCTGCAATTTGTTGCCATTGAGTTTTTTCTCATGAATGTTATTCTCTTGTAGAGTGTTTGATGGTGAAGTTCTTCTCCTCTTCACCTTGACTGCAAATTGATTGCACATCATGTTAGGATTTTGTGTGGTCTGTAAGTGTGGTCTATGTGAGGGGTTTGTTTGTATGTGTAGTCTCTCTGTGTGTGACTGTGTCTATGTATGTATCTGTGTAGTTTGTGTGTCTGATGTGTGTATGTCTGTTTTTGTTACAATATTGTGTTTGTGTGTGTCTCTGTAGAGGCGATGATGTTGTCGATGATCTGGCTAGATAGTGTACATCTTATTTTTGACAAACATGGCATGGTGAGTTTGGATGGCCTGCAGCCACAAAGTACAAACACATATTACACACAGACTACACATACAAACTGCACCTCCTTGATTACATTTTATCTTAGCCTTAATATTTTTCCGCCATTCTAGTTTTCCACACATTTTGTACTATTATTGAAACCTTTCCAGTTTAAAATTTGCATGCATATGCCTATGTGTATAGTCTATCTGAACATACACAGCCACAGACACACAAACTACACACACACACACACACACACACACACACACAGAGAGAGAGAGAGAGAGAGAGAGAGAGAGAGAGAGAGAGAGAGAGAGAGACTACAAACACAGGCACAGACGCACACATACAACACACACAGACTACACATACAACACACACATCAGTACACAGAGACTACACAAACAGTACCCACATCATACTACACACAGACACATATGTGCAGACAACCATCTTGCATACATTTTTTGTCAAGTAATTAAAATGGGCATATTTGAGCCTCATTCTTTCTCGATTGTTTTTTGGTAAAAAAATGAATTTTTATTTTTAAATAATATTACTGTATTTTGAATTTAAATTTTATATTTCTAATTTTTTCTTACGTTGGCTTTTCTTTTGTAAAAAATGAAATTTTTACTTTTGAATAGTATTACTATATTTTTGTTTAAAAATTTTATTTATTTTTTATTTTCCAATTTTACTGACAGTGCCGTCAGTATAAAAAATTTATTTTTTTAAAATGTAAAATTATTACTGAAGGGCCGTTAGTAAAAATAAAAATATAGCTGACAGTAGTGTCAGCTATACTTCGGGCTTACGCTGACGTCGTAAGCGTTATGTATTTACTTTTTTTAAAAATTTAAATATTAATGACGGAACCTTCATCAAAAGTCTTATCTTCACTGACGAATCGTCAGTGTTATTTATATATATGTTAACAAAATTTAATTATTGCTGACGATTCCGTCAGGAAAAGTATGTTGTACTATAACTGACAGAAAATGAGTCGTCACCAACATTTACTGATGGATTCGTCAGGAAATGTTTTATTTACCTAAATCCGCTTACGAATCTTCTGACAGGCGTCTACCGTCAGTGAAGATTTTCACTGACAGGTTTTTACTTTCACTGGCAGTAAAAGCCGTCAGTAAAGAACAAACATTTTTCCGGTTGTATTCATGGTCTGCATGCTCATATTTTTGATGGTGGTGTTGTCAAGAATTTCCCAAAGTTACATAGCATGAGTGTGGGGTTTACTTGCATAGGTCCTCTCCAAGTGACTCCATGTTTCAATTATTATTCTTAGAGATGTTATAGGAGAAACTATATTATCATCCACAGATGCCAACATACTATGAAATCTTGTCTCCTCCATAATCGATGAGAATGATTTGGTATAGTTGTAGTATTGTCGGGTAAGGCTTTGGTTGAGGGAGGGGAGGGATGTGTGCCATTAATAAAACCTTATAGATTATAGCCAAATAGTAAGGATTGAAACTACACACATGAGGGGTGATTGATTTTGAAAAGTTTTAGAGGAAGTTGGGTTGCTTTCCATTGATTGTTAATATTTGGTACGGTGGATTCAGGTTAATGGTAAAGCCGCTTCTAGCCACTTTGAGTGTAAATATAAGCATTACGATTAAAACATTAGTTGGTTTACAGTCTAACAATAGTGACTAGCCAACACCAAAGAGCAACGAAATAACAAACCCAACAAAACGCAGTTGAAATTTAAACCAAAGATTTGTTTCTTTCTTTCTTTCCCTTTTCCAATTCCAATTTCTTGAAATGACAAGACATTGTGCATGCTCTCAATGCATGACTCTACACAAATGCAATGCAATATTGTTGCGAAATTCTTCGATGAAACTCGATGCCATAAAATTTGGCGCATTTCGACAATGAACGTTGGAGGAGGCATCGAATCAATCGTCAGCCCAGAACATTTCACCACTTCAGCTTGGAAGGGAAATACTGCAACACACATCGCAACCAAATGTAAGAGAACGATATGCGAATCCCAATCAATCCCTAAGAGAACCAGAAAAGAGAAGGGTATCGTACCTTTTCGATGAGAGAGAGATAGTAGGGCTTCACCTTCTCCACATCAACTCTAACTTTGCTCTTGCTGTACAGATCATATTTACTGCAATTTGTGCAGGAAATCAAAATTATATTCATAATCTAAGCTAAAACAAACAAAATTCAGCAAAGGGACCATCTCCTATTACTTAAATATATGCAGCCACTTCAGGTTCTCCCTGTCCTCCTCGTTCATCAGGTGCTGGTAGGCACCAAACTTGTGCAAAGCTGATACATGCACGAATCGATTACAATCAAACACATATATCGATCCCACTGATGTAATCATAAACTAGAGGAACGTACGGTAGAACGAATGGTAGCGGATGATGAATAGGCCGGCCGAAGGCAGAGTTGTCTTGTTCTCCTTAGCCACCTATATATCCGATCGATAGACAAAATCTCATTGAGAGAGAGAGAGAGAGAGAGAGAGAGAGAGAGAGTTACAACTTTGGTTTTGAAGGAGCACACATACCAAGTACATGTAGTCATCGTGTCCCCAAGACATGAGCACATTGTCGAGCCCGCATCCTTGAGAGTAAATCCCACACTTTGTGTTGTACTTGGGATTGTGGCGGTCTGGGTTGCCCTCAAAGAACCTGTGATGGACGTTGGATTGATCGAAAGCGCATCCCACGGGAAACGTGTCGCCGACAACCGCCCACTGAGGGAGTTGCCCGAAGCTATGGTGGAGGAGCACCTTCCCAAGATCATGAATGAGGCCGGTCAAGTGAAGCCAGTCTTCGTTGGGGAAGTCCCTTCGGATGGCCTCAGCGGTCTGCAACAAGTGCTCGATCTGAGGCTCGTCGAGGTCGGGGTCGCTCTCGTCGACAAACTCGTTGAGAAGCTCGCAGCACTCCCAGATGCTCATCTCCGTCCTGTTCAGCCTCCCGTACTCCTCTCTCATTCTCTTCACCTGCAAATTGCATTCCAAATGGTTTCTTTTAATTGAAGACCAAGTTAATGGCAGGAGCTCTGATATTAATTGATGTCAGACTTACGAATTCAACAGACTGGTGGATGTGGTTCATTCTGTAGAACTCCTCGACCGTCTTCTTCCTCTCCGATTCTGCCTCGTAGTCCCTGAAAGTCTGGCCAAATGCATTCGCATCTGGCACCACAAAACCCCCGTCCAGCACCAACTCCTTCTGATCTGTGTCAATCTTCGCCCCACCCTTTCCATTCTCTGAACCAAATAATAATAATAATAAAATTATATTTGACGAGACTATAAAAATTGAGGGGAAAAAACGTAGAACTCACCATGCTGAGGCTGCTCAATGACGATGGTCATCTTGCTTGTCACACGCACACAAGGCTTAAAAAAGAGAGAGAAATCGAGAAATCAACTGCAAAGAGTTGCTCTTCTTTTTTGTGGGTATCTGAGGAGAAAGACGAGGGTATTTATAGGTACTAGGTGACAGCCAAGATTCAATATGAAGGGGATAAATTATAAAATCTCGACAATTACAATTAAATCCGGAAATGAGTCAGCCATGGCGTGGAGATCCGATCGCTATTCACCACGTTGTTTTTAATTCCCAGCCTTTTTTGGCGACGTCAGATCCGCGTGTGGATCCGCCCTGCTGTCTACAACCTGGACCCCTCCAGCTGGGCCCCACCTGACGTGGCTCTGTGTCACCCGAGTCAACATTTGGGCCGCACGATCGGCGCCGGCGGTTTCCGTCCGTGTACGGCACTACCCCCACCAAATCCAAGTGCACCCGAGCTCTGCGCCAGCTCTTGTGGGCCCGTGGAAGATTGGGTCAGAAAACGGGGTCTTCTCTGATATTAAAAACTTATGAGCTGGACGTATGAATGCCTAAAATAGTAAAAAACATCGTATCATGAATCATTTGGTATCCTCTCTCTTCGCCTTTTGCCAAAAAAATGGCAACTAATCATTACATACTCAATTAAATTCTTTCCCACAATAAAGATTAGGAATTTGATTACAATGGCTATCGTGGCAATAATATGATTTTTATCATTATCTACTTCGATAAGATAATGATAGAATTTTAAAATTGCACGATTAGTTTATTTGTTAACTATCATTTAGATGTCATAATATGATTTAAATTTGGATTAGCATTAACTTTGTGTTTATCTTTTATAAGAGCTGAGGTCCCAGTCCGGTGATAGAGCTAGAACTGCATATCAAACATATGGTGCAAGATTAATGTTTGTTTCTGTGTATTTAAATTCAAATCTTTTACGATATTGAGTAGAGATAATTAAGGTTGCTTATAATTTGATCAAGTTATGCTGTAAAATTATTTTTTGGTTCTTAATTATCCTAAGTTCACCGATCCATATGGATAATTAATTAAATGAAACTTAAAACTTGTGGAGACCATAACCCTGATGGGCCCGTAACCAAATCCGGCCCGAGGCTACAAATTGGTAATATGGATAATAAAAAATGCTTAATTTATGTCTCATGCATGAAATTTATGTCTTTTGTTGGCCCGCGATCCCTCGGCTACAGTTCCTTGGAGGAAGCTGGTCCCACTCCAAATTTTCTAAACTTGTTTCGTATATATTGGATTTTTCATGTTTTATTGGATAAATTTAATTTCATTAGTGACATTTGCAGTAATACATTAATCAAGCATGTAATATGCATTTATATGATGCATTTGCAACTTGCATACATTTTTTGTGTAAAGTTGTTAAAATATTTATCAATGAAATTTGTAAAAGTGTGTAGATACCGATTCTCGCTTGGGCACGTCATCAGTGGGGCCTGTCCCAAAGCTTCGGATTGGCCCGCAAGCACTGTGGACCACCTGACAGGGCAGATGGAACCCACCGGCTGGACCTCCCGGCACGTCGGATGGAACCCACCGGCTGGACCTCCCGGCACGTCGGATGGAACCCACCGGCAGGACCTCCCGACACGTCGGATGGAACCCACCAGCGAGACCTCCCGGTAGATCGGATGGAACCCTCCATTAAGAATCTCTCGACCTAACTCGAGGAGGTAACCTAGCCCGACCTTAGCAAAGCCCCACAAAGCAGCCCGACCCCAAGGTCCGCGGCCTGCTCCTTTGCATCCTCAGGCCGATTTCGCTAACCAAGGCCAGCCCTTGGTAGCCCAGCCTAGCCCACGTCGTCCAGGTGGCTTGATCTTAGAGGAGCTATCGGCATCTCGCTCCAAGTACCAGTAGCACTCAAGTACTCGTCTTATCCGTAGACGCGGTCATCCACTCCCCGTGCACGAAATCGGCCGCATGTACGGATCCAGCAATACCAAGAACTTTGCAGTCCGTACATGTGACAACATCTCTTTAGCACCTGACCCTTATATAAGCTGGAGGACCTCTCCTCCGCAAGGTACGCAATCTAACGCCCCCCAAATCCTAGCATACATCCACAGCCATGGTGTTGCGCCCTTGGGCTGGCGCTAGAGAGATTCGCTCTAATAGGCGATAAAGGCCCACGAAGCCCGTGGAAGAAGCCCGAAGTTGATCAGTCAAAGTCCACATGTCATTTTCCCGTTGAACTTCCTTCGTCCCAAAGTGCGATCGATAATGGGCTAATGAATAGCTGAGGCATGGGCGACAGTTACCTCTATTAAAGGGGGGAGATCGTGTCGCCATAATTGGTGACCGTTATCTTTCCAACGTCACTAAAAAGACCCCGAAGGTCTATAAATACACGGGAGATGAACAGAATAACGTGACCGAAGGTACCTGACCTAGTACTCATATATTCTGCATTCCACTTGATAATTCTTCCTCCAAATTGCTTGCGACGACTGAATCAAGACAAACCTTTTTGGGTCGATCTCGACATCTCCAAGTTTCTTCTTAAGTTCCCGCTCTAACTTAAGTATCGGAGGAGATTTGGGTTGGAACCCAGATCTGACCCCCCCTGACATCCTCTTGTGGTGTAGGAAGATCGCGGCGTGACCCAATAGTAAGGTGGTTCGACCATTTCTCACTGGTAATCGTTTGAGTCTCGATCCACTCAGAGGGTCGAACGAATGTCGTGCATTCATTTCAACTACCAACGACCCAGGTTTTACAAACCTAGGGTCCCATTCCAATAGCTAACGAGGCTCCACCTAGACAAAGAAGTCCACGTTAGCCCAAATATAGTTATCGCCATTTTTGGCCTAAACAGTTGGCACTGTCTGTGGGAAAACCAGTCAACATCCCGAAGCAATCAAAGCATAATGTCGACTGGACCCGAATACAACGGATCACTCTACACCATAGTTCAAGGAACATTGAGCGAGGGTGATCCGTGTTGAGTATTGATTCCCCGGATTTGGTTTTGATGATGAACAAACATAAATATCGTGAACTAACTCTTTGTGAGCACAGTTATGGAGATCGTCGCCAAAATTCCACGCACATCAAAAGCGACGTCTCAAGACTTCTCAAAGCACGTGATCGTGTGCCTGAAGCTTCGTTGAAGCTCTAGGAGCATTATTGAAGTCAAGAGATTCGGATTGAAGATTTGAAGACGGTTCGTCTAGCTTATTTTTATAGTCTTCTAGCTTCTTTTCGTAGAATATTAAGCCTTGAGTAGGTCTTACATTATAATCTTCATAACGCTCATATCTTAGAGCTAGTATTATCTTAGAAGACCATAGAAATTTTCCGAAGCTTCACGCTTCATTTCGCGGCTTCTAGTGCATCTTAGTTGGTTCAAGAAGAAGGACCAACCGACTAGATTGTCATCTAGTCGGTTAAGAATCCTTCTTGAACCGACTAGATCTCCTTGCTCAATTCAGCATCTTCACTGTTGACCAATTAGTCGGTCCAAGAAGGTTCACTGACCGACTAGTTTTCAAACTAGTCTGTTTGGAATCCTTCTTAGACCGACTAGTTATACTTTCACTTTTCAGCCTGAGCTACTGTTGACTCATTAGTCGGTCCAAGAACAACCATCGACCGACTAATTGTGAAACTAGTCGATTGGAATTTGTTCTTAGACCGACTAGTTCTCTTGTATTCAGCCTATTGAATTTCAACTCTTAGTCGGTCAAAGAACACTCACCGATCGACTAGTTGTCAAACTAGTCGGTTGGCAAGTCTTCTTAGACCGACTAGTTCTATATCTCTTGAACAATCTTTCTTGGCTGTCAACCTTTTAGTCGGTCCAAGAAGAATCACCGACCGACTAGTTGCAAAACTAATCGGTCAGTGATCCTTCTTAGACCAATTAGACTGCTTCAGAATAGAGCCGTTGGAGCATTAAATGCACGAATTTTCCATCTCTCTTCTCTCTATCCTATATATACTTGTGATGCTTCTTCATAGCATTCAAGGCTGATATTATTGAGACTTTGAGAATTAAAGAGAGAGCATTTAATTCCTATTTCCAAGCTCACACTCTTCCCAAGAATCTCTCCCTCACTCTTATTCCTCAAGAGAGATTCTCATTGATTGTGAGCTACTCAAGCTAGGAGCTTGAATCCAAGTCACCAACTTCTACATAGCCACCTATTGCTGGTCATCTTGGTGGAGTTAGGGTTTGGTGCTTGCTTCTTCCCCAAAATCCTTCTTGCCCTAAAATCTGTAAGTTTTACTCAAGGCATAGGGTTTTGTGGTAAGTGTTTATATTTCTTATTTACATTGATATTGCAAGTTTTTCTTTCGGTTTGTGAGAGAAGTTTGTGATCCCGGTTTGTGGGAGTCACATTTCGTTTTGTGTATGATTTGATCTTGTAGAGGTTTTCTACAAGAATTTCATAGTGCAAATTTGAGTTAGAGGTTTCTAACTCAAGTACCCGGAGGGGATCCGGGTGTTTGGGACGTAGGATCACCGGGAACAAGTCGGGGAGACTTGGATGGATCCGAACCCGTTACATCGTTTGTTTGCATTGCTTAATTCTTGTTTGTCAATTTTCATTCCGCATTATTGGTTGAGTTTGCACGATAATTAGGAATTATACTCTTGATTAGTTTAAAGTACTATTCACCCCCCCTCTAGTACTTGTACAGTAGCTATCAGGGCATTATATTTGGTATCAGAGCCAAGTTCATAGCTATGTTTACCAACGACAACAAGAACGTTCGTCCACCTTCAGACTATAACACCTTCAAGAACCGTGAAGGAGCTTCTTCGGTGATGGAAGTGATGGAAATTGAATTCCACCCCAAGTGATTTTGATGATGAGCACACCAAATGAAAGCTTGATGTACTAACTACACTACACTCAAGTGCGCAGAATTTGCGAAGCTCTACTCATACTCAAAGAAGCACATTTCAACGCTCAAAGACAAAGACGAACATGACTAAACTCAAGTGATGAAGCTCAAGCTCAAACAGAACAAGAAGCATAAAGAGAAGATCGCTTTCACTTCATCAAGTTGACCAAACTTCCGAAGACATGTTCTGAGTCCATAGTGAGTGTGTCGTGTCTTTTAGGGTATTTGTTAAAGCCATATCAAATAGACAAAACACACACACACAAACAATTTCGAAAATACTTTTAATTATCTTCAAAATATTTTCGAGAGCTTTTTCCTAGTCACTCCATAATTTTCGTAGTGAAACTCCACGCACCCTGGAGCTAACTACTTGTCTGACTAGAAGAGCAACAGGAAAAACTCCTCTGGGAGTCGACTACCAAAAGTAGGGAGTCGACTACTTGTCAGAGATCGAAAACTCCTGGAGTTCTCTGGGAGTCGACTACCTAAATGAGGGAGTCGACTACTAGCTGTAAATTTTCAGACGTTTTTGAATTTAAATTTTGAAATCCTTTGAGCAATTTACTCCGTAATTTTTGGGACAAAAGTCAAACGAAATTTGAAATTCAAATCTCAGTTTTTTCCCTATAAATAGAGCTGAATTCTTTGATGAAAAATACAACATTGAAAATCAATCTATTGTGAAAACTCTCTTGAATTCAAAGCTCTCATTTTCTCTCTAAGCCAATTTTGATTTTATTTGATCTTGCAATATTCTTTTATAAATTCTTTTGAAGATCATACTCTTATTTTTATTGGCTAACACATTTTCAAAATCCTTACTATTATTCTCTTTATTTTATTTAAAGGATTTTTGAAAAGATCTAGATCACAAAGAACTTCTCTCGTATCTTTGTGTGATCTAGACTATCATTCTATCAAGCCACTACACAAATTTGTCTAAACTTTGATTGGATATAGAATCGGGTGTGTAAACCAAGCTCCATCATTTATTGTGTTGTATTGGATAAATTCTCATTGTGTTAATTGTTGGAACACTAGACAAGTCTAGTTGTTGCCAGTTGGAAAGTCCTGGGTTTGTGAGGCAAGGGTAAACCCTAGACAAGTCTAGGTGTTGTGATTGGAAATCCTGGTCAAGGCTAGGTCGTTGGAAATCCTAACGAGTGAAGTTAGGTAATTGTATTTGCCAAGGCAGATAGTGGAAATATCGTACCGGATTGGTCGGGGACTGGACGTACCCGGGTTGCGGGGAACCAGGATAAAAATCCTTTTGTCTGCGTTTATTTTTTGTGATTTGTTATCTTTCTTGTACAAGCATTCTTTACTTATTAATTGTTCATCTTTGTAATTCATTGTTAACTTATTCAGAAGTTTGTATCTTTAATTTCCGCTGTGTATAAATCTATTTGTATAAATCTATTTGTCAAAGTTATACTTATCTGATCTTAATCCAATCTCTTTCATATTCTTGTTAAGATTGTTTTGTTGATTAAGAACCAAGCGTAGATCACTCTACTTGGTTTTTTAGGCAACATTAGAAGGAATTTATTTGTGTTAATATCGTTGAGCGAAAAAGTTTACTATATACACAACACTATTCAACCCCCCTTCTAGTGTTGTTTGCCATCCACAGGATCCAACACTTGGTATCAGAGCAAGGCTACAAAAGTGATGGCGTCAACATCTTTTTACTCTGAAGGACTGAATACCATGCGACCACCTCTATTCAACGGAACCAACTACGCTAGCTGGAAGATCCGAATGAAGACTCACCTAGAGTCATTGGACATTGAAGCTTGGACTATTACCAAAGTCCCGTACATCGCACCCACCGACGTTGAGTTTGGAAAATGGTCTGTCGATGACAAGAAGAGAGCTAATCTCAATGCAAAAGCAATGAATGCTCTGTTTTGCGCTGTTACAGGAAATGAGTTCAATCGAGTCTCCCAATGTGAGACAACACATCAAATATGGCATACTCTTCAGGTAAGTCACGAAGGTACTGAAAAGGTAAAAGAATCTCGCATAAACGTCTTACATTCAAAGTTCGAATCTTTTAAAATGGAAGAAGGAGAGAGTATCACCGATGTGAATACTCGTTTTACTAATATTACAAATAAGCTTGCAGGACTAGGAAAGAAACTTTCTGAGTATGAACAGGTAATGAAGATACTAAGATCCCTCCGATCCGAGTGGAAGGGAAAGACTACAGCCATTCGAGAAGCGCATAACGTAAAGGATCTCACCATCGAAGAACTGATGGGAAATCTCATGGCATATGAGATTGAGCTTGAAGAAGACAAGAAAATCGAAGAAAAACCAAAGAAGAAGAATCTTGCATTCAAAGCTCAAGAGGAAGATTCCGACTACACGGACAAAGAAGACCATATCGCGTTCATCTCGAAGAACTTTAAAGAGTTCATCACTAGTAAGTATGGAAAACGATCGTTTAGACCCACTAACGGTATTATTTGTTTTGGCTGTAATAAACCAGGGCATGTCAAAAGAGACTGTCCATTGGAAAGAAACAACCGTGACTCAAGCGATCGTGGGAAGAACAAAGACAATAATGAGAGGCAAAACAATACAAGAAACAAGTTTCGACGACCAAAGAAAGAAGCTTATGCAGCCTTCGACCAGAGCGACGACTCTTCATCCGATGAATCCTCAGAAGAAGATAATGATGAAAGAAGAGAGACGGCACCCATGTGCTTCATGGCATCTACATCCTCCAAGGTAAGTGATCGCTTCCGAGTATACACCCAAAGAACGGTTGTAGTTTTACCGCAAGCGCACGGTATAGCGGTGAGCGGGTATCGAACACAGGGAGGACGAATGACCGTGCTTGCTCCTAATCCACCTGGCTATTTAAGAATAGAGAGAATTGCCTTGGGCGATCCTGTCACAATCGTCAGACAAATATGCGAAATATCAAATCAAATAAAGAACGTCTAGGGAATGGGGAATTCCCGCTACTCACCGTATTTCATAAATGTGGTTCGTCGGTATCAAAATTGCTAGAATGAGAATTTAGATGAACTAGTTGCAACTGAATGTAGAACCAAGCTCACGCTCTCGCGCTGTTGCCGGTCTATAGCTATCCTAGGGTCGGGTCCAATCTCTTGCAAACCCTAGCCTAGGAAAGCTAGCATTAGGATCAACATCATCGTCCAATTGCGCACCGAGCCCAATCTCTTGCAAACTCGGTCCACAATCTAAATTAGGATAGTTCCTACCCGTCCAATCTCTTGCAAACGGGTATCGACACGGAATTGCAACCGGAGATCCTAGTATCGGTCCAATCTCTTGCAAACCGATACTTCGAAAATCCGACTCCAACCCAATTCGGATTTCTAGGGCTTCCTATCAAATTGGGATCAAATCTCTTGCAAATCCCAATTGATATGAATACCTAGCTATCCGTAGTAATTCGATCCCAATCTAATCTCTAATTATTGATTCTAGCACAATTTCCACCAATTTATCACAAATACGAAATTGGGCTTGTAGGGTTCATCCCCACGCCCCAAGACGTGGAGACTACTCACAAATCATAGAATAGCACAAAAATAATCAATGAAATAGGCAATGGAATTCATCACAACAATGATATAAACAATAAAAATAGAGTTTTTGGGGAAGAGAGATGCGAACCAAAGTAGTTCTTCAATCAATCCAACAAAAATCCAAGTTTTTCCTCTTCTCCAATCACAAATAATAAAGCAAAAAGTAGTCTCAAAAAGCTGCAAAAAATCTAAGAGATGGCTCTCTAAACTAGGGTAAAAACAGGGCTTAAATAGCCCCAAAAATCGTCCAAAAATCCTGACCAAAACGCCCCTGCACAGCCTGTTTTCCGCAAATTTCGCTACAGGCAGCGCATCGCACTCGGCCGAGTGACAAAAGTCGCTCGGCCGAGTGAAAACCCTGTCAATTTTCCAGTAAGTCGGGGCTTTCAGGGGTCTTCAGTTCGGGGGCGGCTCGACCGAGTGAGTTGTAGTCACTCGGCCGATGGCTTCGCTGCACTCGGGCGGACGTGGTTTACCACTCGGCCGAGTGGGTCTTCTGAAGCTCAGATGGCCGAAAAACAGTAACTTCGGTATTTTGGAGGGGCTTCGTCTGGGCGCCACTCGGGCGGACATGGTATCGTCACTCGGCCGATGTGGACTCCGTCGCTCGGCCGAGTACACATGGAAATCGTGTCTGAACGGGTCGGCCGAGCGGTGTCTCGCTGGTCGGCCGAGTGGCTCCTCCACTCGGCCGAGTGGGACACAAAAGATGCCCATTCTGCTTATTTTGGCCTCCTCGTCGCTCCTGCGACGTCCATTCTTCTTCCGCTCCTTTCCAACAGCAAAATACCCCTCGGGGAGGTCGTCGGTGGCCGTCTAAAGTGAGCGCATCTCATGATCACTCCAAATCGCGCCAAATCACCTGAAATGCGACAAAAACAACAAATCGTGAAAAGCATCGCAATATCGTCGATATATCGTGAAAAACATGATTTGGGCGATCTAAATGGCATGCAAACACGCGGAAAAAAGGTGCAAAATAAGGAGTGATCAAAATCCCCCAAGCTTGCCTCTTACTCGTCCTCGAGGAAGATAAGTAGAAGGCGATCCCGGTGGATTCGGAAAACGAAAACGGCGAAAAACGAAAAAATGAAAAATGAAGAAGAATGAAAACCAAATGAAAATAAAGAAAGAAAGAAAGAAAGAAAGTAGGAAAGAGGAAGGATGCTAGATCATTTTCTCAGGACGTGGGTTTCACTTACTCTTATAGCATGCACCGAGTGAGAAATACATGTCAAAGAATCTCATTTTGATATCATAGTATAATAGTGCAAGTAGAAAATAGAAAACCCACGAACAACGGTATAATCATGAAAAACGGAATAATTTTAAAATTAACATCGCCTGAATCATCTAAAGCGGTATACAAATCTCAGATCACACACTTTTCAATTGAACGCTTTCTATCTGGAGTATAAGAGTATCACATCATAGAATAGAGAGAATAGAAAAGTATGGATTTCACGAAATGAATGCTAGGCTTAGATTTCTGGATTTCGTAAAGCTAGAAACAATCTCACCGAGTATAGAATATTACTTAGCCTAGGTTGTCGTGCAATGTCAAGTAGTCGCTCTCTCACACATCAATGGATCCCCTCCCCCAAGCTTATCTATAAGCGTGGTGGCACAAAAATATTTACATCCCCATTTTTATATAGCTCCAAAGGCAAAGAAGAGAAAGAAGAAAGAAAGTAAGCGAGATGGGATCTTTTATTGAGGATTTTTCCTCTTTTCTTTTTCTTTTTCTCTCTTTTTTTTCATATATACAATGATCCCAACTCAGAGAGAGATAATGATATACAAGAATGTTCTTCTCTCTTTTATTATACCTTTTTTTTAGAATAAGAGATTTGGAGCTAGGAATTAATAGCGGGGGAAATGCCATAAAATAGGGTCACTAAGGGGAGATTCACCAATGATTTTTAAAAGTAGAGAAATGATGTTCAAGATTTGTGGAGAAAGAAATAAATATAACTCTCGGCTCACTCTATAAGACATGCACGACAACTTCAGCATGGTAATCTAATCTACTCAGTTTCGATCACAAAAAAGCTAACTAATCCAGATATATCATAGCTAATCATCATTCAATCATCCTGAAGTGAAGTGTACAATTCATGCATATAGAAGTGATAAAGGAAAAGAAATCAGTACTCCAGATATAGGCATTCAATGCGTGAATCTTGGTGTGTTTTCTGTGATAGCATACATATGAATATTCAGGCTCAGCTAATAATAAAATTTCATCCATTTTCATGCGGAAAAAGTGTGGGTTACTACTCCTAAATGCAAGGCAAGTCATAGCATATGATATCAGAAATGAAATCTAAGACATGACAAATATAGCATGCATATAGAATAAGCTAACTCCACGTAGACATCATCACAGAAAATTCATCTCTAGCATGAGATGAAAAAAAAAGAAAGAAGTAAAGATAAAAGGAAAATAGAACTATGCAATGCGGCACACAGGAAAGTAAGAAAAACGTGATGCATGGCAAAATAAAAGAAAAATAAAAGGAAAATGAGTGCAAAAGTGAAAAGCGGGGTGAAAAACTGAAAATAAAGGTGGCAGACGTGAGAACTCACTCCCCCAAGCTAAACGGGACAGTGTCCTCAATGTGCAAAGTGTGGCACACAGAGAGACAAGTAATGTGAGGGACAAGTGAGGATGCATGCATGATGGGAAGAAAAAAGATAATGAAAGGAAAAAGAAATGAAAATATGATGCGGAAATGATGCATGCACAGATAGGAGTGATACGAAAATAAATGCGGCACCAAAAACTCTCCCTCTCTCCCAAAAAGATATATATAGAAGTGATCAAAATGAGAATCCCAAGTAGATATGATATGATATGCACAAATGGATATGATCAAAAATATAATACCAAAATAAGTGAGGGGAGGGGGGGTGGACAAAAGTACATCAGGACCCAGCAGAGACGGGCAGCACAACGGCAGGAATGGATCAAGGCATCAAGAGTGCCTAAGAAGGTGGTGCCGCGCCGTCTCCGTCCTGAGGCGGAGGAGGAGGAGGTGGTGGTGGTGTAGGCTGCTGAGCTGGGGTGGGCGTGGAAGTGGAAGCAGGTCTGGTGTGTGTGGAAGTGTGTGTGGGAACCTGCTGGGTGGGTGGGGGTACGCGCGGCAGACGCTCTAAGATCTGTGTCAGGCAGTAGTGGATCTGAGGGATCAGGTCAAAGCGTCCAGCCATCGCAGAGACGGTGGAGGACAGGGTCCTAAGGTCTCCTCTAAGACCACTCACCGCCAACTCAAGAGCACGTATGCTCTGCAGTACAGTGTCGGGCGGGGGTGGTGCAGAGGGACGCACCTGTCGGGGCTGCGCAGGGCGAGGCTGGCGTACGCGAGTGGAGTATGTAATGGGCTCAGCAGGGAAGGGGACAAAAGGTGCCGCGCCAGGAAAAGTGGGCCGGGCCTCAGTGTGAGGTCGGGGCGGGCGGTGCGAAGTGGAGGCAGCGGCAGCGAAAGAAGAGTACAAAAGCGGCTGCGAGGCGGCTAGAGAGGTCAGTGGCACAGAAGTGTGGACAGACGCCACGACGCTCTCAGAGAATACGGCAGCTGTGGAGACAGAGGACTCTACCGCTGGGGTGGAAGTGTGTGGACCGAAAGGCGCAATCCCAGCGGAGATCATGCTAGCCATGGTCTCCACGACCGCGGCGAACGAGGGCTCTCCACTCTCAACAAAGGTCTGCGGGCGCTCGGGGAGAGCGGAGCAAAGAGGCTCCACGGACAGAGGGCCAGAGGTGGTGGTGGGAGTGGTGGGGACAGCCTCGGAAGTGGTGACAGTGGTGGAAGTGGGCTCAGCAAGAGTACTCTCGACACTGGCAGAGGTGGGGACAGAAGTGTCAAGAGCAGCGGAAACGTCAGGAACAGGCTGAGGGGCCACAGGGTCGACGGGGTCGGCAGCAGGCTCGGTAGGGTGTGCAGCAGGGTCTGCGGGAGCAGCGTGGGCAGCGTGGGCCTGCTCAGCCTCCTCGGCCTCGAGCACGTACGCAGCGGGGATGAGGACATCCATCGCTGGGAGCCAGTCAACGTGGGCTGGTGCAATCTGGGTCCGAGCTGGGCTCGGGAGAATCATGTAGTCGGCACCGAAAGGGCCGTGCAACCAGACCCAGTGACGCTCACCATGCGGACGCAGCATCTTCATCCGGGCCATAACATCTATCGACAAAGAGGTGGGGCCCGGGACGCGTCGTAAGTCGTCGGGGAAGTCCTCGCCGGTCATAAGAGCCAGCAAGGTAATCAGGCCGCCGCAGCATATCGGTGAGCGAGCGCCCACCGATACAATGATGCGGTCTAAGTACCATGCCGCGATATCGATCACGACGGCGGGGACAAGCTCATCTCCATCCCTAGATAGAGCTCTGGGACGGGTCATCGCGTAGAGCATGTAAAGCTCTGGCGTAGACATCGTGCCCGGCTCATATCTGGCCAAAAATGTCGTCGCCATAAGGCGCTGAGCAATGCGAAGGCAGGGATGTACGATGGCCGAGGCCTTGGCCCTACTAGGGTCAAAGGCGGCGTGGAGACCTGTGATACGTGCCCAGAAGGCACCGGCGTCGAAAGAGGGTGGGGGGATATGTGTGGGGCCGTAACCGCGATCGGCTCCAGGGACGGCGGGCCAAGAGAAAAATGCTCTCATCATATCGAGAGTGACCTGGCACTCTCGATCCATGAACCGGAATGAGCATCCCTCATCGGTCCGGGCGATCGAACTCAAAACCTCAAGTGTCGGACGGGTAAAAGTATCCGCCGACACCTGGAAAAAATCTCGCCAGCCCACGTTGTCGTACAACGTGAGCATCCCCTCAAGTACCCCCAGGCGTCCCAGGTCAGCGAGGTGTGCGAACCTGGAGGGTACGATCGAGCGCTGGGAGATACGCTCGAAGACGGCGCGGTGTGCGTCGTCTCGGAACGTAATCCCGAGCGGCCCGACCAGTGGAGCCGGTGGTGGTGGCTGTGGATCGGCGGGGAGAGGCTGTGCGGGCTGTGGGTGCACTGCAGGCTGTGCGGGGTGTGCGGGGCCTGCAGGCTGTGCTGGGTGGACGGCATGTGTGGGGGAAGGAGGAGGAGACTCTTCCGCCTCGTGGGCGGGGCCGGCGTCATCCGACCTCTTCCGCTTAGCGGAAGGTCTCCTCGTCCGAGGCCGTGTCCGGGGCGGCATATCGGCCCCGAGCGCGCCGAAAAGTGAAAAAGTGCGGCGTGTGCAAAAAGAGTGGAAAGAGTGTACCAAAACACGCCGCGAGTGCTAAGCGGTGGAAGCGTGCGAAGTCCGCGCCTCCACGTAGTCCTGAGCAGCCCGTAGAAGCTCCCCTGGCCTCCCCTAAGCTCCAATAAGCAACCTGCGCGTGAAAAAGCGATATCAGCGAGTAATAATCAAAATGTATGGAGCAATAGGGGTATAATGGATAGATATAGAAATTGATTTGGGTTAGGGGGGCGTTTAGCACATGGATCCTCAAAAAATACACGAAAAGAGGAGAAAACAGTGAAAATAAGCGAACCGGAGGTGATCGGAGGCGGGGCTGCCGGCGGCGACTCGGGCGGGGCGCGGCGACGGTCGGCCGGCGGTGGCTGGCCGAGCGGCGGTGCGCGCGGGCGTGGTCGGGCGAGTGGGGGTGAGGACGAGCGGTATCGGGCGAGGGGAATCCGAGGGGTCGGGCGATTTGGGAATTTTGCGGTTTCGAAAAACGCGCCCCCCCTCGGTCCTTATAATAGAAGTTACGACTCGGCCGAGTGACGTGGTCACTCGGCCGAGCGAGACCATAGAAATTTTCTCCCCGATATCGCTTCGGCCGAGTGGCTTTGCCAGCCTCGGCCGAGTGGAGTAAGTCCATTCGGCCGAGTGACTCAAGCTACTCGGCATGACTCGCCTTAGGAGGGTATCCGTTTTACTCGGCCGAGTGAATATATATACTCGGCCGAGTAGCAGTTATATCGAAATCAAGAAAATAAACAGAGAGTTGGGTTCAGCAGACTTCCCTCGTTCGTGAGCGGCTCGGCCGGACGAACTTGTGTACTCGGCCGAGTGACTAGTATACTCGGCCGAGTGAGCCTTAATTTCTGCTGTTTGTTTTCGTTTGGGCTCTAAACTCCGTCTTTCTTCCTCCAGTCGATTTCATCCTCTTCCTAAGCGTCGAGCGCCTTCTTGGGGCGCTCCTCGTCGTCTCGTTCATCCTCCTCATGATGGATCTACCTATCTCCTCTCCTGTCAAGAAAAATAGGACCCGTTATGACAAAATTTTTGGTCGGATGACTCAAAACACTAAAAATTTCTAAAACGAAAATAAAGAAAAAGTAAAAATAAAGCTAAAACCGTCGGGTTGCCTCCCGACAAGCGCTCGTTTTAGGTCGTGAGCTCGACCCCCTATAATCTTCAATCAATGCGGGATGTTTGGTGCATATGAGATGCACCCGTCAAACTTCCCGGGGAGCGCGCTTGGATTTGGACGTGGCGGCGTAGCGTTCTCCCTCGGAGGTCTTTTGTCTCGAATGGTGTTGGGGAGAGGCTCCCCCAAGCTAGCATTTGCCCCGGTCAATGGCTTAACCGGCGATGCCGATTTCCGTACCGGCGGGGCTTTCCTTGGAGACTTTAATTTCGAGAGCTTGCAGAGCTCTCGAATCCTTGCGACATCAGCGTCGCCTTCATCTTCATCAGCGGAGAAGTCGGGGGAATCATCTTTGTTCTCTTCATCTTGGCCTAGATCCGGGCCTTCTTCAAATTCTTCATCAAAAAGAGCGCCGATTGAGTGAGGAATCGCCTCCTCTATCACCTCATCAAGGAGGTCCATGTAATCAAGCTCCTCGTGGTAAGGCATGTGCTTCATTGCCTTAGGAATGTGGAGCTCCACCTCGATGTTGCCGACGTTTAAAGTAAGTGTACCTTCGCGCACGTCGACGATGACTCCGGCGGTGGCGAGGAAGGGGCGTCCAAGTATCAACGAGGTGTCTCCCTCCTCCTTAATGTCCATGATGACGAAGTCACATGGCAAGCATATTCCACCCGGGACTTGAAGTGGGATGTCTTCGGCAATCCCCACCGGCCTTGTTATCCGGCCATCGGCTAATTGAATACGCATGTCGGTGGGCTTCAACTTTGTCCCGGTGTTAAGCTTTAAGAACATGGAGAGGGGCATGAGACTCACACTAGCCCCAAGGTCGACCAACGCCTTTTGAAGGGGCAGGCCACCCAAAGTGCAAGGAATCCGAAAACTCCCCGGATCTTTAAATTTTGCCGGCTCCTTCTCTCTCTTGGTGAACCAAGAGCCCTCCTCGGCTAGCATTATCTTCTCCTTCCTTTTCCTCCCTGAAATCAAGTCCTTCAAAAATTTAGCATACGTAGGGATCTCGACGATGGCGTCGAGGAAGGGAATATTGAGGCTAACTCCTCTTAGATACTCGAGGAATTTCGCTAGCCTTTTCTCCATTTTCGCTTTCGCTAGTCTTTGGGGGAATGGGACCGGTGGCATGAAGCGCCTCTCCTCAATTAATCGCTCCGCCCTAGATTTCTCCTTGTCTTGTGGCTCCTTCTCCTTATCAACCTCAACTACCGGCTCAACCGGCTCCAAGCTTTCTTCCACGGCCTCCTCAATAGGAATCATGGCGGGGGTGGTGTCCTTCCCGCCTCTAGTAGTGACGGCAACTACGGCGTTGATGTGGCCCGTGTTGCCCCGTGGGTTTTGCTTCGGTTGCGCCGGCAATCTTTGAGTGTTCCGGTTGAGCAACGCTAATTGCTCCGATATTTGAGCCACTACGGTATTAAGAGATTCTTGTCCCGCCTTCAAAGTAGCATTCACCTTATTTTGCTCGACCATGAACGCCTCCACTCTAGATTCGAAGTCGGTTCGTTGTGGAGCTTGTGGAGGGTTTTGATTTTGATTCCTCCACCCTTGGTTGTATCCGGGAGGCCTATATGGTGGAACTTGTTGCTTCGGTTGAAAGTTTTGTTGCGGAGGCCCCCTCGGTGGATAGTTTTGTTGTTGGGGTGGTGGTGGTCGAGCTTGTTGAGGCGGTGGTTGTGGCAGGTTCAAGGCTCCTTCATTGTTGGCGTAGGAGAATCCCGGATGATTTCTTGCGGCCCGGATTGGACCAATACCCTTGGTTCCCCGCAACATATTGTATTTGCTCCAAGGATCCTTCTCCTTGCTCTCCTCCCGAGTACATGACTTGAGATTGGTCTTGCCAATCACACATTTGGTTGGTCGGTGCGGAGGTGGATGTGCTTCCTTGGGGCTCCGTGATAAATTTCTCCAATCTCTCCACCACCTTGTGGAGAGAATCAAATTTGCTCGTGAGCTCCGCTACGGCCTTCGCCTCGTAGATGCTAGTTGGCTTTAAGGAGGATGTGGAGTGTCCTCGCTCATCGCCCCATTGTTGGTTATTTGAGGCCATCTCCTCAATTAGGGCCGTAGCTTCCTCGGGAGTCTTTGACAAGATTGCACCATTCGCCGCGGCATCAATGATTTGCTTGGTCCCCGGTTGGAGACCGTTGTAGAAGCTATGAACTAGCTCCCAATCCTCTATACTGTGGTGCGGGCATTGGTGTTGCAAATCCTTAAAACGCTCCCATGCTTCATAGAGCGTCTCCTGTGGTCCTTGCTTGAAGGACATGAGAGCGCTCCGGATCTTCACCGTCTTGGATGGAGGATAAAATTTGTCAATAAATGCACTAGCCAACTCGTCCCAAGTGGTGAAGACACCCTCAGCTTGCGTCCTCAACCAATAGAGTGCCTTGTCCTTTAGCGTAAAGGGGAAGAGGCGCAGTCTGATAGCGTCGTTGGAGACCCCCGGCATCTGGAATGTGGCGCACTTTGACAAGAATAGTTGGATGTGGTAGTGGGGGTTCTCATGTGCGTTCCCATGAAATGGGTCTTGTTGCATCAACACCACCAATCCAGTCTTTAGCTCGAAGTTCTTGTCGGCCGCCAACCCCGGCATGGCAATGGACGAGGTGGTAGAAGAAGTCTTAGGCCGAAGCCTATCTCGAATCGAGATTATCCTTGCCATCCTTGCCGCCAATTCTTCAGGAGTTTCCGGGTTGGTCATATACCTCCCTTCCGGATCTTGTCTCTTTTCCGCTCTAAGTCTCCGCGCGGTACGTTCGATCTCGGGATCAAATAATAAGTCTTCTGGGTCCGCCGTAGATCTCGTGTTCATGCACAGGGGAAACAGAGTTTCAAAGAAATGATTAATACCGTGGAAGGGTTAGGCAAGAAATAAGAAATAAAAATAAGGATAATAATAAAAAGAAAAAGAATAGCTAGGGTAAAAAAGAATCAAACGCAATCGCCTCCCCGGCAACGGCGCCAAAAACTTGATCGCTTCCGAGTATACACCCAAAGAACGGTTGTAGTTTTACCGCAAGCGCACGGTATAGCGGCGAGCGGGTATCGAACACAGGGAGGACGAATGACCGTGCTTGCTCCTAATCCACCTGGCTATTTAAGAATAGAGAGAATTGCCTTGGGCGATCCTGTCACAATCGTCAGACAAATATGCGAAATATCAAATCAAATAAAGAACGTCTAGGGAATGGGGAATTCCCGCTACTCACCGTATTTCATAAATGTGGTTCGTCGGTATCAAAATTGCTAGAATGAGAATTTAGATGAACTAGTTGCAACTGAATGTAGAACCAAGCTCACGCTCTCGCGCTGTTGCCGGTCTATAGCTATCCTAGGGTCGGGTCCAATCTCTTGCAAACCCTAGCCTAGGAAAGCTAGCATTAGGATCAACATCATCGTCCAATTACGCACCGAGCCCAATCTCTTGCAAACTCGGTCCACAATCTAAATTAGGATAGTTCCTACCCGTCCAATCTCTTGCAAACGGGTATCGGCACGGAATTGCAACCGGAGATCCTAGTATCGGTCCAATCTCTTGCAAACCGATACTTCGAAAATCCGACTCCAACCCAATTCGGATTTCTAGGGCTTCCTATCAAATTGGGATCCAATCTCTTGCAAATCCCAATTGATATGAATACCTAGCTATCCGTAGTAATTCGATCCCAATCTAATCTCTAATTATAGATTCTAGCACAATTTCCACCAATTTATCACAAATACGAAATTGGGCTTGTAGGGTTCATCCCCACGCCCCAAGACGTGGAGACTACTCACAAATCATAGTAATAGCACAAAAATAATCAATGAAATAGGCAATGGAATTCATCACAACAATGATATAAACAATAAAAATAGAGTTTTTGGGGAAGAGAGATGCGAACCAAAGTAGTTCTTCAATCAATCCAACAAAAATCCAAGTTTTTCCTCTTCTCCAATCACAAATAATAAAGCAAAAAGTAGTCTCAAAAAGCTGCAAAAAATCTAAGAGATGGCTCTCTAAACTAGGGTAAAAACAGGGCTTAAATAGCCCCAAAAATCGTCCAAAAATCCTGACCAAAACGCCCCTGCACAGCCTGTTTTCCGCAAATTTCGCTACAGGCAGCGCATCGCACTCGGCCGAGTGACAAAAGTCGCTCGGCCGAGTGAAAACCCTGTCAATTTTCCAGTAAGTCGGGGCTTTTAGGGGTCTTCAGTTCGGGGGCGGCTCGGCCGAGTGAGTTGTAGTCACTCGGCCGATGGCTTCGCTGCACTCGGGCGGACGTGGTTTACCACTCGGCCGAGTGGGTCTTCTGAAGCTCAGATGGCCGAAAAACAGTAACTTCGGTCTTTTTGAGGGCCTTCGTCTGGGCGCCACTCGGGCGGACGTGGTATCGTCACTCGGCCGATGTGGACTCCGTCGCTCGGCCGAGTACACATGAAAATCGTGTCTGAACGGATCGGCCGAGCGGTGTCTCGCTGGTCGGCCGAGTGGCTCCTCCACTCGGCCGAGTGGGACACAAAAGATGCCCATTCTGCTTATTTTGGCCTCCTCGTCGCTCCTGCGACGTCCATTCTTCTTCCGCTCCTTTCCAACAGCAAAATACCCCTCGGGGAGGTCGTCGGTGGCCGTCTAAAGTGAGCGCATCTCATGATCACTCCAAATCGCGCCAAATCACCTGAAATGCGACAAAAACAACAAATCGTGAAAAGCATCGCAATATCGTCGATATATCGTGAAAAACATGATTTGGGCGATCTAAATGGCATGCAAACACGCGGAAAAAAGGTGCAAAATAAGGAGTGATCACAAAAACTTGATCGCTTCCGAGTATACACCCAAAGAACGGTTGTAGTTTTACCGCAAGCGCACGGTATAGCGGCGAGCGAGTATCGAACACAGGGAGGACGAATGACCGTGCTTGCTCCTAATCCACCTGGCTATTTAAGAATAGAGAGAATTGCCTTGGGCGATCCTGTCACAATCGTCAGACAAATATGCGAAATATCAAATCAAATAAAGAACGTCTAGGGAATGGGGAATTCCCGCTACTCACCGTATTTCATAAATGTGGTTCGTCGGTATCAAAATTGCTAGAATGAGAATTTAGATGAACTAGTTGCAACTGAATGTAGAACCAAGCTCACGCTCTCGCGCTGTTGCCGGTCTATAGCTATCCTAGGGTCGGGTCCAATCTCTTGCAAACCCTAGCCTAGGAAAGCTAGCATTAGGATCAACATCATCGTCCAATTGCGCACCGAGCCCAATCTCTTGCAAACTCGGTCCACAATCTAAATTAGGATAGTTCCTACCCGTCCAATCTCTTGCAATCGGGTATCGGCACGAATTGCAACCGGAGATCCTAGTATCGGTCCAATCTCTTGCAAACCGATACTTCGAAAATCCGACTCCAACCCAATTCGGATTTCTAGGGCTTCCTATCAAATTGGGATCCAATCTCTTGCAAATCCCAATTGATATGAATACCTAGCTATCCGTAGTAATTCGATCCCAATATAATCTCTAATTATTGATTCTAGCACAATTTCCACCAATTTATCACAAATACGAAATTGGGCTTGTAGGGTTCATCCCCACGCCCCAAGACGTGGAGACTACTCACAAATCATAGTAATAGCACAAAAATAATCAATGAAATAGGCAATGGAATTCATCACAACAATGATATAAACAATAAAAATAGAGTTTTTGGGGAAGAGAGATGCAAACCAAAGTAGTTCTTCAATCAATCCAACAAAAATCCAAGTTTTTCCTCTTCTCCAATCACAAATAATAAAGCAAAAAGTAGTCTCAAAAAGCTGCAAAAAATCTAAGAGATGGCTCTCTAAACTAGGGTAAAAACAGGGCTTAAATAGCCCCAAAAATCGTCCAAAAATCCTGACCAAAACGCCCCTGCACAGCCTGTTTTCCGCAAATTTCGCTACAGGCAGCGCATCGCACTCGGCCGAGTGACAAAAGTCGCTCGGCCGAGTGAAAACCCTGTCAATTTTCCAGTAAGTCGGGGGCTTCAGGGGTCTTCAGTTCGGGGGCGGCTCGGCCGAGTGAGTTGTCGTCACTCGGCCGATGGCTTCACTTCACTCGGGCGGACGGGATTTGCCACTCGGCCGAGTGGGTCTTCTGAAGCTCAGATGGCCGAAAAACAGTAACTTCGGTCTTTTTGAGGGCCTTCGTCTGGGCGCCACTCGGGCGGACGTGGTATCGTCACTCGGCCGATGTGGACTCCGTCGCTCGGCCGAGTACACATGAAAATCGTGTCTGAACGGATCGGCCGAGCGGTGTCTCGCTGGTCGGCCGAGTGGCTCCTCCACTCGGCCGAGTGGGACACAAAAGATGCCCATTCTGCTTATTTTGGCCTCCTCGTCGCTCCTGCGACGTCCATTCTTCTTCCGCTCCTTTCCAACAGCAAAATACCCCTCGGGGAGGTCGTCGGTGGCCGTCTAAAGTGAGCGCATCTCATGATCACTCCAAATCGCGCCAAATCACCTGAAATGCGACAAAAACAACAAATCGTGAAAAGCATCGCAATATCGTCGATATATCGTGAAAAACATGATTTGGGCGATCTAAATGGCATGCAAACACGCGGAAAAAAGGTGCAAAATAAGGAGTGATCACAAAAACTTGATCGCTTCCGAGTATACACCCAAAGAACGGTTGTAGTTTTACCGCAAGCGCACGGTATAGCGGCGAGCGAGTATCGAACACAGGGAGGACGAATGACCGTGCTTGCTCCTAATCCACCTGGCTATTTAAGAATAGAGAGAATTGCCTTGGGCGATCCTGTCACAATCGTCAGACAAATATGCGAAATATCAAATCAAATAAAGAACGTCTAGGGAATGGGGAATTCCCGCTACTCACCGTATTTCATAAATGTGGTTCGTCGGTATCAAAATTGCTAGAATGAGAATTTAGATGAACTAGTTGCAACTGAATGTAGAACCAAGCTCACGCTCTCGCGCTGTTGCCGGTCTATAGCTATCCTAGGGTCGGGTCCAATCTCTTGCAAACCCTAGCCTAGGAAAGCTAGCATTAGGATCAACATCATCGTCCAATTGCGCACCGAGCCCAATCTCTTGCAAACTCGGTCCACAATCTAAATTAGGATAGTTCCTACCCGTCCAATCTCTTGCAATCGGGTATCGGCACGAATTGCAACCGGAGATCCTAGTATCGGTCCAATCTCTTGCAAACCGATACTTCGAAAATCCGACTCCAACCCAATTCGGATTTCTAGGGCTTCCTATCAAATTGGGATCCAATCTCTTGCAAATCCCAATTGATATGAATACCTAGCTATCCGTAGTAATTCGATCCCAATCTAATCTCTAATTATTGATTCTAGCACAATTTCCACCAATTTATCACAAATACGAAATTGGGCTTGTAGGGTTCATCCCCACGCCCCAAGACGTGGAGACTACTCACAAATCATAGTAATAGCACAAAAATAATCAATGAAATAGGCAATGGAATTCATCACAACAATGATATAAACAATAAAAATAGAGTTTTTGGGGAAGAGAGATGCAAACCAAAGTAGTTCTTCAATCAATCCAACAAAAATCCAAGTTTTTCCTCTTCTCCAATCACAAATAATAAAGCAAAAAGTAGTCTCAAAAAGCTGCAAAAAATCTAAGAGATGGCTCTCTAAACTAGGGTAAAAACAGGGCTTAAATAGCCCCAAAAATCGTCCAAAAATCCTGACCAAAACGCCCCTGCACAGCCTGTTTTCCGCAAATTTCGCTACAGGCAGCGCATCGCACTCGGCCGAGTGACAAAAGTCGCTCGGCCGAGTGAAAACCCTGTCAATTTTCCAGTAAGTCGGGGGCTTCAGGGGTCTTCAGTTCGGGGGCGGCTCGGCCGAGTGAGTTGTAGTCACTCGGCCGATGGCTTCGCTGCACTCGGGCAGACGTGGTTTACCACTCGGCCGAGTGGGTCTTCTGAAGCTCAGATGGCCGAAAAACAGTAACTTCGGTATTTTGGAGGGGCTTCGTCTGGGCGCCACTCGGGCGGACGTGGTATCGTCACTCGGCCGATGTGGACTCCGTCGCTCGGCCGAGTACACATGGAAATCGTGTCTGAACGGGTCGGCCGAGCGGTGTCTCGCTGGTCGGCCGAGTGGCTCCTCCACTCGGCCGAGTGGGACACAAAAGATGCCCATTCTGCTTATTTTGGCCTCCTCGTCGCTCCTGCGACGTCCATTCTTCTTCCGCTCCTTTCCAACAGCAAAATACCCCTCGGGGAGGTCGTCGGTGGCCATCTAAAGTGAGCGCATCTCATGATCACTCCAAATCGCGCCAAATCACCTGAAATGCGACAAAAACAACAAATCGTGAAAAGCATCGCAATATCGTCGATATATCGTGAAAAACATGATTTGGGCGATCTAAATGGCATGCAAACACGCGGAAAAAAGGTGCAAAATAAGGAGTGATCAAAATCCCCCAAGCTTGCCTCTTACTCGTCCTCGAGGAAGATAAGTAGAAGGCGAACCCGGTGGATTCGGAAAACGAAAACGGCGAAAAACGAAAAAATGAAAAATGAAGAAGAACGAAAACCAAATGAAAATAAAGAAAGAAAGAAAGAAAGAAAGTAGGAAAGAGAAAGGATGCTAGATCATTTCCTCAGGACGTGGGTTTCACTTACTCTTATAGCATGCACCGAGTGAGAAATACATGTCAAAGAATCTCATTTTGATATCATAGTATAATAGTGCAAGTAGAAAATAGAAAACCCACGAACAACGGTATAATCATGAAAAACGGAATAATTTTAAAATTAACATCGCCTGAATCATCTAAAGCGGTATACAAATCTCAGATCACACACTTTTCAATTGAACGCTTTCTATCTGGAGTATAAGAGTATCACATCATAGAATAGAGAGAATAGAAAAGTATGGATTTCATGAAATGAATGCTAGGCTTAGATTTCTGGATTTCGTAAAGCTAGAAACAATCTCACCGAGTATAGAATATTACTTAGCCTAGGTTATCGTGCAATGTCAAGTAGTCTCTCTCTAACACATCAATGGATCCCCTCCCCCAAGCTTATCTATAAGCGTGGTGGCACAAAAATATTTACATCCCCATTTTTATATAGCTCCAAAGGCAAAGAAGAGAAAGAAGAAAGAAAGTAAGCGAGATGGGATCTTTTATTGAGGATTTTTCCTCTTTTCTTTTTCTTTTTCTCTTTTTTTTTCCATATATACAATGATCCCAACTCAGAGAGAGATAATGATATACAAGAATGTTCTTCTCTCTTTTATTATACCCTTTTTTTTAGAATAAGAGATTTGGAGCTAGGAATTAATAGCGGGGGAAATGCCATAAAATAGGGTCACTAAGGGGAGATTCACCAATGATTTTTAAAATTAGAGAAATGATGTTCAAGATTTGTGGAGAAAGAAATAAATATAACTCTCGGCTCACTCTATAAGACATGCACGACAACTTCAGCAGGGTAATCTAATCTACTCAGTTTCGATCACGAAAAAGCTAACTAATCCAGATATATCATAGCTAATCATCATTCAATCATCCTGAAGTGAAGTGTACAATTCATGCATATAGAAGTGATAAAGGAAAAGAAATCAGTACTCCAGATATAGGCATTCAATGCGTGAATCTTGGTGTGTTTTCTGTGATAGCATACATATGAATATTCAGGCTCAGCTAATAATAAAATTTCATCCATTTTCATGCGGAAAAAGTGTGGGTTACTACTCCTAAATGCAAGGCAAGTCATAGCATATGATATCAGAAATGAAATCTAAGACATGACAAATATAGCATGCATATAGAATAAGCTAACTCCACGTAGACATCATCACAGAAAATTCATCTCTAGCATGAGATGAAAAAAAAGAAAGAAAGAAGTAAAGATAAAAGGAAAATAGAACTATGCAATGCGGCACACAGGAAAGTAAGAAAAACGTGATGCATGGCAAAATAAAAGAAAAATAAAAGGAAAATGAGTGCAAAAGTGAAAAGCGGGGTGAAAAACTGAAAATAAAGGTGGCAGATGTGAGAACTCACTCCCCCAAGCTAAACGGTACAGTGTCCTCAATGTGCAAAGTGTGGCACACAGAGAGACAAGTAATGTGAGGGGCAAGTGAGGATGCATGCATGATTGGGAAGAAAAAAGATAATGAAAGGAAAAAGAAATGAAAATATGATGCGGAAATGATGCATGCACAGATAGGAGTGATACGAAAATAAATGCGGCACCAAAACTCTCCCTCTCTCCCAAAAAGATATATATAGAAGTGATCAAAATGAGAATCCCAAGTAGATATGATATGATATGCACAAATGGATATGATCAAAAATATAATACCAAAATAAGTGAGGGGAGGGGGGGGTGGACAAAAGTGCATCAGGACCCAGCAGAGACGGGCAGCACAACGGCAGGAATGGATCAAGGCATCAAGAGTGCCTAAGAAGGTGGTGCCGCGCCTTCTCCGTCCTGAGGCGGAGGTGGTGGTGGTGGTGGTGGTGTAGGCTGCTGAGCTGGGGTGGGTGTGGAAGTGGAAGCAGGTCTGGTGTGTGTGGAAGTGCGTGTGGGAACCTGCTGGGTGGGTGGGGGTACGCGCGGCAGACGCTCTAAGATCTGTGTCAGGCAGTAGTGGATCTGAGGGATCAGGTCAAAGCGTCCAGCCATCGCAGAGACGGTGGAGGACAGGGTCCTAAGGTCTCCTCTAAGACCACTCACCGCCAACTCAAGAGCACGTATGCTCTGCAGTACAGTGTCGGGCGGGGGTGGTGCAGAGGGACGCACCTGTCGGGGCTGCGCAGGGCGAGGCTTGCGTACGCGAGTGGAGTATGTAATGGGCTCAGCAGGGAAGGGGACAAAAGGTGCCGCGCCAGGAAAAGTGGGCCGGGCCTCAGTGTGAGGTCGGGGCGGGCGGTGCGAAGTGGAGGCAGCGGCAGCGAAAGAAGAGTACAAAAGCGGCTGCGAGGCGGCTAGAGAGGTCAGTGGCACAGAAGTGTGGACAGACGCCACGACGCTCTCAGAGAATACGGTAGCTATGGAGACAGAGGACTCTACCGCTGGGGTGGAAGTGTGTGGACCGAAAGGCGCAATCCCAGCGGAGATCATGCTAGCCATGGTCTCCACGACCGCGGCGAACGAGGGCTCTCCACTCTCAACAAAGGTCTGCGGGCGCTCGGGGAGAGCGGAGCAAAGAGGCTCCACGGACAGAGGGCCAGAGGTGGTGGTGGGAGTGGTGGGGACAGCCTCGGAAGTGGTGACAGTGGTGGAAGTGGGCTCAGCAAGAGTACTCTCGACACTGGCAGAGGTGGGGACAGAAGTGTCAAGAGCAGCGGAAACGTCAGGAACAGGCTGAGGGGCCACAGGGTCGACGGGGTCGGCAGCAGGCTCGGTAGGGTGTGCAGCAGGGTCTGCGGGAGCAGCCTGGGCAGCGTGGGCAGCGTGGGCCTGCTCGGCCTCCTCGACCTCGAGCACGTACGCAGCGGGGATGAGGACATCCATCGCTGGGAGCCAGTCAACGTGGGCTGGTGCAATCTGGGTCCGAGCTGGGCTCGGGAGAATCATGTAGTCGGCACCGAAAGGGCCGTGCAACCAGACCCAGTGACGCTCACCATGCGGACGCATCATCTTCATCCGGGCCATAACATCTATCGACAAAGAGGTGGGGCCCGGGACGCGTCGCAAGTCGTCGGGGAAGTCCTCGCCGGTCATAAGAGCCAGCAAGGTAATCAGGCCGCCGCAGCATATCGGTGAGCGAGCGCCCACCGATACAATGATGCGGTCTAAGTACCATGCCGCGATATCGATCACGACGGCGGGGAAAAGCTCATCTCCATCCCTAGATAGAGCTCTGGGACGGGTCATCGCGTAGAGCATGTAAAGCTCTGGCGTAGACATCGTGCCCGGCTCATATCTGGCCAAAAATGTCGTCGCCATAAGGCGCTGAGCAATGCGAAGGCAGGGATGTACGATGGCTGAGGCCTTGGCCCTACTAGGGTCAAAGGCGGCATGGAGACCTGTGATACGTGCCCAGAAGGCACCGGCGTCGAAAGAGGGTGGGGGGATATGTGTGGGGCCGTAACCGCGATCGGCTCCGGGGACGGCGGGCCAAGAGAAAAATGCTCTCATCATATCGAGAGTGACCTGGCACTCTCGATCCATGAACCGGAATGAGCATCCCTCATCGGTCCGGGCGATCGAACTCAAAACCTCAAGTGTCGGACGGGTAAAAGTATCCGCCGACACCTGGAAAAAATCTCGACAGCCCACGTTGTCGTACAACGTGAGCATCCCCTCAAGTACCCCCAGGCGTCCCAGGTCAGCGAGGTGTGCGAACCTGGAGGGTACGATCGAGCGCTGGGAGATACGCTCGAAGACGGCGCGGTGTGCGTCGTCTCGGAACGTAATCCCGAGCGGCCCGACCAGTGGAGCCGGTGGTGGTGGCTGTGGATCGGCGGGGAGAGGCTGTGCGGGCTGTGGGTGCACTGCAGGCTGTGCGGGGTGTGCGGGGCCTGCAGGCTGTGCTGGGTGGACGGCGTGTGTGGGGGAAGGAGGAGGAGACTCTTCCGCCTCGTGGGCGGGGCCGGCGTCATCCGACCTCTTCCGCTTAGCGGAAGGTCTCCTCGTCCGAGGCCGTGTCCGGGGCGGCATATCGGCCCCGAGCGCGCCGAAAAGTGAAAAAGTGCGGCGTGTGCAAAAAGAGTGGAAAGAGTGTACCAAAACACGCCGCGAGTGCTAAGCGGTGGAAGCGTGCGAAGTCCGCGCCTCCACGTAGTCCTGAGCAGCCCGTAGAAGCTCCACTGGCCTCCCCTAAGCTCCAATAAGCAACCTGCGCGTGAAAAAGCGATATCAGCGAGTAATAATCAAAATGTATGGAGCAATAGGGGTATAATGGATAGATCTAGAAATTGATTTGGGTTAGGGGGGCGTTTAGCACATGGATCCTCAAAAAATACACGAAAAGAGGAGAAAACGGTGAAAATAAGCGAACCGGAGGTGATCGGAGGCGGGGCTGCCGGCGGCGACTCGGGCGGGGCGCGGCGACGGTCGGCCGGCGGTGGCTGGCCGAGCGGCGGCGCGTGCGGGCGTGGTCGGGCGAGTGGGGGTGAGGACGAGCGGTATCGGGCGAGGGGAATCCGAGGGGTCGGGCGATTTGGGAATTTTGCGGTTTCGAAAAACGCGCCCCCCCTCGGTCCTTATAATAGAAGTTACGACTCGGCCGAGTGACGTGGTCACTCGGCCGAGCGAGACCATAGAAATTTTCTCCCCGATATCGCTTCGGCCGAGTGGCTTTGCCAGCCTCGGCCGAGTGGAGTAAGTCCATTCGGCCGAGTGACTCAAGCTACTCGGCATGACTCGCCTTAGGAGGGTATCCGTTTTACTCGGCCGAGTGAATATATATACTCGGCCGAGTAGCAGTTATATCGAAATCAAGAAAATAAACAGAGAGTTGGGTTCAGCAGACTTCCCTCGTTCGTGAGCGGCTCGGCCGGACGAACTTGTGTACTCGGCCGAGTGACTAGTATACTCGGCCGAGTGAGCCTTAATTTCTGCTGCTTGTCTTCGTTTGGGCTCTAAACTCCGTCTTTCTTCCTCCAGTCGATTTCATCCTCTTCCTAAGCGTCGAGCGCCTTCTTGGGGCGCTCCTCGTCGTCTCGTTCATCCTCCTCATGATGGATCTACCTATCTCCTCTCCTGTCAAGAAAAATAGGACCCGTTATGACAAAATTTTTGGTCGGATGACTCAAAACACTAAAAATTTCTAAAACGAAAATAAAGAAAAAGTAAAAATAAAGCTAAAACCGTCGGGTTGCCTCCCGACAAGCGCTCGTTTTAGGTCGTGAGCTCGACCCCCTATAATCTTCAATCAATGCGGGATGTTTGGTGCATATGAGATGCACCCGTCAAACTTCCCGGGGAGCGCGCTTGGATTTGGACGTGGCGGCGTAGCGTTCTCCCTCGGAGGTCTTTTGTCTCGAATGGTGTTGGGGGGAGGCTCCCCCAAGCTAGCATTTGCCCCGGTCAACGGCTTAACCGGCGATGCCGATTTCCGTACCGGCGGGGCTTTCCTTGGAGACTTTAATTTCGAGAGCTTGCAGAGCTCTCGAATCCTTGCGACATCAGCGTCGCCTTCATCTTCATCAGCGGAGAAGTCGGGGGAATCATCTTTGTTCCCTTCATCTTGGCCTAGATCCGGGCCTTCTTCAAATTCTTCATCAAAAAGAGCGCCGATTGAGTGAGGAATCGCCTCCTCTATCACCTCATCAAGGAGGTCTGAGAGATCATCCGATCGCTCTTTAAGCAAATATACCCTATTGGTTTCGCCCGTCGGGATCCCCTCGGAATAGTGCTTGAGCCTTTGACCATTCACTTTGAATGTGGCACCATCCTTGCTTTCCAACTCGAAAGCCCCTCCCGGTTGTATGTACTTGATGGTGAAAGGTCCCGACCAACGTGACCTCAACTTGCTGGGAAATAGTCGGAGCCGGGAATTGTAGAGCAAGACCTTGTCTCCCACCTTGAAGTCCGTGACGGTTATGCGGGCATCGTGGAAAATCTTGGTCCTTTCCTTGTAAATTCTCGAGCTCTCATAGGTGTCTCTCCTTATTTCATCAAGCTCGTTGATGTCCAAGAGTCGCCTCACCGTCGCACTCTTGTAGTCGTAGTTAAAGGTCTTGATGGCCCAATATGCGCGGTGCTCCAATTCTACCGACAAGTGGCAAGCCTTCCCATAAACTAGACGGAACGGTGTGGTTCCGATGGGGGTGCGAAAGGCCGTGCGATATGCCCATAGAGCATCGTTTAGCTTCATTGACCAATCCTTTCTAGACCGATCCACGGTTTTCTCGAGAATTTGCTTGATCTCTCTATTCGAGACTTCCACTTGGCCGCTTGTCTGGGGGTGATAAGCCATGCCAACTCTATGATTTACCCCGTACTTCTTTAGCATGGCTTCAAACTTGTTCTCTATGAAGTGGCTTCCCCCGTCGCTTATCAAGGTACACGGCACTCCAAAGCGCGGGAAGATATTTTGCTTGAAGAACTTGGAGACGACCCTTGCATCATTAGTAGGGGTGGCAATTGCCTCCACCCATTTGGAGACGTAGTCGACGGCCAGTAGGATGTATTTGTTGCCATTGCTCGATGGAAATGGTCCCATGAAGTCTACTCCCCAACAATCAAAAAGCTCAATTTCTTGGATGGGCCTCATTGGCATTTCATTGCGCTTGGAGATATTCCCGGTCCGTTGGCATCTATCGCACCCCTTTAAAAAGTTGTGGGTGTCTTTAAACATTGTCGGCCAGAAGAACCCGCTCTGTAAGATCTTAGCAGTGGTTTTAGAGACGGCATGATGTCCCCCGCATGGTAGACCGTGGCAATGCAAAATGATAGACGTTGCCTCCTCTTTAGAAACACACCTACGAATGACACTATCTTTGCATATCTTGAAAAGGTAAGGATCTTCCCAAAAATAGCTACGGACCTCATGCATAAATCTCCTCTTTTGTTGCGTGGTCATCCCATGCGGTTTGATTCCACAAGCCAAGTAGTTGACGAAGTCCGCGTACCAAGGTACTTCCCCGGTCCTTACCGCATATAGCCTCTCATCAGCAAATGTGTCGTCAATAGGTAAGCTCTCATCCTCCTTGTCGCGAATGAGCCTAGATAAGTGATCCGTCACGACGTTGTCCGTACCTTTCTTATCTCTTATCTCTAGGTCGAATTCTTGCAACAAGAGTATCCATCTAATCAACCGAGGTTTGGCCTCCTTCTTGTTTAAAAGATACTTCAGTGCCGCATGGTCGGTGTGGACAATCACCTTGGAGCCAAGGAGGTAAGAGCGAAACTTCTCTATGGAATAGACGACCGCTAGAAGTTCTTTCTCGGTGGTTGTGTAGTTTCTCTGCGCGTCATCCAATGTCTTGCTCGCATAGTATATTGCATGAAGCTTCTTATCTTTTCTTTGTCCCAATACCGCTCCAATGGCTTGGTCGCTAGCATCGCACATTAGCTCAAAAGGGAGGCTCCAATCTGGCGCTTGTATGATGGGCGCGGAGACTAGCGCTTCCTTCAAGGTGTTGAAAGCGTGCAAGCATTCTCCTGAAAAGTCAAAAGGAACATCTTTAGCGAGCAAGGAAGTAAGTGGTCGGGCAATCGAGGCGAAATCCTTGATGAAGCGGCGGTAAAACCCCGCGTGACCAAGGAAGCCCCTAATGCCCTTGACATTAATAGGAGGAGGAAGTTTTTCGATTACCTTAATCTTTGCTTTATCTACCTCGATTCCCCTCGAGGAAACAAGGTGTCCGAGAACTATACCTTCCGTGACCATGAAGTGACACTTCTCCCAATTGAGAGTGAGATTGTTTTGTTGGCATCTTTTTAGGACTTTAGTGAGATTTTCCAAGCAAGAGTCAAACTCACTTCCGTAAACCGAGAAATCATCCATAAAAACTTCCATAATATTTACCGCAAGCGCCCATGTGCTTCATGGCATCTACATCCTCCAAGGTAAGCTCGCATCATGATTCATCTAGTGACAATGAGTCATCGTCAAGCGATGATGAAGACTTGGATTATAGGGGAGCATATAAGGAGCTATGCAAAATGCATGAAAAGCTCATTAAAGAACATAGAAAGACACTTAGAAATATTAAAAGAGAGACTAAAGAAAAAGAAGAAGTCATTAAAGAAAATAGTCTTCTTAAAGAAAAGAATGATCTCCTACAAAAAGATATTTTGCTAGTAAATGAAAAAGTTGAAAATCTAAAAAGTTGAAAATCTAAATAATCTTCTCGTATCTGTCAAAGATAAATACGACGCTACGATGAAAATTATTGAGAATATTAACAAAGGAAAAGGGAAGCTAGATAGTATAATAGATAATCAAAAAGCTTCATCTAGCAAAACTGGACTCGGCTATGATTCACATCATACCAAGAAACGGGTTAAGCATACTAGGATGCATCATGCTAACAATAATGTTTTGAGCATCTGGGTACCAAAGAGATTATCTAATCAGCGAAAAGAAAGGTACGCTACTAACTTTGTTCAACAAATTCATCTTAACAAAAATTATAAATATGTTGTTCATGAAGGAACTAAACCGTATTGGGTTTGGCTTCCTAAAGACTAACTCCTCGGACTCAAAATCAAAGAGTACCATAAAACGCTTATTTATTTTCAGGTACTCTAAAAGGAGGAAAACAATGAAGAAAATTCAAGAAGTCAAAACGGCTGAATCAGAACAAAAGTTTTTTTTAAATTATTTATATATATATATAAATATTTAAATATTTAATGAGTTAATATGTGTATATGATTGTGTTTTATTCTTAAAATATTTTTTTGTTCAGAAAGCTCACTCAACCTGGATCAAAATCTCCCCGTGATGAGAAAACGACTCAACCCAGCAGGGAGTCGACTACCTACAGGAGGGAGTCGACTACCAGTGCGTAAATTTCTGGGTTGCTCTTTTTTGACTAACTCCTAATGGGTTCTATTGAGTGGATGGGTCAAGATCCGTTAAGACAACTTACCCAATAAGCCTAAAACTCATCCTAGCCATCCAAATCTTGATCTAAAGGCCCTCTCTTCTCCCCATCTCTTCATCCAAACAACAAAACCCCAAGAAAACCCCTAGAGGTAGCCGACTACCCCTCTTCCTCCTCCTCTTCTCTTGATTTTTCACCTTGGTGCTTGGACTTTTTGGAGCTATTTTCTCATCTTCCTCCAAAGTTACTCAAGGTAAAAATTTTTTACTCCATGATATTTTTTATTTCATCTCTCTTGGTTATCTAGTAGTGTAAAAATGTTATTTTTTCTTCTTTTACTCTATCTAGATGCCTATCAAGGGGATTTTTTTCCAAGAAGAGGAAAACTACCACAGAAATTGATTCTGAAAAAGAGATTATCTTACCCTATCTTTTCAAAACTACTACCTATGAGAAATTTGTTAAGATCTCAAAGAAACCAATCTTGCATGAACGATTTGTCAAACTTCATGATGTTATCAATTATGGTATTGGCAGTCTGTTAGATTTTCAAAACTTAGCAAACTTGTTCTCTTCTGAAAATGTGTATCTTTGTTATCCTAGGCTTGTTCATCTTTTCTATGCAAACATGGACTATGATCTCGTGAAAAGTCGTTTCATAACAAAAGTTCTTGATACTAAACTTGCTACAACTGTCAAATCCCTAGGAGAAGCCCTAGGAATCCCATACTCCGGTATGATTCTTGACAAAATCGAAATGACTGATGAGAACATTCTAGAAAGAATGTATTTGCCCGGTAGACACTTTCAAACCAAACTTCCATGCAGCAATCTTCACTATCCGGCGAGGATCTTGGCTAATATTTTGTCTTATAACATAACTCAAAAATCTGGGAGCCATGCTATTCTTTCTGAGAAACAAGCTAAGTGCATCTATGCCATCCTAGGTAACATTCGTGTTAATTGGGCTAAAGTGATTATGGATTCTATCCTAGCCTCAGCTTCTTCTGATAGACCCTCCTCCACTCTTTCTTATGGACACTATCTTACTATACTATTCATTAGCTACAATGTGCCACTGGATCATGAAACATCCATTCTAGAACCTGCTCGTGTCTTTGATGTACATGCTCTTGGGAGAATGAACCTCCATCATGACCTTGATGAAAATGTCCCTGAAGAACAAATTGCTGCGGAAGGAGGATCATCATCCTCAAGGCGAGGTAAGAAAGTTGTCATTTCAGATTCAGAAGAAGAAGAAGAAGAAGAAGAAAACGGAAGCGGCGAAGAAGAAGAAGAAGAAGTTCCAGCATACATCTTGAACTTCAGGAAATGCTCCTGAAAAAGATTGGAAGGTTGAAGATTACACAAAAGGAAGGATTTGAAGACATCAATCGTAAAGTGGACGATTTGAAAGAGCTTGTTGTGAAGAGCAACAAGATGACTGAGGACACACTTGCCATGATCCTTGGTGAGATCAGGGAACTAAAGAAAGGTGGCGGTCACTCTTAGCTCCTTCCTTCTCTAAAAACAATGGTTCTCTGAAACAATGGTTCTTAAAACTATGTTATTTGAGACGATGGTCTGTAATAACTCTATGTGTGGTGTTTGCTACAATATCTATATGCTATATATCAACTGCCAGTATGAACTAACACATCTCTTGCAGGCACAAGAAATTGAATTTCCCTCCTAAACATATCTATTTATTTTTTTTGTTGATGACAAGGGGGAGAAAATTCATGTGACATGAAATACATGAGATACAAAATAAAATCATATGTATACTGTTTTTGTGTATTGCTTCGATGTAGGGGGAGAACCGCATCAAAGCAGGGGGAGTAAGTATACCATATATATTTTATCTTTTATTTACTTCATATTTTTCTCATTTGGGTGTCATCATCAAAAAGGGGGAGAGTGATGGAAATTGAATTCCACCCCAAGTGATTTTGATGATGAGCACACCAAATGAAAGCTTGATGTACTAACTACACTACACTCAAGTGCGCAGAATTTGCGAAGCTCTACTCATACTCAAAGAAGCACACTTCAACGCTCAAAGACAAAGACGAACATGACTAAACTCAAGTGATGAAGCTCAAGCTCAAACAGAACAAGAAGCACAAAGAGAAGCTCGCTTTCACTTCATCAAGTTGACCAAACTTCCGAAGACATGTTCTGAGTCCATAGTGAGTGTGTCGTGTCTTTTAGGGTATTTGTTAAAGCCATATCAAATAGACAAAACACACACACACAAACAATTTCGAAAATACTTTTAATTATCTTCAAAATATTTTCGAGAGCTTTTTTCTAGTCACTCCATAATTTTCGTAGTGAAACTCCACGCACCCTGGAGCTAACTACTTGTCTGACTAGAAGAGCAACAAGAAAAACTCCTCTGGGAGTCGACTACCAAAAGTAGGGAGTCGACTACTTGTCAGAGATCGAAAACTCCTGGAGTTCTCTGGGAGTCGACTACCTATATGAGGGAGTCGACTACCAGCTGTAAATTTTCAGACGTTTTTGAATTTGAATTTTGAAATCCTTTGAGCAATTTACTCCGTAATTTTTGGGACAAAAGTCAAACGAAATTTGAAATTCAAATCTCAGTTTTTTCCCTATAAATAGAGCTGAATTCTTTGATGAAAAATACAACATTGAAAATCAATCTATTGTGAAAACTCTCTTGAATTCAAAGCTCTCATTTTCTCTCTAAGCCAATTTTGATTTTATTTGATCTTGCAATATTCTTTTATAAATTCTTTTGAAGATCATACTCTTATTTTTATTGGCTAACACATTTTCAAAATCCTTACTATTATTCTCTTTATTTTATTTAAAGGATTTTTGAAAAGATCTAGATCACAAAGAACTTCTCTCGTATCTTTGTATGATCTAGACTATCATTCTATCAAGCCACTACACAAATTTGTCTAAACTTTGATTGGATATAGAATCGGGTGTGTAAACCAATCTCCATCATTTATTGTGGTGTATTGGATAAATTCTCATTGTGTTGATTGTTGGAACACTAGACAAGTCTAGTTGTTGCCAGTTGGAAAGTCCTGGGTTTGTGAGGCAAGGGTAAACCCTAAACAAGTCTAGGTGTTGTGATTGGAAATCCTGGTCAAGGCTAGGTCGTTGGAAATCCTAACGAGTGAAGTTAGGTAATTGTATTTGCCAAGGCAGATAGTGGAAATATCGTACCGGATTGGTCGGGGACTGGACGTACCCGGGTTGCGGGGAACCAGGATAAAAATCCTTTTGTCTGCGTTTGTTTTCTGTGATTTGTTATCTTTCTTGTACAAGCATTCTTTACTTATTAATTGTTCATCTTTGTAATTCATTGTTAACTTATTCAGAATTTTGTATCTTTAATTTCCGCTGTGTATAAATCTATTTGTATAAATCTATTTGTCAAAATTATACTTATCTGATCTTAATCCAATCTCTTTCATATTCTTGTTAAGATTGTTTTGTTGATTAAGAACCAAGCGTAGATCACTCTACTTGGTTTTTTAGGCAACATTAGAAGGAATTTATTTGTGTTAATATCGTTGAGCGAAAAAGTTTACTATATACACAACACTATTCAACCCCCCTTTAGTGTTGTTTGCCATCCACAGGATCCAACACTTGGTATCAGAGCAAGGCTACAAAAGTGATGGCGTCAACATCTTTTCACTCTGAAGGACTGAATACCATGCGACCACCTCTATTCAACGGAACCAACTACGCTAGCTGGAAGATCCGAATGAAGACTCACCTAGAGTTATTAGACATTGAAGCTTGGACTATTACCAAAGTCTCGTACATCGCACCCACCGACGTTGAGTTTGGAAAATGGTCTGTCGATGACAAGAAGAGAGCTAATCTCAATGCAAAAGCAATGAATGCTCTGTTTTGCGCTGTTACAGGAAATGAGTTCAATCGAGTCTCCCAATGTGAGACAGCACATCAAATATGGCATACTCTTCAGGTAAGTCACGAATGTACTGAAAAGGTAAAAGAATCTCGCATAAACGTCTTACATTCAAAGTTCGAATCTTTTAAAATGGAAGAAGGAGAGAGTATCACCGATGTGAATACTCATTTTACTAATATTACAAATGAGCTTGCAGGACTAGGAAAGAAACTTTCTGAGTATGAACAGGTAATGAAGATACTAAGATCCCTCCGACCCGAGTGGAAGGGAAAGACTACGGCCATTCGAGAAGCGCATAACGTAAAGGATCTCACCATCGAAGAACTGATGGGAAATCTCATGGCATATGAGATTGAGCTTGAAGAAGACAAGAAAATCGAAGAAAAACCAAAGAAGAAGAATCTTGCATTCAAAGCTCAAGAGGAAGATTCCGACTACACGGACAAAGAAGACCATATCGCGTTCATCTCGAAGAACTTTAAAGAGTTCATCACTAGTAAGTATGGAAAACGATCGTTTAGACCCACTAACGGTATTATTTGTTTTGGCTGTAATAAACCAGGGCATGTCAAAAGAGACTGTCCATTGGAAAGAAACAACCGTGACTCAAGAGATCGTGGGAAGAACAAAGACAATAATGAGAGGCGAAACAATACAAGAAACAAGTTTCGACGACCAAAGAAAGATGCTTATGCAGCCTTCAACCAGAGCGACGACTCTTAATCCGATGAATCCTCAGAAGAAGATAATGATGAAAGAAGAGAGACAGCACACATGTGGAGCAAGCACACATGTGCTTCATGGCAAGAGAGGAACATGATCAAGAGACATCCTCTGATGAAAGCGAGGATGAAGGCGATGCGGTAACTATGGATGACCTTAGATTAGCTAACGATCAAATTTGGTCTAAGTATTCTAAATTGGTAAATAGATATACTAAGATTAAAGATTAGCTAACTAGTCTCCAAACCTCGCCTAAGCCTATCATCATCAACAACGACACCGTTGTTGAAGGCTTGAGAAATGAGATTGTAAATCTCAAATCTCAACTTGAGCATGTTCATATTGAGGATTCGGATGAACGCGAGATAGCGGATTTGATTTCTCGAAACTCAACTTTGAGTATTGAGAATGAGAATCTCAAGTCTCGTGTTTGTGTACTCACTACTCAAGTGTCCACTTTGGATGCTTCTATACTTTCTCTCGCCGAGAAGTATGAGTCCACATTAGGCCGAATTAATAAATTCAATAAAGGTAAGGACCATTTGGATAATATCCTAAATGACTTACTTCCGTATTGGCTTGGGGTATAAGATGGGAAATTCATCCAAATATTTCACCACCTTTATTAGGCCAACTTCCGAAGCCTCAACTAGTGGGAGTAAACACCCCATGGGTAGTTCATCTACCAGTGGTGCTTCCACTAGGTACACACCCCCGTTTGGAAAGAAACCCACTTTGGGTGGACCTCCAAAGAAGGGTCATGATTTTATGTACACCAATACCATGCCACGTAGGAACACACCTCCTACTCCACATGTTCACACGTATGTCGATTTTTATGCTCCACGTCCACGAGCACGTGCACACCAAGTGAGACACACTCACGCACGCGTTCCCCCACATGCATATGTTCATCCACATTACTATATGAATGATTATCATCATGCACCATATCATATGTCGCCACCTCCATTTCATCATGTGTCATATGCTTATCCACGACTTGCATCACGTAGAAATCAACAACGTATGCATGCTCCCAATAGGAATAGGGCTCCTAAGACATTCACTATTTGGGGCCCGAAGGACACTAGCATGCATGAAAAACAAGCTTACATAAATTCTTATTTCATGAATGTAGTACACAATGATGATTAAGTTGGGAAGTCTAAGTCCAATTGGACTTGGCTTCCAAAGGTCTAATCTTTTAGGACCCAATGACCTTGGGTACCATGTAATGATATTTTTATCTTTTGGTACTCAAGAAAAAGAAACGGAGCAACAAATCCAAATTTAGCTCCAAGGATGGGTGGATACTCGATAGCGGGTGTTCAAAAAACATGACGGGTGAAGCTCAATTGCTCTCCGGAGTGGTGCCCATTGTGAATGGGAACCGAGTAGTCTTTGGAGGCAATGAGAGCGGAACCATCATTGGTGTTGGTAAAGTTGGTAACCCATCTAAACCTCTAATAAGTGATGTTTACCTTGTTAAAGGCTTAAATCACAATCTCAATTCAATAAGCCAACTTTGTGACAAGGGTTACAAAGTTAGCTTTGCGAAAGGAATGTGTCATATTTTTAGTAAAGATAATAATAATTTGTTATTTCTTGGCACACGCCATAAGGATATATATATCCTAGACATCCCCAAGTCACATGAACAATGTCTCATTGCTAACACAAGTGAACAACACTTATGGCATCGACGTTTTGGTCATGTGAACTTTGGAACACTTTTTAAGCTATCCAAGTTAAATTCTATTAAAGGATTTCCTAATCTTACTTTCCAAAAGAAAAGCTTTTGTGACTCGTGTCAACGAGGCAAACTTCCAAAATCGTCATTCAAACCTAAGAAAATCATTTCATCTAAACGGCCTCTAGAGCTTTTACATCTAGATCTTTTTGGGCCAACTAGAGTTGCTTCATTAGGGAATGCTCGATATGGTCTTGTCATCGTTGATGACTTTTCTAGATTTACTTGGGTATTTTCTTTAAGTAATAAAAATGATGCTTTTAAAAACTTCACAATATTTGTGAAGAAAGTACAAAATCTCATTGGAACCACCATTGTCACTATTCGTAGTGATCATGGTGGGGAATTTGAGAATGAGCCTTTCTCAAATTTTTGTGATGAAGTTGGTATTACACACACCTTTTCTTTTCCTCGCGCACCTCCTCAAAATGGTGTTGTTGAGAGAAAAAATAGGACGCTAGTGGAATGTGATCGCACAATGCTTGATGATAGCCAACTTGACCATCAATTTTGGGCGGAAGCGGTACATACCGCTTGCTATGTGTTTAATAGGATACTCGTGAGGCCCGGCACCAAACAAACTTGTTATGAATTGTTGTTTGGTAGATTGCCTCAAGTTAAACATTTTCGAGTTTTTGGTGCAAAATGTTTTATCAAAAACACGTATGGTAGCTTGGATAAATTTGATCCAAGATCCGATGAGGGGATATTTGTTGGATATTCCTTCCGTAGCAAAGCCTACCGGATATACAACAAAAGAACCTCAACGATCGAGGAATCACTTCATGTTTCATTCAATGAAAATTTTGTCCCAACTAGAATTATCAATGATGATGACTCCATGGATGTTTTATTTGATTCTATTGGTAATTCTAACTCTATTGATTCTATTGATACTAACCCTACTGATGATTCTTTTGAGAATGTTCCTAGTGATCAGGGAGTTCCCAAACGGCTTCATACAGTTCGTGACCATCCCCATGAGCAAGTCATTGGTAACATACTTGATAGTATCAAGACAAGATCTCAAGTTAACTACTTCGCTCATTGTGCCTTTGCCTCTTCGGTAGAGCCAAAGAATATTAACGAAGCGTGCGAAGATAGTTCTTGGATCCTAGCCATGGAGGAAGAACTTATTCAGTTTGAGAGGAATGAGGTTTGGGAGCTAGTTCCATTGCCTTCGAAGAACCACACCGCTATAGGAACGAAGTGGATCTTCAAGAATAAGACTGATGAGAACCAAAACGTCATCCAGAACAAAGCTCGGTTAGTAGCTCAAGGCTACAGGCAAGAGGAAGGTATAGATTTCGAAGAATCCTTTGCTCATGTAGCTAGATTAGAATCTATTAGGTTGTTGTTATCTTTTGCATGCCATAAAGATTTTAAACTCTTTCAAATGGATGTAAAAAGTGCGTTTTTAAACGGAGATGTCGTTGAGGAAGTTTATGTTTCTCAACCTCCGGGTTTTATAAATGAAAAATTTCCAAATCACGTTTTCAAACTTAAGAAAGCACTTTATGGTTTGAGACAAGCTCCTAGAGCTTGGTATAACCGCCTAAAGAACTTTCTTTTGGATTTGGATTTTAAAATGGGTGAAGTTGACCCTACACTTTTTGTTAAGTATTCGAATCATGATATTATTTTAGTTCAAATTTATGTTGATGATATCATTTTTGGTGCTACTAACTTCACTCTTTGCGAAGAGTTTTCTAATGTCATGAAGGACCAATTTGAGATGAGCCACATGGGTGAGCTCAAATATTTCTTAGGTCTCCAAATTCACCAAATGCACGATGGAATCTTCTTCCACCAAACAAAGTACACGGTGGAGTTGCTAAAGCGATTTGGAATGGAGAATGCTTCTGGCAAGAAGACTCCAATGAGTACTACTACACATCTTGATAAAGATACAGCGGGCAAAGATGTAGACATTCGTCTATGTCGAGGTATGATAGGTAGTTTATTATACCTTACTGCCAGTCGGCCTGATATTATGTTTGCTGTATGTGTATGTGCTCGTTATCAGTCTCAACCCAAGGAATCTCACTTAGTAGCGGTAAAACGTATTTTTCGTTATTTAAGTTACACACTCGACTACGGATTATATTATCCAAAGTCTAGCACATATGAGTTAATCTCATATAGTGACGCAGATTATGCTGGATGCAAATCCGACAGGAAAAGTACTAGTGGCACTTGCCATTTTATAGGAAATTCTCTTGTCTCTTGGTTTTCCAAGAAGCAGAATTCCGTATCACTTTCAACCACCGAGGCGGAATATATTGCCACCGGTGCTGTGTGTGCTCAGGTTCTTTGGATGAGACACACACTTAAAGACTTTGGTATAAACTGTGATACTTGCCCTATCCTGGTGGACAACCAAAGTGCAATATGTCTCTCTAAGAATCCGGTACACCATTCCCGTTCTAAACACACAGATGTCCGTCACCATTTCCTAGATGATCATGTTGCTAAAAAGGACATCATTTTAGTGTACGTTGAAACCCAGAAGCAAATCACCGATATTATCACGAAACCACTCAAGGAAGACTCCTTTGTGCGGTTACGTCGAGAATTGGGGATTATGGGTGAATCCGAGATTTAGGATTCATATTTTTTCGATAATCTTGCATGATAATAATTTCTTTTTACATGTTCATGCTAGATTAGTTGTGATTTTCTGGATTTAAGATTAGTTTATCAATTTGCAAGTCGTATTTATGATTTTCTATATTTTATGGGGTAGAATAATGATGTGTGAGAGTATTTCGATATTTCGTCCAAGTGTTCATTGAAGAGAACTCAAAATTTCAAATTCACAAATTTTTGGACTCTTTTAGTCGGTCCCAGTTTATTAGCCGACCGACTAGTTTGAGTTCTAGTCGGTCAGTGATTGAACTCAGACCGACTAAATCATGCCCTAGTTTTAACTATCTGTTACTGTTTGCACTTAGTCGGTCCAAGCTCATTGGCCGACCGACTAGATTGCATTCTAGTCGGTCAGCACGTGAACTTAGACCGACTAGTTGCGCCGGGGCAGTTGTGTCTTTTGGCATCTCGAATCGGAATTTAACTCGCCCGCACCGATTAGAACTCATTCTAATCGGTGCGTTATCTCTCCTCAGCCATAAACCCCCGCGTCTCCTCTCCTCCATCCGCCGTGTGTCGCCATTTCCAGCCGCCGACAATCACCGCCGGCCATCTCTCCTCCGTCCTAGGGCATCCAGGGTATATCTCCTCTCTTTCTCTCTCAGTTCTAGGGTTCGTTTCGTTCAATTTCTATTTCGTTCGTATTAGGGTTTCGACCTAGCTCTTCTTCGTTCGATTTCGTGTCGATTTCGTTCGTTTGTGTTGTCTCTTCTCGATATCATGGTGAGAACACGAATCCCTATCCGTCCTACCACTCCGTCTACCATGACCGTCGAGTCTCCTCCTACCGACCCTCCTCAACCCAAACATCGTGCCAAATCCACTCGTACGTCTACCTCTCCTTCCTCTTCCTCGCCTCCCCTCAAGAAGAAGAGGACTGCCGTTTCCAAGCCTAGAGCCACATCTTAACCCAAGCCCCAGCCTAAGAAGAAGACCGTGTCTCCTGGACCCTTCCGTGCTCCCACTCCACCTGACTCTGACAAAGAGTATATTCCTGAGTCTGAGCCTACCGAGAAGGCTCCTACTCCTCCTCGTACTTCGTCTCGTCCGTCTAAGGGGAAGGCTCCCATGCCTTTGGGTGGGGTCGATATCTCGTTGTGTCGCGATGACCCGATGTGTCTAGCGGCATACAATCGTATTGAGCGTTGTCCTTTGATTCTGGAGCACTTCGTTCAGTTCTCCAATTTTCCTCAGATTGCAGATCTCCTCTCCTATAGCGGCCTACTAGACTATCTTCGCCATGATCCCAAGGCGAATCCTCACCCGTACCCCAGACTCGTCAAATTGTTCTATGCCAATCAAGTACGGGGTGAGTATGATGACACCCACTGCATTGAGACCACTGTCTTGGGGACACATATTGTCCTCACGGCAGAGATTTTAGGGCAGTTGATTGGTGTCTCATCCTCTGGCCTGCTTCCTTCTGATATCTCTGTGGATAATATCCACGATCTTGACCAGTCGATGCTTGCTGAGATGTTCCATGTCATCCCTTCCGCCATGATTGGCGTCCCTTCGAAATCATTCAAGCCTAATGCATGGGTCCTGAATCTTATTCTGAAGTCGTGTCTTCTACCAAAGTACGGCTCCTCTAGCTTGCCCTCCCAGCCATTTCTCAAGCTTATCTACGCTCTTTTTATGGGGAGCGAGATAAATTGGGCCCGCATTATCCTTGACAAGATGGATTCCTTTGAGTGCATAAGGAAATCCACCAAGTCAGCCCATATTCCTTATCCTTGTCTGCTGACCATTGTATTTTGTCACTTTGGCGTTCCTCTTCCTTCCGATGATCAGCGTCCGTTGGGTCCTCCCCTGAACGCGACTGCCGTCAAGAAGTTTCTTGCGGCCTTACGTCACGTTCAGCGGATTACCCCTTCAGCTCCTCCTCCACCTTCACGCCCTGACTCGTCTGCTTCTCAGAGCCGTCAGGAGGCTCGCATTGCTTGTTGTGAGGAGATGCTTGCTCGCATCTGTTCTCACTTGGGCATTGAGGTTCCTCCTACTGTTTCTGACGAGGAGGACATGGACGATGATGATCTCGAGGAGCTTGTTGGTTCTCCTGTTTGTGCCCCCGAGGGTACGTCTGCTGCTTCTACTTCTGCTGGTGCTCCCGAGAGCACTCCTGCTGCCACTCTCCCTTCGGTGGACACTCCAGTCGTTCCCGAGACTTCTACCACTCCTGTCGACCCCGAGTCTACCACCCCGTCAGCACAGCCTGCTGATGCTGCTGATCCTCCCTCCGCCTCCTGAGCTTGCGTTGGAGGACTCTCCCATGTGCACTTGGATAATATATTTGTTGTGAGAGAGTGGGGTAGGATAGTTGGGTGGTTATGTATTTATGATGTATTTTTTTGGATGTTTTGCTGATACAGTTTGATGTATATTCGTTTTGATGTCTGTTGAGATATGTGTTGTATGTTGTGCACCGATCTGATGATCGTTTATATTTGTGTTGGCGGATGTATATCTTTTGTTGTACCAGGTTATATGTATATATATACATCGTGTTGCCATTTTATTTCAGTGTGCACATCATATTATTTTTTGTCTCTGATGTTGATTTCGTCGCTCGACGATTATATTGATTAAATAGAATTCTTTCTATGAAAACATAGAATTGGTTTCCATGCACTAAATAAACTAAGAATGTTGATATTGGAGAGTATGTTCCATAACTCCATACATGAAATTGATTTGAGTTTTGATGATTTCATTTTTTCGATTTTCGACTATGATCTCGTTGGCACGCTTTGATTTTCTTTGTATTTTACGTTGGTGCCATTTGGATCGTGGTCGTATTCTTCGACTCCCGTACTTTTATTTTAGCCATTGTTGTTGTTGTTGATCTCCTCCCGCTCTTTTTGCTAATGCCAAAGGGGGAGAGAATTAATAATGACGATGTGCTAAATGAGAATTTAAAGCAATTTACCGTGAATCTAATTTGATATGTTAGATTCAGGGGGAGTTAAGATATAAAAATGTATTTCAAATCCGATATTTCAATAATTGGTTCATATTTTATACTTTCCTCGTCTGCTTGATGCGTATGATTATTATTTAATATGGAATTAACATGTCATCAATGCGGGGGGAGTAAGTAAATTTCTTTTGACTCTTTATTATTGATTATTATTTATGTTGGTTGGTCATCACCAAAAAGTGGGAGAATGTTGAGTATTAATTCCCCGGATTTGGTTTTGATGATGAACAAACATAAATATCGTGAACTAACTCTTTGTGAGCGCAGTTATGGAGATCGTCGCCAAAATTCTACGTACATCAAAAGCGACGTCTCAAGACTTCTCAAAGCACGTGATCGTGTGCCTGAAGCTTCGTTGAAGCTCTAGGAGCATTATTGAAGTCAAGAGATTCGGATTGAAGCTTTGAAGACGGTTCGTCTAGCTTATTTTTATAGTCTTCTAGCTTCTTTTTGTAGAATGTTAAGCCTTGAGTAGGTCTTACATTATAATCTTCATAACGCTCATATCTTAGAGCTAGGATTATCTTAGAAGCCCATAGAAACTTTCCCGAAGCTTCACGCTTCATTTCACCGCTTCTAGTGCATCTTAGTTGGTTCAAGAAGAAGGACCAACCGACTAGATTGTCATCTAGTCGGTTAAGAATCCTTATTGAACCTACTAGATCTCCTTGCTCAATTCAGCATCTTCACTGTTGACCAATTAGTCGGTCCAAGAAGGTTCACCGACCGACTAGTTGTCAAACTAGTCGGTTTGGAATCCTTCTTAGACCGACTAGTTATACTTTTACTTTTCAGCCTGAGCTACTGTTGACTCATTAGTCGGTCCAAGAACAACCATCGACCGACTAGTTGTGAAACTAGTCGGTTGGAATTTGTTCTTAGACCGACTAGTTCTCTTGTATTCAGCATATTGAATTTCAACTCTTAGTCGGTCAAAGAACACTCACCGACCAACTAGTTGTCAAACTAGTCGATTGGCAAGTCTTCTTAGACCGACTAGTTCTATATCTCCTGAACTATCTTTCTTGGCTGTCAACCTTTTAGTCGGTCCAAGAAGAATCACCGACCGACTAGTTGCAAAACTAATCGGTCAGTGATCCTTCTTAGATCGATTAGACTGCTTCAGAATAGAGCCGTTGGAGCATTAAATGCACGAATTTTCCCTCTCTCTTCTCTCTATCCTATATATACTTGTGATGCTTCTTCATAGCATTCAAGGCTGATATTATTGAGACTTTGAGAATTAAAGAGAGAGCATTTAATTCCTATTTTCAAGCTCACACTCTTCACAAGAATCTCTCCCTCACTCTTATTCCTCAAGAGAGATTCTCATTGATTATGAGCTACTCAAGCTAGGAGCTTGAATCCAAGTCACCAACTTCTCCCTAGCCACCTATTGCTGGTCATCTTGGTGGAGCTAGGGTTTTGTGCTTGCTTCTTCTCCAAAATCCTTCTTGCCCTAAAATCTGTAAGTTTTACTCAAGGCATAGGGTTTTGTGGTAAGTGTTTATATTTCATATTTACATTGATATTACAAGTTTTTCTCTCGGTTTGTGAGAGAAGTTTGTGATCTCGGTTTGTGGGAGTCACATTTCGTTTTGTGTATGATTTGATCTTGTAGAGGTTTTCTACAAGAATTTCATAGTGCAAATTTGAGTTAGAGGTTTCTAACTCAAGTAGCCGGAGGGGATCCGGGTGTTTGGGACGTAGGATCACCGGGAACAAGTCGGGGAGACTTGGGTGGATCCAAACCCGTTACATCGTTTGTTTGCATTGCTTAATTCTTGTTTGTCAATTTTCATTCCACATTGTTGGTTGAGTTTGCACGATAATTAGGAATTATACTCTTGATTATTTTAAAGTACTATTCACCCACCCTCTAGTACTTGTGCAGTAGCTATCAGGGCATTACAATCCGAATGCGATTCCTGGAGACCCAGGAGCTCCATCCAAAGCTCAAGTGGTGACTCAGGAACAATTTAACCAGTTCGCTGAGAAGATGGAGAAGAGCCTGGCTGTGCTGTCTGTCGCTATTCAACGGCACATTGAATGTCCACAACCAGGAGGAGGGAAAGCTACCCAAGGCAACCAGGGTTCAGGCGGGCAAGGACTTGAGCAACAACAAAGCTTGTAGCCGAATACCATTCCTCCAGCTCGACAACACGGAGAGACGGGGAATGAACACCTCACCCCTGGGCACAATGGAGGTCCATGACCCTCCAATAATGGGCGGACCACCTACAACAACTTAGACCTGATGAGAGAGAATCTCACCCAAGATCGTAGTTCACCCTACCTTGCAGCTGGCAACAAGATGAAGGAGAGGGAAGCTAGCCCTAACCACTCTTCAAGTGACACTCAGCAGCGAGGAATGTACTCCAGTTGCTCTTCCTGCTAATCGGTGGATGACTCAACCCGAAAGGTGATACTCGCAAGTGTACGAGGTCGGCAAATAATAAGCCTGGCGAGTACGGGATCATATCCACATAGACGAAGTTAATCTGCAAATTCACACAAATAGTCAGAGCGTGTAAAGAAATAGTGAGGGTTCTAACCACCCTTTGGGAGTGAATGGTTGTTTGAAAAGGTGAATTATCTAAATACCCTAGAGTTAGGTAAAGTCCTAAGATTTGGATGCAAGGGAAAGAAAGAGTGTGGGTGTTTACGATATCAATAGGGTTACTCGATTGCTTTGCTAAATATTAATTCCAAGATAACTCAATCACTTATCCATGTCAAGGTATGAGGATCGAGAAATGAATCGATTAAGCACACATGAGGTGCACCAAAGGTAATTGTTAAACGAGTTCTTCCTCTAATTAAAGCTCATGAATCAACTCTTACATCCATTTCAAGGTATGTGAGAGTAGTGCATATATGTTGTGTTGCTCATCACACAACATCTGTTCTACGGCCCCTTTCAGGTAATGCACGATTCAGTAAACGAGTCACAACCCAATTGACAATTTGAGTTATTGGGTGAGTTAAACTTCTAAACTATGAAACATGGATTAGGGGTTTTGCATCCATTTCAAGGTATGCAATACACACTGAATACATAAGTGCAACAATTACGATGCACCACCGTTCTTCGTCTCCTCCATGGATAGTATTAAATCCAATTAAACATAAGCTTGATAGTATTAAATCCAATTAAACATAAGCTTAATTCAACCAACAACATGCATTAACAAGGGGGGCTGGAAATTAATATTAGCAAGGCAATCTAAACATCCTACATCAATCCATAACACCCACACAATAGATTTAGCCTACCATGTTAAGCACAAACCAAGCATTCACAGAAATAAACATAGTTTCAATACAAAAGTGAAGGCAATTGAATAAGAGTAAGAGAGTTGGGAGTTTATCACCAATTACAAGCTTTTCCAGTCTTCAATTAACGTCAGCAACAGCAAAAATGAAATCAAAAGACTCCAGGTACACCAAAACCCTAATCTCTCTTTAATGAGGAAGAAAACTGTCACACCCCGCTTTCCCTTGTACTTGAGAGCGAGAACGTGAGCGGGTCCGCATGTGCTTGAAGCAAAGAAGTACTTTTTTTCTTCCTTCTTTGACTTAAGCACAATAAGCGTCTGTGTATTAAGCTTGGCGGGTTCTTACCTGCGAACATAACATCTGAATAACATAGAATATCATCATTACACTTCAACATCCAGATTACAAGTACACAAATAAGGCCTAGCATGGCAATTACAACAATTACACAAAGGAATTACACCTGAATAAAATACAACACAAATATAAAAATTATGGTGGCGTTGCGGAGCACGTCGTTCCTCAGCAGTGGATCTCAGCGTCCTAGTACTCCTAGTAAGCTTGCTCAGCCTCAAAGTATGATCCTTTGTAAAATCTGTCTCCGAACCTAATGTATATTTAACAAGATAATAATATGGAAATATACATCAGCGAGGGTCGCTCGGCAAGTTAAAAATGTTAGAAAATGGACCCTCGGCAAGATAGTAATATAATTTGCAAAGTTTTTAAGGGCGAGGGAAACATAACAGGGCACAATTAAGAAAAGTACGGTAGCGTAAGAAAACGTGCGAGTATAGCAAAGTGTAGTATACAAAGTAGTGAGCATGGCGAATGCAATGTGCAAAGTAGTAAGCATGACAAGTGTAGTGTGCAAAGTAGTGAGCATGGCAATTGTGGTGTACAGAGTAGTGAGCATGGAAATTGTGGTGTACAGAGTAGTGAGCATGTTAATTGTATATGAGCATGGTAAGTGGAGCTAGCCGGTTACACAAATAGCAACAACAGAAGTAAGATTGTGCGTCATACAATCTCTTAATCTAGTGACAAGCCCAATGTCCGAGGGAGGAAGAAACTACAATTACACCCAAACCAACGGGAGTTACCCGTGGCTCTGTACTTACCGACCCATCCGGGCGACGGTCAAATTTACCGGTGGGGTGAAATCCAGCATTTTGCACTCCACTACAATGGACTACCCAACCCAAAGTGTCATCGTGTGTCCATATCGTTCAATGTATGCCACAAGGGACCAAAATTCTGTAAATGCACCGAGGGTCCAATGTTCTATATATGCCCCAAGGGTCCAGAATCACATTTCATTAGGGGCGTTCGTTCCACAAATAATGGTATAACACGCAATGAGAGTATTTTACGCACATCATTAAAATGGCAGCAACATTTTGATAGTAAAAGCAAACCGACGCATCACCAAGTTCATTAAATTATTTCAAAAGCTATTAAGCAACTTACTTATAAAAGTTTGTTCTTTGACAGAATTAACGACGTAAACATTATCTTAAAGTTTGTATACGATAAAGTACGTGCCTGATCGATGCGATTTGGGTGTCCAGGTGATAGCAACGAGGCGTAATTTATCTGCGTCCTGGATTTCCATATTAAACTAAAAAAAACTTTAAACTAAATCAAATATTATTAAAATTAATACATATAACTTTATATACTTGTGACTATATATATACTGTTACTAAATATGTATATACAAAATATGTTTTTACTAACTATGTATATAATTGTGACCACATTACTAAATATGTTTTACTGTTCCATATAATATAGCCCTATAATATAGCCCTGTTTAATATACAACTACACACACACACACACACACACACACACACACACTTACGGTTACATATATAACATAATACTATCTTAGTACACTGTTCATAGCTTATAATATTAAAACTTACAGTTTGTATCACGTCGTCATTGCGTGTGTAGGTGGAGCGGCGGACGGTGGCCTGAACAACGACAAGGCAGTGACGTCGGAGGTGGTTGTCGGTGATCCGGGCGATGGTACAATGGTGGTGAACGATGAGTATTCTGCCGCAGCGTGGGCTCAAGCCTGTCAGGGTGCAAGAGGGATCTGTGTGGTGCTCGTTGGCGGAGGGAAAATGCAGTCGTCGGGGCTGTGGGTCGCGATAGGTGAGGGAGGTCACCGGTGGGTTTGGAGAAGGAGGAGGGGTCGGAAACTGAGGAGATTGCAGTTTTTAGGGTTTGTTTGTCGAGATCTGGAGGATGGCGGAGGATGTCGGAGCCTGAGGCGGTGGTCAAAGGAGTCGCATTGGTTTGGGCGGTTGTTGGTGTCGAGATACGCTGGGGGTCGAGTGTTGTGAGCACCGACGTGAGTGTAGATGCTTGGGTTTTGAAGAGGATGCGGTGGTGTTGTGTGGCGGGGAGGCTGTCGAGGGTGGCATTGCAATCGAAGTCGGAGAAGGGTCGTCAGAAAAGGAAGAGAACGGGGGTGATGGTGACAAGGAGGCGGGCCAGTGGTCTGAGGCGGGGAGAGACGAACGGTGTTTGCTTGGGGTTGCACGACGATGAGGGGAGATCGGGGCTGGTTCGTGGGTGCTGACGGGTGATGGGGGCGCCAGAGTGTTGTTTGTGGGGTAAGGGACGCTGTCAGCTCATGGGAGGAGATGGTGGTGATGTGGGGTTGTTGGGTTTCCTTGGGGATGAGGGGCGGTGTTCGGCTTTGAAGCAGGGCGGTCGGAGTTGTGGCGGCAAAGTTTGAGGGGGTGCCGCTTGGACTGTCGAGGGAGGGAGGGGTCGAAGAGCTGTCGGCGGTGGTGTCGACAACTGGGGCTGTGGAGATGGACGTCGAGGGTTGTTAGGGTTTCGAAGGAGGATGTAGGAGCGAGGTCGGAAGCGTCTTGTGTTCGATGGGAGGAGGAGACGAGGTGGTGTTGGATGATGGGAGGGGGAGTTGTCGTGGAGAGGCAAGGGCAGATCGAAGGTGGGGGTTTGGAGTGAGTTGCGCCTGGAGCTTGTGAAAGAGGAAGTCGGAGCGGAGGGGGTTTGGAGTTTGAGGGGAGTGGGTTGGAGAGTTGTCGAAGATTGTGTTGAGGTAGCCAGTTGTTTTTGCATGGGTATTTGAAGAAGATGAAGGGGAATAAGAAGGAGAACGTGTGTGAGTGGGTTTGTTTGGATCTCATGCACGAGGGATCTGCATGCATGGGAGAAACGCGTGGGTTGTGAGTGTTGGATCCTATTGATGGCAAACAACACTAGAAGGGGGGGTTGAATAGTGTTGTATAAAATAAACTTTTTCGATCTTAATAGATTAGCACAATTCAAAGCCTTCTAATATTGCCTAAGAAACCAAGTAGAGTGATCTACGCTTGGTTCTTAATCAACTTAATTAATCTTCAAAAACAAATCAGAGATAAAACTCTTCTGGTAGTCGACTCCTTACGAACAGTAGTCGACTCCCAGAGGGAAATTAAGCACAGCTCAGTTAATGAGAAAGATATATGCAATTGCAGATAATATCAATGTTATATTTATATTCATAACGGATATCAGAAAGATAAACTTTGCAACAAGAAGCAAATAATAATACGAGTGCAAGAATAAACAAACACAGAAAGAATCAAACGCAAACACAAGGATTTTTATCCTAGTTCCCCACAACCCTGGGTACGTCCAGTCCCCGACCAATCCGGTACGAGATTTCCACTATCTGCCTTGGCAAATACAAGCACCTAACTTTACTCGTTAGGATTTTCCCACACACCTAGCCTTGACCAGGATTTCCGATTGCAACACTGCAATATCTCAACACCTAGACTTGTCTAGGGTTCCCGACACCCTTACAACAAAGGGCAAACACAAAGTGAAAAATCAATATCCAACTCACCACAATGTTTGGTGGAGTTTGGATTTACACCCAAATTCTATAGCCAATAGTAAAAGACAACTATGTGTATTCGTGGCTTGATAGAATAAGATTTTAGATCACACAAAGAGACGAATAAAGTCATTGTGATCTAAATCAATGTTTTTCAAAATCCTTTCAAATAAAATCAGAGAATAAAGAGTATGGATTTTGAAAACAAATATCCAAATAAAAGTTGATATTCAGAAAATAATATCTTAAAGAAAACGAGATCAAGAATGTAAAAACAGATTTGGCTAAGAAGAAAATGAGAGCTGAGAATTTGAGAACGTTTAGAACTTTTGCGCAAGAGAGAATTTTTATTTCAAGTATTGTGTTTTTCTCTCAAAGAAATAGTCCTCTATTTATTGGTAAAAAATGAGAATTCAAAATTCAAATTCGTTTGACTTTTGCCCCGAGAATCATGGGAGCAGTAAATGAGAGAGATGTCAAAAGTCGGGTCAAACGTTGAATTTCGACAGCTGGTAGTTGACTCCCTAGGATTGGTAGTCAACTCTCAGTATGTTTCAGGGGAAAATCGATTCTCAGCTGGTAGTCGACTCCCAGTCCTTGCTAGTCGACTCCCGGTGGAGTTTCTTCTGAGACACAGCTAGTAAGACATGTAGTTAGCTCCAGGGTGTAATGGAGTATAACTACCAAAATGCAAAGTGACTAGCAAAAGCTCTCAATAATTTTGAAAATGATTTTAAAAGCATTTAAAATATTTAACTTCGAAATCATTTGTGTGTGTGTGTGTTATCTATACTCTTGGCTTTAACATAACCCTAAGAAGGACACAACTCACACACTGTAGACTAGGACACGTCTTTGGAAGCTTGACCAGATGATGATGTAGATGTGAGCTTCTCTTGAGCTTCTATTTCATTTGAGCTTGAGCTTCATCATCGACCTATCAACGTTCGTCCTTGTCTTTGCTAAGAGAGTGTAGATTGCGTTTCTTTGGAGTATGTATAAGGCTGCATAATCTGCACACTTAACTGTAGTGTAGTTAGTACACTAACTTCATTTGGTGTGCTCATCATCAAAACTACTTGGGATGGAATTCAATTTCCATCAGTTAGGATTTCTCGCACGAAACCGTCGCGTGGGAAGGGTTTGCATGGGTGGATGCGGACGTGGAGTTGTTGAGTTGTGGATGTGGGAGGGGTTGTTAGGATATGAGATTTGATTAATGATGTTATTAAGATAGGATTTGTTTTATGGAATTTATTTGGTTAAGATAATTCGATTTATCAAGATTTATTAACTTGGGATAAGATTTTAGGGGGATCAATGTAGTTAGAGTTGATTTGTATAATCATGTAGTTAAGATATTAGATTGGGAGAATCTTATATACTAAGATGATAATTTTAGTTAGAGTATTTTGATATTTACGATTTCGATTTGCCCTGAGAAATCTATTGGATTAGGATTAAGATCAATATTAAGATTAGACTAGGAGGATTGGTTAGAGATATTTTGATTAGAAAGATCGATTCAGTTATGATTTTGATTAGAAAATCAATATTAAGATTTAGTGGGTCGAGATTTGATATGGATAATATGATCAGTTAAGATGTTTAGATCATGATTAGATTTGGAAGATATCAATTTAAGATAATTGAATTATTGCGATTTCGCCCATGCAATCAACATCCAAAAATATAAAGAAGATACTGTCGTGATCGTGAAGTCGCGAGAATCACGAACAAGGAATCCGATCACGAGTTCAAGTTACGAGAAAATTAATAATAAAATCCTAAGGCAATTATTCAAATAATTCAACTATCGGAAATACGTACAAAATACGTACGTACAGAAACAGGCCGTTATATCTTACCCACCTTATAAGAATTTTGTCCTCGGAATTTCTTAAGTTAGGTAATGATCGAGAAACTGCCGGATGGACAAAATAGCAATAGTAAAAGCAGGAGGTACATCTAAGATGGGACAAAGAAAAGATAAGCGAATTCAAGCTATGAATCATTAAATGCGATGATCGGACAGGGTTCAGACGTCATCATTCTTCATTGGCTCGTCGTCCCTAACTTCCTCGGCGACCATAGAGTAAGTTTGGCACCGACTGTGTTTGGGATTGGCCGGTTGGTGAACTTGACGCTGAGGGGCCAGAGATGGTCCCTGTTGGGTTGATCCTGACGCTACCATAGTCTGGGTTGCTGGATCGTTAGTGCGACGCATGCAGTTCCTTACAATATGGTCAGGTGCCCCGCACACTAAACACTGGTTCAACAGCACACACCAATCCTTCTTGACTTGCCCCGTTCCGTTACAATGGTGACACACCATTGTAGATCTAGAGTTGACCGGGGTTGCAGGCCTCTTGAAGTTGGTGGTCTGAGTCGGTTGGAGATCATTCCTGGTTGGTTCCATAGGGCGCTTGCTTCCACCCGTTTGAAGTGCCTTCTTGCGCTTCATGATGAGCTCGTGGTGGGCTCCGAAAAGGTGCTCTCTCTCAAGCGCAAGAGTCTGTACAAGTAGTAAAATCTGGGAGTCCAGATGTCGAATCCACGGGAAGAAATTTGTTGCAACCACAGCTCAAATCAAATAGAAAGCCTACGAAAAGAAACTAACCACTTCAATGATGATGGCGATGATGGTGTGAAAGTACGTGATGGTGATGTGCGAACAAAACGAACAAAGAAAAGTCGTGAAAATATCTATAAAAAGTATGCACATGGTATGGGTTCGTTAGGATCAGTGATTTGTATTAATTTGGTTGATAGGTATAACGCAATGAATTCTCCTTTTGGGAGCAATTCACCGGAAAATACCCAATATAACTCAATGAATTCTCCTTTTGGGAGCAACTCATCGGAAGATGCCCTTTTGGGGGTTCAAACACAAAATTCAATAAGATCGTCGTTAAAGTTATAATACGATATGAAACTCTCTTTTGGAGAGATCAAAACTACGGTATGAAACTCCCTTTTGGGGAGATCAAAGCTCACCCTTTTGGGGCGATCATCAACTAAATCAATTCTTTTGGAATATGAAAAAGTCGATTTACGAACAAAGATTACAATTTTAACGACGTTTAACGATTTAGCACAAGGATATTCAACCAAACTAACACAAATCACATCCCCTAACTACTCCATACCATGTACAATTAAGAATTAGCTACTCATAATGCAAGAATAAACTAGTTTCATAGCCAAATACATTGATCTAATAGCAAAATATGATGAAAAACACTAGAATACGAGGTAAAAGTTTAGGAATTCATCACCAAATCTCCAAGTTTCGACTTCAAACTCTCTGGAAATAATAAAATAAGCCTCTGGAATTTTACAGAATTTTTCAGAGGGGAAATACGGCTCCTAGAGCCTCAAATACGCCCAAAATACGCCCCAATCTCCTTGAATACGCTCAAAAACCCCTTAAATACCTTTTATAAAGAGATTGCGGGTTTATATACGCTTATCGGGTCGAAACCCGCTCCATTTACGCGCCCGCTTGCATCCTGTCCGCTCATCTCCAGCCGGCGCAAACCACGACCGTCGGATCAAGGCGCGATTTCTCTTCGTGATGCCACGTGTGCATCAATAAAAGTGCAAGCCCGCATCCGCTACTAACGCAACCGAACTCAAGTCGGAGTTCGATCCACACCGTTCGTTTCAGTGGTCAACTGTTGCGATTATGCCGCGTGGCCCCAAGGATCGCGCGCGCTCGACTTTTTTTCCTTCGCGTGCGGACCGTTGGATCAAAATCCAACGGCCGTTGAATGGCCGCGTCGCCGTCTCATAGAGAAGCGCTGTAGGCCGTTAGATCCTCATCCATCGGTCATTACGCTTCCACGTAACCTCTTATCTTTCGAATCCATGTGGCTTTTGCGAGCCGTTGGATCTCAATCCAACGGTGACTGAATTATCAAGCGCCGACGCCTGATAGCCGTAGGATGAAGCGGGGAGCGGTAGATGGTTGCCACGTGGCGCTCGGTGATTGGTCGGCGGCCGTATTTTCGTATTTTAATCAGTATTTCTCCATTTAAATTGGTATTCTGCATTCAATAAATCACAGTAATTAGCACAGATCTCAGAAAAATACAAATAAATAGTCGTTGGAATCGTGAGATCGAGACGGTGCTAGGAAAAATATAAAAAGTGCAGAAATACCCTATTAATTGCTGTTTTGTGCTCAAATAAGGTGTTTTCTCTAATAAATAAATGTGTAGAAAATACATATGTACTAGAGAACAATATAGCATCACATGAGCACAAAATAGGGCTAAATGGGGGGTTAAATATGTAATATTGAACCCGAATCAGCTCGTGCTTCCTAGCAGCATCCCAATACTTTATGGTGAGTAGTCGGGTTCGTCGAAGACATCGAAGCTTGGATGTCGATATCCAGACCCTGTCGAAACTAGTACGCACGATCTTCGGGATCTTCCACCAGGTGAGGAGTGAAACGACTAAGCATCGAAAATTCCACTTCGTATTCTTCAACAGTCCTAGTGCCATGCTCTGGGTTGACGAATCGTTGCTGGAGCACCCTCTCTTTGCTGATATAGGAAAATACTGTGCATCGAATCTCTCTCGAAAGATGGTCCAGTTAATAGGCTTAACCAGACGTGCTTCCTCAGTATCCCACCAGTTCCGAGCATTACGAGTCAGCTGTTTCTTGGCAACTTCTACCCAGCCTGCCTGGTCGATGCAGGAAAGACTCAGGTCATCCTTAGTGCTTCGGGCCTATTCTTCAGCTTCTAGTGGGCCTTCCTTTCCAGAGAAACTCTTCGGGTTCAGCTCCCGAAATTGCTTGGCTCCAGGTGCAGCTCGAGGAGGAATCAGTGCAGGTTGCATAGACTGTTGACCTTGCTGAATTAGTTGGTGTTGAATGTCCAACATCCCTCGCATGACACACATGAGTTCGTTGATGTCGGGAGCACCATTTTCGTTCGTTCCATTCCTGTTGCGAGTGTTCGGTCTTCCTGCCATGCTGAAAAAGAAACAGAGCAAACATTTACGTACAAGATTTATTTAGACAGTCTAGCTCATAATGACATCCTTATTGTTCCGAGTATTTAGCAGAATGCACATCTGCATGGGCCACCACTAAAACCTGTCACACCCCACTTCCCATTGTACTTGGGAGCGAGAACGCGAGCGGGTCCGTATGTGTTTAAAGCAAAGAAGAAGTAATTTTTTTCTTCCTTCTTTGACTTAAGCATAATAAGCGTCTGTGTATTAAGCTTGGCAGGTTCTTGCTTGCAAACGTCAGAACAACACAGAATATCATCATTACACTTCAACATCCAGATTACAAGTACACAAATAAGGCCTAGCATGGCCATTACAACAGTTACACAAAGGAATTACACCTAAATAAAATACAACATAAATATTAAAATTATGGTGGCGTTGCAGAGCCCGTCATTCCTCAGCAGTAGATCTCAGCATCTTGGTATTCCTGGTAAGCTAGCTCAGCCTCAAAGTATGATCCTCTATAAAATCTGTCTTCGAACCTGACGTATAGTTCACAAGATAACAACAGGGAAATATACGTCAGCGAGGGTCGCTCGGCAAGTTAAAAATGTTAGAAAATGGACACTCGACAAGATAGTAATATAATTTACAAAGCTTTTAAGGGCGAGGAAAACATAACATGGCACAATTAAGAAAAGTACGGTAGGCTCAGAAAACGCGCGAGTATATCAAAGTGTAGTGTACAAAGTAGTGAGCATGGCGAGTGCAGTGTGCAAAGTAGTGAGCATGGCAAGTGTAGTATGCAAAGTAGTGAGCATGGCAATTGTGGTGTACAGAGTAGTGAGCATGGAAATTGTGGTGTATAGAGTAGTGAGCATGGAAATTGTGGTGTACAGAGTAGTGAGCATGACAATTGTATATGAGCATGGTAAGGGGAGGTAGCAGAAGTAAGATAGTGCGTCATACAGTCTCCTAATCTAGTGACGAGCCCAATATCCGATGGCAGAAGAAACTACCATTACACCCAAATCAACGGGAGCTACCCCGTAGCTCTGTACTTACCGACCCCATCCGGGCGACGGTCAACTTTACCGGTGGGGTGAAATCCAGCATTCTGCACTCTACTACAATGGACTACCCAACCAAAAGTGTCATTGTGTGTCCATATCGTTCAATGTATGCCATAAGAGCCCAATATTCTGTAAATGCCCCGAGTGCCCAATGTTCTGTATATGCCCCAAGGGCCCAGTATCACATTTCATTTGGGGCGTCCATTCCACAAATAATGATATAACAAGCAATGCCAGTATTTTATGCACATCATTAAAATGTCAGCAACACTTTGATAGTAAAAGGAAAATCCAAACGGCCTCGTCGACTTCCAAAAATAATGCATGCTCACAGCCCCTTCAATTGACACGGTCGTATGGTCAAGACCATACGGCTGTTTGGAATTCTCGCTGCTGCTGTCGCTTGGGTGGAAGATAGATGACACGGCCGTATGGAGCAACTCCATATGGCCGTGTAGTTGCTTCATTGCAGCTGCCGCCCTTGCTTTGTTGGAGGGGGAAATGACACGGCCGTATGAGTTGAACTCATACGGCCGCGTGATTGGATCTGCTGCTCTTCATCCCAGTGCTGCTCACAAGCTTCCATGCTTCCAGCTTCAATCCTCCAGGCTCTCATCACTCCTCAGATCTCCACCAAGCTCCAGCTCTTCTCCATCGTCAGCCCACAACCCTCCTCAATGCTCAATGCTCCAGCTGCCAACATACACCACAACAAGGCTCCACAACAAGAACTCCACAACAAGCTTCACAACACAAGCTCCACAGTGCTCCAGCTCTCCACATTCAAATGCTTTAAAGTTTTACTCCATCAACCCAATGTCCCAGCATCAAGCTCAAGAGACCCCACAGAAGTCTTCCCGTCATCTCCATCAAGGATCCACGGTGCTCCACCATGGTTCATATGCTCCAACAAAACTCCTTTGATGCATTCGACCACCAAAAACACAAAATCTCGCTCTATATCTCCATAATTCTCCGAATTCGCCTGAAATGCACCGAGGAGACCAAAAGCGTAAAAAGGAACAAAAGGTTGTAAAAATGGCACAGAAAACGAGGTGAAGTGGAATAAAACGTGTGTGAAAGGAATGTGAAAATAATATATAACAACTACATATCATGTCCCCTTTTATTGTTTATCTTTCTTCTACTTATAAATAGAAGCGTCCCCTCAGTGCCGTTGGTGAATAACGATCACCCATTATGGCGGCAGGATCATTCCTAAAAGATAGGCATAACCGGTGTTCACTTATCCGCTATTAATGAGCCCATAATCAACCACTTCCTTAGGTTGCGGAAGCTCAACGGGTAAATTAGACGTGGGCTTCGACCAGGCTAGCGACTAACATCTTCCATGAACCATATGGACCAAGATGTTCCTCATGTGGGCTTTATAACCTTAATGGAAAAATCCCTCTCTCCTTGGAGGGCCGGCCAAGGATGTAACACATATATATATATATATATATATATATATATATATTGTTAACCTATTTTCTTAAAAAAATCCACACCTAGTTTATCCTTTTTTATAGTTGCTACTTTCATAGCAAATGCCATCGTATTTCAAATTAATTTCCGAATTTACACCGACAGCCGTAGGTTTCAACCTTTCTGTTTTTTTTACCTGCCAGAACACTCCAGGCCAAATCCATTGCTTGCATTGCCTGAAAAGTACATCATTTCATAAAAATATGCTTACATTACTCCCTCGCAACCAACTTAGCCTAACCCGATCCATCCCGCCCATTCGGGACTCCACCCCAAAAATCCATCCTGGCCAATAGTTCGCTGCCAATTGGAACTTGAATATCCAACTGCAATTGAGTTTACCATTATGCCCTCCAACCCGTCCTTTTCTTTGAGAGGGGGCAACTCCGTCTAAAAATAAAAGCGATCACGCGCAAGTTAGGCATATGCGCTTTCAATAACTAACATGCGCACGTCAGGCGAGCCATCGGCTCGTCGCGCGCCATTTCTGTCGCTAGCGTATTTCAAGTCCACTGTTCTGCTCAAAACATCAAACACCAAGTTCAAACTCATCACGACCGTCCGCTCTTCATGAATGGTCGAGTTCACGTTATCATTATAAACAATTATATATGGGGAAAATGGTAAAAAATAACAATAATGTCAATAAAATAATGATATTTTAAAGCGGGAAACTCACTCTGGCGGGAAGGAGCGACGTGTCCCCGACAGAAGGCTCCTACCGTACTACGTCGCCATGCGCATGTCTGACACCGTCACCCATCGCCCTCCACGCGTCCCACCGCCTTAAACCGGTTACATTTAATCTCAGTCGTCCATCTCAGAACACCACCGCAAACATCCAACGGCCAAAATCCTCTCCCCGTCACCGGCTCGGGCACTCAAACTCCGTCAGTTACGTCGACTAACCCGAGTTAACTAACCGCGGTTACCCTCCTGCCTATATTCGCCACTTCCGCGCATCATCTTCTAGCGTCCATTTCTGCTTTCGTTACCCAAAACAACAGTCGTTTGTGTTGTTCAGCTGCGTAGAGAAAATGATGATGCATCAGAAACCGACGGTGTATGTGCCGCCGTGGTCATCTCTCTTTGATGACGCTCCGTCTGTTTGCCCCGTCAGCGGGGTCACAGCCGCTGGCGGTGGGGGTCTCTTCAACGAGGCCGCCCTCGCTGCCCTGCAGCACTACAGCCAGATGAACAACATCGGCGGAGATATGTACGAGTGCTCCGACGACGGCGACGTCCCGGACTCGGCCATCGACGCCTACTCCTGCGACGAGTTCCGCATGTACGAGTTCAAGGTCCGCCGCTGCGCCCGTGGCCGCTCCCACGACTGGACGGAGTGTCCCTTCGCCCATCCCGGCGAGAAGGCGCGCCGGCGGGACCCGAGGAGGTACCATTACAGCGGGACGGCGTGCCCGGATTTTCGCAAGGGGAGCTGCAAGCGAGGCGACGCGTGCGACATGGCGCACGGGGTGTTCGAGTGCTGGCTTCATCCGGCGAGGTACCGGACGCAGCCGTGCAAGGACGGGACCTCCTGCCGACGGCGTGTTTGCTTCTTTGCTCACACGCCGGACCAGCTGCGGGTGCTGACGCAGAGCCCCAAGACCCCGCTGGAGAGCTACGATGGGTCGCCGCTGCGGCAGCACCAGCACCTGATGGCGGCGTCGCCTCCGATGTCGCCGACGGGGGCTGGTGGTGGTGGGGAGATGCTGTTGCAGTCGCCCGCGATGTCGCCGGAGGCGGCGGCGGTGCTGGCTTCGCTGAGGAAGCTGCAGCTGGGTAAGGTCAACTCGATGCTGCCGGGGCGAGGGCTGGGGTTGGGGTCTCCAAGGGGCGGCAGTGGAAGCAGTAGTGGAGCGGGTGCGGTAAGTGCGTATCGGGGCGGGTTCTGTAGTCTGCCAGCGACTCCGACAAGGGCCGTCAGAGTATTTGATCCGGGTCTTGCTGCAGAAGGGGGAGATGAGCATGTGGAGAGGGTAGAGAGCGGTAGGGCATTGAGGTCGAGGCTGTACGAGAGGCTGTGCAAGGATGGCGGTATGGATAAGCAGGAAGCGGCGCCGGCGGTGGGCCCAGGGCCGGACGTTGGCTGGGTGTCTGAACTGCTGCAGTGAGTGTTGGCTGGTTGTCGATGTGAATATGACGAAGGCAAGATTAATGGTGTGGGTGGGTTCTGTTTGGGGTTGAAGAAGAGTATGAATATGAAGAAGAAGAAGTTGAAGTTATTAATGTTAATTTTGTTCTCTTTTCTTTTTTGTACAGACGAAGAAGAAGAGGAAGGATTTAAGATTTCGGATTTAAGCAAATGAAAAGAGAATCTAACGAATGTAATTTTTTTATTTTATTATTATTATTATTTGAAGTCTGTTCAAATATTTCGATATTCTCTTGTTGAAGTTGTGAGTATGTAAAGGCTCCGGCTTATTACGAAGTAATCTATGCATCTCTTTTCACTACTCCTCGTCTTCCTGCACGTTTTGGCAATTGCTCGTGGTGTGCATGTAATTTTATGAGTTGATGAAGGGTGTATGTGAAAATTGTGTTGCAATGAAGGGTGCCATGTTAAATTTGTGCAGGGGACTGGGACAGTGTCAGCTCTCAGGTTTCCCATCTTCACGCAAGAAAATCTTTCATGTTTATTGCTGTCTGGATCTTCTTTTATTATCTTCAGACAAGGCAGCAACAATATCATAAATATGGGAATTAAAAAAAAACGAAATTACAAAGAGGAGTAACGAGGAGAAAGAGTGGGGGGGTTAAGTGGAAAGTTTCGACGTGTGGTCTCTTCTTTTGGCGAGCGTTTCTGTTTTCTGTTTTTTTGTTTTTGTCACAAGAGGGTGCAAAAAGGATGGAATTGGTGGTGTTATTTGCTTATTGTATAGGAGTGGAATATTTTAATGGGGCTTTGGATGTTGGGGTTTGTTTGTATTCTGGGGTTCGTAGTTATCCACGGCAGGTCGTTTTCACGTGATGGGACACACCTGATCTCTGTGCAAACAGTTGGGAGAATTGCAGGGAGCGAGGGGAATCTTACTATTTACAGTAAGAAAAGTTCTTTTTGTGTACGGCGTGATTTTTGTGACATTTTTTGTTGGTGTTTTGTTGCACTGCTTGCATTTCTTGGGTCTATTAGGGCTTGTTCTTTTGAGTGGAAGTAGGAGAGGGAAAGTTGGGAGGAAAAGGAATTTAGAAGAGAGAGAAATGAGGTTTTGTGTTCTTTTTGGGAGCGAAAGTTGAGAGGAATTGATAGAGGAAAAGTTAGGTGGGTCCCCTTAAACTTTTTTGTGTTCTTTTGAGTTTGGGAAAGTTGGGAGTGGAAAGTAGGAATGTGGAATGTGGTAGGGAGAGGTGAGAATAGGTTAATTTCACCCCCCCATGGAGATCAATTGAAACATGCACATATCACCATGCCAAAAACAGGGAGCATATAGAGTCTGGCAGGTAGAAACTGATGGAAATTGAAGTCCACCCCAAGTGATTTTGATGATGAGCACACCAAATGAAAGCTTAGTGTGTACTAACTACACTACACTTAAGATGTACAGAATTTCGTGAAGCTCTACTCATACTCAAAGAAGCACACTTCAACGCTCCAAGACAAAGACGAACATGACTAAAACTCAAGTGATGAAGCTCAAGCTCAAACAGGACAAGTAGCACAAAGAGAAGCTCACTTTCATTTCATCAAGTTGACCAAACTTCCGAAGACATGTTCTGAGTCTAGAGTGAGTGTGTCGTGTCTTTTAGGGTATTTGTCAAAGCCATATCAAATATACAAAACACACACACAAAACAATTTCGAAAATATTCTTAATTATCTTCAAAATAGTTTTCAAGAGCTTTTCTAGTCACTTCATAATTTTCGTAGTGAAACTCCACGCACCCTGGAGCTAACTACTTGTCTGACTAGAAGAACAACAGGAAAAACTCCTCTGGGAGTCGACTACCAAAAGTAGGGAGTCGACTACTTGTCAGAGATCGAAAACTCCTAGAGTTCTCTGGGAGTCGACTACCTATGTGAGGGAGTCAACTACCAGCTGGAAATTTTCAGACGTTTTTGAATTTGAATTTTGAAATCCTTTGAGCAATTTACTCCGTAATTTTTTGGGACAAAAGTCAAACGAAATTTGAAATTCAAATCTCAGTTTTTCCCTATAAATAGAGCTGAATTCTTTTGTGAAAAAAACATTGACAATCAAATCTATTGTGAAAACTCTCTTGAATTCAAAGCTCTCAATTTTTCTCTCTAGCCAATTTAATTCTTATTTGATCTTGCAATACTTTCTTATTCTTTTTGAAGATCATACTCTTATTTTTTATTGGCTAAATCGTTTTCAAAATCCTTACTATTATTCTCTTTAATTTTATTTGAAAGGATTTTTGAAAAGCTCTAGATCACAAAGAACTTCTCTCGTATCTTTGTGTGATCTAGACTATCATTCTATCAAGCCACTACACAAATTGTCTTAACTTTGATTGGCTATAGAATCGGGTGTATAAACCAATCTCTATCAATTATTGTGGAGTATTGGATAAATTCTCATTGTATTGATTATTGGAACACTAGACAAGTCTAGTTGTTGCCAGTTGGAAAGTCCTCGGTTTGTGAGGCAAGGGTAAACCCTAGACAAATCTAGGTGTTGTGATTGGAAATCCTGGTCAAGGCTAGGTCGTTGGAAATCCTAACGAGTGAAGTTAGGTAATTGTATTTGCCAAGGCAGATAGTGAAAATCTCGTACCGGATTGGTTGGGGACTGGACGTACCCGGGTTGCGGGGAACCAGGATAAAAATCCTTTTGTCTGCGTTTGTTTTCTGTGATTTGTTATCTTTCTTGTACAAGCATTCTTTACTTATTAATTGTTCATCTTTGTAATTCATTGTTAACTTATTGAAAAGATTGTATCTTTAATTTCCGTTGTGTATAAATCTATTTGTCAAAGTTATATTTATCTGATCGTAATCCAATCTCTTTCATATTCTTGTTAAGATTGTTTTGTTGATTAAGAACCAAGCGTAGATCACTCTACTTGGTTTCTTAGGCAACATTAGAAGGAATTTATTTGTGTTAATATCGTTGAGCGAAAAAGTTTACTATATACACAACACTATTCAACCCCCCTTCTAGTGTTGTTTGCCATCCACAGGATCCAACACTTGGTATCAGAGCGAGGCTACAAAAGTGATGGCGTCAACATCTTTTCACTCTAAAGGACTGAATACCATGCGACCACCTCTATTCAACGGAACCAACTACGCTAGCTGGAAGATCCGAATGAAGACTCACCTAGAGTCATTGGACATTGAAGCTTGGACTATTACCAAAGTCCCGTACATCGCACCCACCGACGTTGAGTTTGGAAAATGGTCTGTCGATGACAAGAAGAGAGCTAATCTGTCACGCCCCGCTGCCCAAAATAGGGAGGGTCGGCGTGACAAGCTGCGGTATTAAAGTACCAAGCGCTAAAGTACACACCAAAGTCACGCAGGCCACTGCAAACGCTGAGGAAACACAGGCAGTAAGTACAGACTGAACGATTAATAGAACAGTACAACTCCAACACAGAAGGATAGTACAAGACACTACAACACAGGCAGTAAGGTAAAATACGACGAACAGAACATCCAAGAGTCACAGAGCACCGCTACTACATGGCCAGTACCACACAAGTCCACTGTACAACCCCAACAGCAAAAGCTCCCACAAAAGTACAACTCAACCCTACGGGGTACAAAGGGAACAGGGGTACAACACTTCGTTCATCACACACACACAACCCAAAACTACACCACGCGACCCACACTAACCACAACACTACGGACCCTGCTGAGACGAGCTACCCTCCGGGGTCTCCACTCCCGGGCCCGCCGCCAGAGAACCAGTGCCTGGACCTGTAGGGGGGAGGACACGTCACAGCGTGCCCAGTAGGAACTCCACAACTCTACTACTCTAATCCTAGTGCACAACAAGGAATCACAACAAAGGAAAAGGCATCACATTCCAGAGTTACTGTTTTTTTTCTTTATAGGTTAGTTTTCATGCATGAATTCGAAACCTCAGTAACGGGTCAGACATCGGGGACTGGACCTCACCCGGTAAGGTGGGTGGAATGCTACGACTTCCCGAGACAAGCTCTTACGAAAGAAGCCGTTCACCAACACAACCAACTCAACCACAACCGCACCAACTCCCCGCCGCTGAGGGCTCGTCAGGAGTGGTCCACAACCCAGCAGTCCATCCCCGCATGTCCACTCGTTACCTTGGTTTCCCCAACCACTCCTAGGGCACTCACCCACTTCGAGTGGAACGAGAACACCCTAGGTTGTCTTTTAACTAATCATTAAACCTAGAGTATGAAGCATGTAAAATGAGATCCAATGCATTCTTTTCATCGGGATGTTCACAACAACTTGCGAGCTTCATAAGCCATGAACATAACATACATTTCCAAACTTGCAACATAAAGTAGCATACCCATAGACAGCACTTAATCACTGATGAATCCACATTAGCGATATGTTCCGAAGTAAACCAAAACAATAATCTAGTCATTAGCAAACAATGCAATTTGCTGAAATTTCATCGACAGTCACAACATCAATGATTAACAGCCATTTTCAGTGAGAATTTAACAAAACTTACTGAATGAAAATTGTAGATATGGCAGTTTTGAGTTCACATATAAAATTTCATGCAAAACTATGAAGTATGTGATTTATGGTGAATTATTAGGTAAAGGGTGTCAAAACTGTTCTGCAGACAGATTTCTGTGTCTGTGTTCAAAGCCAATTTTGGGCATATTCTAGCCAGAATTTCGACATAAAAGTCCGATGGACTTTGAGAAAAACTTGTTAGCTTTCCAACAAGACTAAAATCAACAAATTCCATAGAGTATGCAGGTAGTTATGCTCATTTTACTGAAATGTATACAGCTTGACAGAATTCCTGGCATGTTGCACAATTCGAATTTTTACCCCAACTTCCAGTTCGAATTAGAAAAAGTGATGAACATGAAAGTTACTCATAACTACGAGATAAATATCATATAAAATTTTCAGAGCATTCCTAATAGCCAATTAATCCCAGCACTTAGTTAAAGTTTCAGCAAATTTCATGCATGCAACAAGATTCCTAGTTCTACAACATTCTTCCCAAAATTTCAGATAAAACTCATACATATAAGATGCTTTCCATCATCTATAATTAGAGAAGGAGGGTGAAGAGTTCCTACCTCTTTGGAGCTTCAAAAATGGTTGATGGTTTGCAAGAAATCTCCTCCAATCTTGGATTTCCTCCTCCTCCTCCTCTTCTCCTTTCTCTCTTCTTTCTTCTCTTCCTTTTTCTTTTCCCCTTTTTTTCCCTAGCTATTTTCAGCCATGGGCTGAAAATAATGGAGAGAGGGGGAGAGAAAGGGACCTAGGAGAGGGGAGAGGGGTGGGGGGTTATGGTGTAGGGTGAGGGGAGAGATGGGGGGGGGGGGGGGTTAGGTGTACTTGGTATGGCAACTTAGTGCCATACTCTATTTTTCTTTTCATTTCTTTTTCTTTCATTCTTTTTTTTTCAAAATTAGCCATCCAAATGCTTGATTTTATTACAAGTTTGCCATTGCAAATATCTCATTTCCCTTTTTCACAATAACCCTTCACTTAAAGAAATTTGCCTTAAACCCAATCTTACAATGATACCCTCATTTGGGTATAAATGAAAAATCGAGGGGCAATTTGCAAATCTCTCCATTCCCCGGGATTGGTGTGCACATGTACGAGAAACTTGGATGAATTTAACGATTACTTAGTATTTGCACACTAGGGTTGTTACACCCTACCCTCCTTAGAAAAATTTCCGTCCTCGGAAATTTAACAAAAATCAGGAGAGCAGTCATTTATATACAATACCCAACAACTGCAGAAAATATAAGATACAACAGTCATTGCTCAAACAGGTACGGGTATTTCTCTTGCATCTCATCTACTCGCTCCCAAGTTGACTCTCCCGGAGACTCTTGCTGCCACATGACCCGCACCAAGTCAATAGTCTTCTTCTTCAACGTCTTCTGCCTCCGGTCCAAGATAGCCACTGGTTGCTGCTCATATGTGAGATCCGACTGTACTTCTATCTCTGAAAAATCTACAACATGTTTGGGATCTCCCACATATCTTCTGAGTTGAGACACATGGAAGACATTATGCACTCCTTCGAGGGCCGGTGGCAATGTTAGCCGATATGCAACTTAACCGACCTTAGCGGAAATCTCGAACGGACCAATGTACCTAGGACTCAGCTTCCCACGTTTGCCAAATCGGATGGTCCCATGAACCGGTGAAATCCTTAGGAACACGTAATCCCCTGGCTGAAATTCCAAGGGTCTCCGCTTTGTATCAGCCCAGTGCTTATAACGGTCCTGCGCGATGCGCAGATTCTCTCTGACTGTCCGCACCACATCTGTTGTTGCCGCCACCAAGTCTGGTCCTAAACACTCCATGTCTCCAATGTCATCCCAACTTAAAGGAGACCTACACTGCCTTCCATACAGAGCTGCGAAGGGAGCCATGCCAATACTTGCTTGATAACTGTTATTGTATGCGAACTCGACTAGATGCAGATGGTCCTCCCACGAACCCTTGAAATCAAGCATACACGCTCGCAGCATATCCTCAAGAATCTGAATGGTTCTTTCCGACTGTCCATCAGTCTGAGGATGATATGAAGTGCTGAAATTCAAACGCGTCCCCAGACTAGCCTGCAAACTCTTCCAGAAATGTGAGGTGAATCTGCTATCCCTATCAGATACTATACTCACTGGGACTCCATGCAGTCTCACGATCTCTTTCATGTATCTCTTAGCCAGATTCTCTGTTGACTGTCCAACTCGGAACGGAATAAAATGTGCTGACTTGGTCAATCGATCTATGATGACCCAAATCGCATCATTGCCCCTAGGCGTCCAAGGTACACCAGTCACAAAGTCCATGGTCACATGCTCCCACTTCCATTCTGGAATAGGGAGAGGCTGCAACAATCCTGCAGTTCTCTGGTGCTCAGCCTTCACCTGCTGGCAAACCAAGCAGGACGCCACACTCTTGGCTACACTCTTCTTCATTCCTGACCACCAATAATACTGCTTCAAATCTCGGTACATTTTGGTCCCTCCAGGATGGATAGAATATGAGGAACTATGTGCCTCCTTCAATAGTTCTTCCCGAATCTCGCCACTTGGCACACAAACCCGGTTCCCAAATCTCAACGACCCATCTTCGTGAATACGAAAATCGGTACGAAGTTCAGCTTCCACTTGCTCTCGGATCCTCTTCAACTTGGCATCCCCTGATTGAGCTGCCTTAATCCTGTTCACCAAATCAGACTGGATCTGCAGCCCCATCATAACAGTTTTCTCTCCTGGGAGTACAACTTCTATTCTCATCTGTCGGATTGCCCACCGAAGTTGTGGTTGAGAGGTTAGCTTCATTACGGCGGGTAATCTACTAAGAGCATCTGGCACCACATTCACCTTCCCAGGATGGTATAGCAGATCAACGTCATACTCAGCCATTAATTCCAACCATCGTCGTTGTCTCATATTAAGCTCCTTCTGAGTGAACACATACTTTAGACTCTTATGGTCAGTGTATATCTTCACGTGTTCACCTAGCAAGAAATGTCTCCATAATTTCAAAGCCAGGATCACTGCTGCCAATTCCAGGTCATGAGTGGGATAGTTCAGTTCATGCTCCTTCAACAATCTGGAAGCATATGCCATCACTCGCCCGTGTTGATGAAGGACACAGCCTAGTCCTCTGCCAGACGCGTCACAGAAAACTTCAAATCCACCCGAACGGTCAGGGATAGCTAAGATAGGAGCAGTGGTCAACCGATGCTTCAGCTCTTCGAACGCTCGCTGGCATTCTTCCGACCAGACATACGCAACATCCTTCTTCGTCAAATGAGTCAAGGGCGAGGCAATCTTCGAGAAATCCTTAATGAACTTCCGATAGTACCCAGCCAACCCCAAAAAGCTTCGAATCTCTGTGACTGTCCGAGGTATAGGCCAACCTTCTACTGCGGCAACCTTCTCAGGATCAACAGACACTCCGTCTCCAGAGACTATGTGTCCAAGAAACGCAACCTTGGTCAACCAAAATTGACACTTGCTGAACTTAGCGTACAATCGGTGCTGCCTGAGGGTATTCAAAACCATCCGCAGATGCTCAGCATGTTCATCCTCATTCTTCGAGTAAACCAGGATGTCATCGATAAATACCACCACAAACTTATCTAAATACTCGAAGAAGACCTGATTCATCAGCCTCATGAAAGTAGCTGGGCATTCGTCACTCCAAAAGGCATCACCAGAAACTCATATTGACCGTATCGAGTACGGAATGCGGTTTTAGGAACATCAGATTCCCGCACCTTCACTTGGTGATACCCACTTCGCAAATCTAGCTTCGAATACACCCGGGATCCACTAAGCTGATCAAAAATATCATCGATCCGGGGAAGAGGGTACTTATCCCTCACCGTCACCTTATTCAATTCCCGATAATCAATGCACATCCTCCGAGATCCATCCTTCTTGTTCACAAGCAACACTGGCGCTCCCCACGGTGACACACTTTGGCGAATCAATCCCCTATCTGATAAATTGGTCAACTGATTGCGGAGCTCAGCTAACTCCGATGGGGCCATACGGTATGGAGCCTTCGCTATCGGTTGAGCGCCTGGAATCAGATCAATAGTAAACTCCAGGGACCTATCTGGGGGTAATCCAAAGATGTCATCTGGAAAGATGTCAGGAAATTCTTCAACAACCCTTGGTAACACGGGCTCTGCTTCCATGTCCAAATACTCCACGACGGTAGATCGAAACTTAAAGGGCTCAAGCTCGCTACTACCATCCCAAAACTCAAACTCTGGATGGTCAGGGATTCGAAAAACTACCCTCCTTAGTCTACAGTCTATGTTAGCATAGAACATCCCCAACCAATCCATTCCAAACACTGCCTCATAGTCGGGTAACTCAATCACCAAAAAGTCTGCATACAACTCTCGTCCCCTGATCTCAACAGGACAGTTCCGTATCCCAGAGACACTACAAATAACCCCTTTTCCGGTGTGAACATTCCAACTAGCAGCAAAGGTGTCAACTACTATGGAGTGTTGTGTCACAAACTTCTTCGACAGAAAACAATGTGACGCTCCAGTGTCAAATAAGGACATAGCAGGGTAGGAGGCTACTCTAACAATACCTAAGTATCACAACAATAAAACTCAGCCAACTAGCTAAATAGAATAACTGAGGCTCAAATCTAATAGACTGCATAGGGGCAAGATTCATACCGGTGATCACTCGACTAGCACCCTCCGAAGTCTCTACTGGGGTCATGGTGTACTACTGCCGCCTCGGTGGAGGAACTGCCCCCTGGTTCCCTCGTCGCTGCTGGGGAGGTAGAGGGGGTCCTCTCGGTGCAGACGGTCTCGATCCTGACGGTGCCAGAAGGGCAAGCCGCTGTGGCGGTGGTGGAAGAGGTCTCTGCTGTGTAGGACGGACAGCTGCTGACGCCGGCGGCACCGGGGCATGACCCGACTGTGGGCAAAATCTGCTGATGTGTCCCGGCTCTCCACATGTATAACACATGTCATTCGTAACTCGGCAGTCTCTCTGCACATGCCCTGGCTTCCCGCATCTGTAGCATGAAGGTCCCTTCTGTGCTGGAGGTGGAGCCCCCGGTCGCTTGAATGTCACCCGCTGAACTGGGCCAGGTGCAGTCCTCTGCTGAGCAGCTGGTCTCCCACCACTGGCTGGTGGCCTCCCCACACTCCGTAGGTGGGTCTCATGCTGTCTGGCAGCCCGCAGTACGGCCTCCTGAGTCAAAAACTCCTGAGTAGACATGGCCGCCTGAAACTCTATGTCTAGTCCCTTGCGGAATCGCCTGGCTCTGATGGCATCTGTCGCTACAAGCTCTGGCGCGTACTTACTCAGTAACGAGAACTCTGCATCATACTCATCCACCGTCCTCCCATCCTGAGTCAAATGCTCAAATCTCTGCCTCAACTCGTCCTTCGCTGCCTCTGGAAGGAACTTGGCCTCAAACAACTCCCGAAAGGTCTCCTAAGCAATGTTCCCCTTCAGTCGCCTCTCCTGAGCCTCCCACCAGTCTCTAGCTTGATGGGTCAACTGGCGCCTCACCAACTCTACCCAACCGTCTAGGGGATACCGACACATCGTCAGATCATCCTCAGTGTGCCGCAGCCACTCATCTACCTCGAGGCTACTCTCCCTGCCTGAGAAGTATCGCGGACACAGTGTCCTGAACTCCTTGTAGCTCGGCGGCTTCGGCGCCACTGCCCTCTCCTCCATCTGACCCATGTGCTCTAAAATGCCCATCAGGACCTTAGCCATCAGGGCTGACTCTGAGGTCATGTCACCCGAAGACTGCACATCACCAGCTGGGCCAATCCCACCATCAGATGTTCCGGTCCCGCCAGAACTCCCGTTCCCACCTTCCATCTGCAGGCGAGAAATAGAACAAATGCATTAGTGTCGTGTACTGAAATTTTGGAGCCTTACTGGTGTTCCCTTTACGCGTATCGCAGTGGGCGCGGACCTGCGTGGGCCACCACAAAACCTGTCACGCCCCGCTGCCCAAAATAGGGAGGGTCGGCGTGACAAGCCGCGGTATTAGAGTACCAAGCGCTAAAGTACACACCAAAGTCACGCAGGCCACTGCAAACGCCGAGGAAACACATGCAGTAAGTACAGACTGAACGATTAACAGAACAGTACAGCTCCAACACAGAAGGATAGTACAAGACACTACAACACAGGCAGTAAGGTAAAATACGACGAACAGAACATCCAAGAGTCACAGAGCACCGCTACTACATGGCCAGTACCACACAAGTCCACTGTACAACCCCAACAGCAAAAGCTCCCACAAAAGTACAACTCAACCCTACGGGGTACAAAGGGAACAGGGGTACAACACTTCGTTCATCACACACACACAACCCAAAACTACACCACGCGACCCACACTAACCACAACACTACGGACCCTGCTGAGACGAGCTGCCCTCCGGGGTCTCCACTCCCGGGCCCGCCGCCAGAGAACCAGTGCCTGGACCTGTAGGGGGGAGGACACGTCACAGCGTGCCCAGTAGGAACTCCACAACTCTACTACTCTAATCCTAGTGCACAACAAGGAATCACAACAAAGGAAAAGGCATCACATTCCAGAGTTACTGTTTTTTTCTTTATAGGTTAATTTTCATGCATGAATTCGAAACCTCAGTAACGGGTCAGACATCGGGGACTGGACCTCACCTGGTAAGGTGGGTGGAATGCTACGACTTCCCGAGACAAGCTCTTACGAAAGAAGCCGTTCACCAACACAACCAACTCAACCACAACCGCACCAACTCCCCGCCGCTGAGGGCTCGTCAGGAGTGGTCCACAACCCAGCAGTCCATCCCCGCATGTCCACTCGTTACCTTGGTTTCCTCAACCACTCCTAGGGCACTCACCCACTTCGAGTGGAACGAGAATACCCTAGGTTGTCTTTTAACTAATCATTAAACCTAGAGTATGAAGCATGTAAAATGAGATCCAATGCATTCTTTTCATCGGGATGTTCACAACAACTTGCGAGCTTCATAAGCCATGAACATAACATACATTTCCAAACTTGCAACATAAAGTAGCATACCCATAGACAGCACTTAATCACTGATGAATCCACATTAGCGATATGTTCCGAAGTAAACCAAAACAATAATCTAGTCATTAGCAAACAATGCAATTTGCTGAAATTTCATCGACAGTCACAACATCAATGATTAACAGCCATTTTCAGTGAGAATTTAATAAAACTTACTGAATGGAAATTGTAGATATGGCAGTTTTGAGTTCACATATATAATTTCATGCAAAACTATGAAGTATGTGATTTATGGTGAATTATTAGGTAAAGGGTGTCAAAACTGTTCTGCAGACAGATTTCTGTGTCTGTGTTCAAAGCCAATTTTGGGCATATTCTAGCCAGAATTTCGACATAAAAGTCCGATGGACTTTGAGAAAAACTTGTTAGCTTTCCAACAAGACTAAAATCAACAAATTCCATAGAGTATGCAGGTAGTTATGCTCATTTTACTGAAATGTATACAGCTTGACAGAATTCCTGGCATGTTGCACAATTCGAATTTTTACCCCAACTTCCAGTTCGAATTAGAAAAAGTGATGAACATGAAAGTTACTCATAACTACGAGATAAATATCATATAAAATTTTCAGAGCATTCCTAATAGCCAATTAATCCCAGCACTTAGTTAAAGTTTCAGCAAATTTCATGCATGCAACAAGATTCCTAGTTCTACAACATTCTTCCCAAAATTTCAGATAAAACTCATACATATAAGATGCTTTCCATCATCTATAATTAGAGAAGGAGGGTGAAGAGTTCCTACCTCTTTGGAGCTTCAAAAATGGTTGATGGTTTGCAAGAAATCTCCTCCAATCTTGGATTTCCTCCTCCTCCTCCTCCTCTTCTCCTTTCTCTCTTCTTTCTTCTCTTCCTTTTTCTTTTCCCCTTTTAATTCCCTAGCTATTTTCAGCCATGGGCTGAAAATAATGGAGAGAGGGGGAGAGAAAGGGACCTAGGAGAGGGGAGAGGGGTGGGGGGTTATGGTGTAGGGTGAGGGGAGAGATGGGGGGGGGTAGGTGTACTTGGTATGGCAACTTAGTGCCATACTCTATTTTTCTTTTCATTTCTTTTTTTTTCTTTCTTTTTTTTTTTCAAAATTAGCCATCCAAATGCTTGATTTTATTACAAGTTTGCCATTGCAAATATCTCATTTCCCTTTTTCACAATAACCCTTCACTTAAAGAAATTTGCCTTAAACCCAATCTTACAATGATACCCTCATTTGGGTATAAATGGAAAATCGAGGGGCAATTTGCAAATCTCTCCATTCCCCGGGATTGGTGTGCACATCTACGAGAAACTTGGATGAATTTAACGATTACTTAGTATTTGCACACTAGAGTTGTTACATAATCTCAATGCAAAAGCAATGAATGCTCTGTTTTGCGCTGTTACAGGAAATGAGTTCAATCGAGTCTCCCAATGTGAGACAGCACATCAAATATGGCATACTCTTCAGGTAAGTCACGAAGGTACTGAAAAGGTAAAAGAATCTCGTATACACGTGTTACATTCAAAGTTCGAATCTTTTAAGATGGAAGAAGGAGGGAGTATCACCGATGTGAATACTCGTTTTACTAATATTACAAATGAGCTTGCAGGACTAGGAAAGAAACTTTCTGAGTATGAACAGGTAATGAAGATACTAAGATCCCTCCGACCCGAGTGGAAGGGAAAGACTACGGCCATTCGAGAAGCGCATAATGTAAAGGATCTCACCATTGAAGAACTGATGGGAAATCTCATGGCATATGAGATTGAGCTTGAAGAAGACAAGAAAATCGAAGAAAAACCAAAGAAGAAGAATCTTGCATTCAAAGCTCAAGAGGAAGATTCCGACTACACAGACAAAGAAGACCATATTGCATTCATCTCAAAGAACTTTAAAGAGTTCATCACTAGTAAGTATGGAAAACGATCTTTTAGACCCACTAACGGTATTATTTGTTTTGGCTGTAATAAACCAGGACATGTCAAAAGAGACTGTCCATTGGAAAGAAACAACCGTGACTCAAGAGATCGTGGGAAGAACAAAGACAATAATGAGAGGCGAAACAATACAAGAAACAAGTTTCGACGACCAAAGAAAGAAGCTTATGCAGCCTTCGACCAGAGCGACGACTCTTCATCCGATGAATCCTTAGAAGAAGATAATGATGAAAGAAGAGAGACGGAACACATGTGCTTCATGGCATCTACATCCTCCAAGGTAAGCTCGCATCATGATTCATCTAGTGACAATTAGTCATCGTCAAGCGATGATGAAGACTTGGATTATAGGGGAGCATATAAGGAGCTATGCAAAATGCATGAAAAGCTCATTAAAGAACATAGAAAGACACTTAGAAATATTAAAAGAGAGACTAAAGAAAAAGAAGAAGTCATTAAAGAAAATAGTCTTCTTAAAGAAAAGAATGATCTCCTACAAAAAGATATTTTGCTAGTAAATGAAAAAGTTGAAAATCTAAATAATCTTCTCGTATCTGTCAAAGATAAATACGACGCTACGATGAAAATTATTGAGAATTTTAACAAAGGAAAAGGGAAGCTAGATAGTATAATAGATAATCAAAAAGCTTCATCTAGCAAAACCGGACTCGGCTATGATTCACATCATACCAAGAAACGGGTTAAGCATACTAGGATGCATCATGCTAACAATAATGTTTTGAGCATCTGGGTACCAAAGAGATTATCTAATCAGCGAAAAGAAAGGTACGCTACTAACTTTGTTCAACAAATTCATCTTAACAAAAATTATAAATATGTTGTTCATGAAGGAACTAAACCGTATTGGGTTTGGCTTCCTAAAGACTAACTCCTCGGACTCAAAACCAAAGAGTACCATAAAACGCTTATTTTTTTTCAGGTACTCTAAAAGGAGGAAAACAATGAAGAAAATTCAAGAAGTCAAAACGGCTGAATCAGAACAAAAGTTTTTAAATTATATATATATATATATATATATAAATATTTAAATGTGTTGTAATAAGTTAATATGTGTATATGATTGTGTTTTATTCCTAAAATATTTTTTGTTCAGAAAGCACACTCAACCTGGATCAAAATCTCCCCGGGATGAGAAAACGACTCAACCCAGCAGGGAGTCGACTACCTACAGGAGGGAGTCGACTACCAGTGCGTAAATTTCTGGGTTGCTCTTTTTTTGACTAACTCCTAATGGGTTCTATTGAGTGGATGGGTCAAGATCCGTTAAGACAACTTACCCATTAAGCCTAAAACTCATCCTAGCCATCCAAATCTTGATCTAAAGGCCCTCTCTTCTCCACATCTCTTCATCCAAACAACAAAACCCCAAGAAAAACCCTAGAGGTAACCGACTACCCCTCTTCCTCATTCTCTTCTCTTGATTTTTCACCTTGGTGCTTGGACTTTTTGGAGCTATTCTCTCATCTTCACCAAAGTTACTCAAGGTAAATTTTTTTTACTCCATGATATTTCTTATTTCATCTCTCTTGGTTATCTAGTAGTGTAAAAATGTTATTTTTTTCTTTTACTCTATCTAGATGCCTATCAAGGGGATTTTCTCCAAGAAGAGGAAAACTACCACAGAAATAGATTCTGAAAAGGAAATTATCTTACCATATCTTTTCAAAACTACTACCTATGAGAAATTTGTTAAGATCTCAAAGAAACCAATCTTGCATGAACGATTTGTCAAACTTAATGATGTTATCAATTATGGCATTGATAGTCTGTTAGATTTTCAAAACTTAGCAAACTTGTTCTCTTCTGAAAATGTGTATCTTTGTTATCCTAGGCTTGTTCATCTTTTCTATGCAAACATGGACTATGATCTCGTGAAAAGTCGTTTCATAACAAAAGTTCTTGATACCAAACTTGCAATAACTGTCAAATCCCTAGGAGAAGCCCTAGGAATCCCATACTCTGGCATGCTTCTTGACAAAATCGAAATGACTGATGAAAACATTCTAGAAAGAATGTATTTGCCCGGTAAACACTTTCAAACCAAACTTCCTTGTAGCCATCTTCGCTATCCGGCGAGGATCTTGGCTAATATTTTGTCTTATAACATAACTCAAAAATCTGGGAGCCATGCTATTCTTTCTGAGAAACAAGCTAAATGCATCTATGCCATCCTAGGTAACATTCGTGTTAATTGGGCTAAAGTGATTATGGATTCCATCCTAGCCTCAGCTTCTTCTGATAGACCCTCCTCCACCCTTTCTCATGGACACTATCTTACTATACTATTCATTAGCTACAATGTGCCACTTGATCATGAAACATCCATTCTAGAACCTGCTCGTGTCTTTGATGTACATGCTCTTGGGAGAATGAATCTCCACCATGATCTTGATGAAAATGTCCCTGAAGAACAAATTGCTGCCGAAGGAGGATCATCATCCTCAAGGAGAGGTAAGAAAGTTGTTATTTCAGATTCCGAAGAAGAAGAAGAAGAAGAAAGAGGAAGCGGAGAAGAAGAAGAAGAAGAAGTTCCGGCATACATTCTTGAACTTCAAGAAATGCTTCTGAAGAAGATTGAAAAATTGAAGATCTCACAAGAGAAAGGATTTGAAGATCTCAATCAAAAGGTGGACGACCTCAAGGAGATCGTCGTGAAAAGCAACAAGATGACCGAGGAGACGATTGTTATGATCCTTGAAGAAATCAAGGAACTGAAGAAGAACAGCGGTTATCCTTAGCTTCATGAACTTAGCTTCATAAACAATGGTTCTCTTTCAAAACAATGATTCTCTTTCAAAACAATGATTCTCTAAAAACTATGGCTTGTAATAACTCTTATTGTGTGATGCTAGCTATTATGAAATTATCTACTATGCAATACTTAGTTGTTCGTATGACCTAACATCTCCCTTGCACGCATATGAAATTGAATTCCTCTCCTAATTATTTTATGCTCTGTAGAAATTATTTCTTTGTTTTTTTTGTTGATGACAAGGGAGAGAAAAATATAAAAATGAAATTATATGAATTGTATTGCTAAACAGCTTCGATGCAGGGGGAGAACCACATCAAAGCAGGGGGAGTAAGTATACTTAAATATTTTCATCTTTAACTTACTTCATTTAACTTAAGTAAGTATACTTAAATATTTTCATCTTTAACTTACTTCATTTTTTTTCATTTGGGTGTCATCATCAAAAAGGGGGAGAGTGATGGAAATTGAAGTCCACCCCAAGTGATTTTGATGATGAGCACACCAAATGAAAGCTTAGTGTACTAACTACACTACACTTAAGATGTGCAGAATTTCGTGAAGCTCTACTCATACTCAAAGAAGCACACTTCAACGCTCCAAGACAAAGACGAACATGACTAAAACTCAAGTGATGAAGCTCAACTTCAAACAGGACAAGTAGCACAAAGAGAAGCTCACTTTCACTTCATCAAGTTGACCAAACTTCCGAAGACATGTTCTGAGTCTAGAGTGAGTGTGTCGTGTCTTTTAGGGTATTTGTCAAAGCCATATCAAATAGACAAAACACACACACAAAACAATTTCGAAAATATTCTTAATTATCTTCAAAATAGTTTTCAAGAGCTTTTCTAGTCACTTCATAATTTTCGTAGTGAAACTCCACGCACCCTGGAGCTAACTACTTGTCTGACTAGAAGAACAACAGGAAAAACTCCTCTGGGAGTCGACTACCAAAAGTAGGGAGTCGACTACTTGTCAGAGATCGAAAACTCCTAGAGTTCTCTGGGAGTCGACTACCTATGTGAGGGAGTCGACTACCAGCTGGAAATTTTCAGACGTTTTTGAATTTGAATTTTGAAATCCTTTGAGCAATTTACTCCATAATTTTTGGGACAAAAGTCAAACGAAATTTGAAATTCAAATCTCAGTTTTTCCCTATAAATAGAGCTGAATTCTTTTGTGAAAAGAAACAACATTGAAAATCAAATCTATTGTGAAAACTCTCTTGAATTCAAAGCTCTCAATTTTTCTCTCTAGCCAATTTAATTCTTATTTGATCTTGCAATACTTTCTTATTCTTTTTGAAGATCATACTCTTATTTTTTATTGGCTAAATAGTTTTCAAAATCCTTACTATTATTCTCTTTAATTTTATTTGAAAGGATTTTTGAAAAGCTCTATATCACAAAGAACTTCTCTCGTATCTTTGTGTGATCTAGACTATCATTCTATCAAGCCACTACACAAATTGTCTTAACTTTGATTGGCTATAGAATCGGGTGTATAAACCAATCTCTATCAATTATTGTGGAGTATTGGATAAATTCTCATTGTATTGATTATTGGAACACTAGACAAGTCTAGTTGTTGCCAGTTGGAAAGTCCTCGGTTTGTGAGGCAAGGGTAAACCCTAGACAAATCTAGGTGTTGTGATTGGAAATCCTGGTCAAGGCTAGGTCGTTGGAAATCCTAACGAGTGAAGTTAGGTAATTGTATTTGCCAATGCAGATAGTGGAAATCTCGTACCGGATTGGTCGGGGACTGGACGTACCCGGGTTGCGGGGAACCAGGATAAAAATCCTTTTGTCTGCGTTTGTTTTCTGTGATTTGTTATCTTTCTTGTACAAGCATTCTTTACTTATTAATTGTTCATCTTTGTAATTCATTGTTAACTTATTGAAAAGATTGTATCTTTAATTTCCGTTGTGTATAAATCTATTTGTCAAAGTTATATTTATCTGATTGTAATCCAATCTCTTTCATATTCTTGTTAAGATTGTTTTGTTGATTAAGAACCAAGCGTAGATCACTCTACTTGGTTTCTTAGGCAATATCAGAAGGAATTTATTTGTGTTAATATTGTTGAGCGAAAAAGTTTACTATATACACAACACTATTCAACCCCCCTTCTAGTGTTGTTTGCCATCCACAGGATCCAACAGAAACAAGGGGAGAAAAAATGTAAGAATCATATGGAAACCAATTGAAACAAAAACATATCACCATACACAAGACAGTGAGCCTATAGAGTCTGAAAGACAGACCCAAGGGCAGGAAAAATTTCAGATTCATATGGATATCAAACCAAACAAGCACATATCACATTCATACAAAAAATAACAGTTTCATATTGGTATCATTACAAGTTATCCGACATCCCATTCATACATTCTTCGTGTACACAACCAACAACATTAAAATGATTAGGCCTAATATAGAAAACAACAAACACTTAATTGTGTCTATATCTACGATAATCCTATTCATTTTCTCTGTGTTTCTCTCAAGTTGGCCAACTACCATACCCACCTGCCCCTCTAGATCGTAAACCCTACTATCCGACAGTGTGCATGAAGAGCTATCCAAAATCTGCCCCCTTTCATTCGCATCCTTCAAACGAAGTATAACGTTGCGCGACCAAGCATTGTGAGCGAGGTCCTTCCATTCGTAGAATCCGCAATGTTCGACGCGCGACGAACAAGTCCAATATCTCCGCCCAGGGTCACGCCGGGACCAAGAAGTCTGCCTTGGGCACCTCAGGCCACAGTGGCAAAGCCGGTAGTCTGCTGGATCACATTCTAACTCATCCCGCGGGTGTGATCGTTCTAACGGGTTAGAGCTTGCTCTCATTTGACCCTGCAAAAATACACACATTAGTAATGGATATATAAAAGATACAAGGAAATGATGTGATAAATGACAGTGAAAGGCGTACCTATGATGGTATAAGAAGGATGACAATGGAGACGACGTCTTGAAGGAAAAAGAACGAGAAAAAATTCATTGCACACACAAAATACAACAAAACAACATAAATTCAAAAACCTTAAAAGAGTATATACAATTAGTAGCCCTCAGAATTGTAGTTAATCATTTCCCAATACTGGTTGCTGACGGTGGCTCAATTTTTATATACCGTCTACATGCATGACCTTCACAAGCGACAAATCTTACCTCAGACACAATGAGCATATAGGGTCAGGCAGCAAGGAACAAGGGGAGCAAAAAATTCAGATTCATATGGAACTCCAATGAAATACATGTATGATACAGATAAAAAAATGAACCAACTAGCCAACCTTCCAAATAATTGGGGGTAGAATGACATGCGGTCATATGTGAACACCCTTCATCATTGGGCATGAAGTAAACATATCAGTTTCATATGGAAATCCATTGTCACATGCCCATATGCACATATCAAACTGAACAGAACACAATGAGCATATAGGGTCTGTCAGGAAGGCCAAAGGGGTGAAAAAAATTCAGATTCATATGCAAATCCATTGTCACATTCCCATATCAAACTGAAAACCACATACTGAGCATATAGGGTCTGTCAGCAAGGACCAAGGGGAGAAAAAATTTCAGATTCATATGTCAATCCATTGTAACATTCCCATATAAAAATGAAAACCACACAATGAGCAAATAGGGTCAGGCAGCAAGGACCCAATGGGAGAAAAATTTCAGATTCATATGGCACTCCATTGTAACATGCCCATTTATAAAAAAAACCACACACATGAGCATATATGGTCTGTCAGCAAGGAACAAGGGGAGAAAAAATTTCAGATTCATATGTCACTCCATTGTAACATGCCCATATATAAAAAACAACAACACACACAAGCATATAGGGTCTGTCAGCAAGGAACAAGGGGAGAAAAAATTTCAGATTCATATGTCACTCCATTTTAACATTGCCATATAAAAATGAAAACCCCACTTTTTGCATATAGGGTCTGTCAGGCAAGGACTAAGGGGAGAAAAAAATTCAGAGTCATATGCAAATCCATTATCACATACCCATATCAAACTGAAAACCACAGAATGAGCATAGAGGGTCTGTCAGCAAGGACCAAGGGGAGAAAAAATTTCAGATTCATATGTCAATCCATTGTAACATTCCCATATATAAAAAAAACCACACACATGAGCATATATGGTCTGTCAGCAAGGAACAAGGGGAGAAAAAATTTCAGATTCATATGGCACTCCATTGTAACATGCCCATATATAAAAAAAAACAACACACACAAGCATATAGGGCCTGTCAGCAAGGAACAATGGGAGAAAAAATTTCAGATTCATATGTCACTCCATTGAAACATGCCCATATATAAAAAAACCTCACACACAAGCATATAGGGTCTGTCAGCAAGGAACAGGGGGAGAAAAAATTTCAGATTCATATGACACTCCATTGTAACATGCCCATATAAAAAAACATCACACACAAGCATATAGGGTCTGTCAGCAAGGAACAGGGGGAGAAAAAATTTCAGATTCATATGTCACTCCATTGTAACATGCCCATATATAAAAAACAACAACACACACAAGCATATAGGGTCTGTCAGCAAGGAACAAGGGGAGAAAAAAATTTCAGATTCATATGTCACTCCATTTTAACATTGCCATATAAAAATGAAAACCCCACACTTTTTGCATATAGGGTCTGTCAGGCAAGGACCAAGGGGAGAAAAAAATTCAGATTCATATGCACATCCATTGTCACATGCCCATATCAAACTGAAAACCACATACTGAGCATATAGGGTCTGTCAGCAAGGAACAAGGGAAGAAAAAATTTCAGATTCATATGTCACTCCATTGTAACATTCCCATATATAAAAAAACCACACACATGAGCATATATGGTCTGTCAGCAAGGAACAAGGGGAGAAAAAATTTCAGATTCATATGGCACTCCATTGTAACATGCCCATATATAAAAAAAACAACACACACAAGCATATAGGGTCTGTTAGCAAGGAACAAGGGGAGAAAAAATTTCAGATTCATATGTCACTCCATTGAAACATGCCCATATATAAAAAAACCTCACACACAAGCATATAGGGTCTGTCAGCAAGGAACAAGGGGAGAAAAAATTTCAGATTCATATGGCACTCCATTGTAACATGCCCATATATAAAAAAACCACACACATGAGCATATAGGGTCTGTCAGCAAGGAACAAGGGGAGAAAAAAATTTCAGATTCATATGTCACTCCATTGTAACATGCCCATATATAAAAAACAACAACACACACAAGCATATAGGGTCTGTCAGCAAGGAACAAGGGGAGAAAAAATTTCAGATTCATATGTCACTCCATTTTAACATTCCAATATCCACCTTCACACAACAATGAGCATCTAGGGTCTGTCAGCCAGGACCCAAGGGGTGAAAATAATTCAGATTCAGTTGTTCCTGTACCTAGTGTATTGCAAACACGCTCATGTCTCCATGTACAAAACAGTCAGCATCTAGGGTATTGCAAACATCCAGTAGGGCACAAAACAACATGGCATCATATAGTATATGTCAAACAGACCCAAGCACAAAAAGCCCTGTACCTAGTCATACTACAGTATCTACATAATACAAAAAGCACCATTGTCTTCATCATACACAAGGTATCAATTAGTTAATACTCTCATTAGCCCACCCTTCATCTTCGTATCCGTCATCACGCTTCTTATCAAGCTCCGCGATGATGAGCTTTATCTTCATATCCATGGCCGCTGGAGGCATCCCAAGAAACTTCCGCCCCCTTGGCTCTTCATCGACGAGATGGTCGTACACCTTCGCCAACATCTCCAGCGGATACTCGGAGTGGGAAAAAAATACACGAACCCAAATCCTTTTGCCATGAGTTCTTTAAAGCTTCAGTGACATGGTCAACGGCCATACCTACTTTGTCCACTGATTTAACCATTTTCTCCATAATGTCATGAACCTCTGGTAGGCGTTGGCGACGGTTTGTCTTCTTCCCCACAGATTGAGGTGTACGAGGGGAAGGCCCAGGTGGAGTAGATACCCCTGATGAACCCAGGGGGATGTACGGGGGACCCTCAGCGGCCGTCGAATCATGCTCTTGCTGATAATTCGCTTCATGATCCCCTTCACCATCCAAGTATGGACCTCCAAAGCTTTGGAACACATCCTTCCTATGTTCCCCCCTTGCCGCATCGTCTCCTACGATTTTCCTAAGGTTCTCAAGCCACGGAATGGGGTGATTCACATATTGAATCTTTTTAGGATTGGCCTGCACACACACATTGGAGCATTTTATTGTACGGTATTTAAAATACATATGAAGACGATTTCTACTTATGTATAAAATTGGAATTCTTACCGCTGCCCACGGGCCATAAGATTCCGGCGCCATTGTAATCGTCTTGGTAACATCACACCATCCCGCACCACTAATGGCCAAGCATTCATTCACTTCGGCGAGACGAGTCCGGAGGGTTTTATAGTGGTTCTTGACATTTACCCCGGTATATGTTGTTTGAAATAATGCATTGATGTGGGCCACTGCGGAGTTGAAGGCAGTAAGTTTGAACGACTTATCGCCTTTATTTCCTTCATCTACTTGCTCCGCAAGGTAAGGGATAAGTTCCAAATCGTGCTCCCACGGCCACACTTTGTTCACAGGGGACTTAGTCTTTTTCCTTGGGCTTTCCACCGAAGGCTCCTCCGAATCATCGCGGCGACTCGACTTCCGCGATGAGTCACTTCCCCTCCTCATCGAGTCATTCCCGCTGGGCGATGAAGTCATGTGGATACCCATTGGGGGAGACGGGGTAAAATAATGTGTGTTTCCCATTCCTTCCCCCATCTCCCCCCTTGTAGCATATGCATGTATCCAGGGGGAAAAGGAATTTGCATTGGCATGCTATATTGCGGGTAGTTTTGATAGGGCATACTTGTCCCTCCACCTTGCAAGCCTTGCGTTGGGTAGTGGAAGTCACCCACCCTACGCGCCATCAGTCGCAACAACGTATTATCACTCCAACTTTGATTCGGATTTGTCCGGTCATTCATATGCCCTTGGTTCGGATTCCCAGACATGACTGCAATAATAGAACAAATGCAAATATCAAAGGCGAAATGAAAATTTAATAGAGCATATTTAAACTTCAATTGGTGACATTATATGAAAATGTCGTTGCATGCCATACCCATAAATAACACATAATTAATGTAATGAGGCCACTAACATACACGTCAAACGCATAAATAAAACATAAAAGTGTTATTGAGTCCACATCCTTGCATGCCACACCCATAAATAAAACATAACAAACACCTCACATGCCATGTTCACTTGTGTTCCCATTATTATGAATTTTACAATAGTCAACCCACATATCCCATGCAATTATATCCCTCCGCATTTTCCACTGGTCCCTTTGTTGGGTTTGTTCACGTAATGGCAACTGTTGTGACATATACATAATCGAATCATCTTGCTCATTTATAACATCACTGTCTTCCTCGATCCCAACACCATCATCTAGGAGATGCGGGTCATGCGGATCTTGTATCTGGATATAATTATGCAGAACCGTGCAAGCAAGGACTGTATCAACCTGGCTTGGGAAGGGATAGTGGGGCTTGGATGTCAAAATCTTGAACTTGTTCTTCAGGATACCAAAGGTAGACTCGATCTTCGTCCTTAAGGAAGAATGGCGCAGGTTGAACAGTTCTTTGCGATTTCGCGGAACTCGATCTGTATGGTCCTTCAAATGGTACCTAACGCCCCTGAACGGAGATATGAAACCCGGCATGGTAGTATAACCCGCATCACACAGGTAATATTTTCCTACACACAGAAACATACACCAACTATACCATCAAACGACCACTTTAATATTCGAATATATCAAGTAGATTTATGTATTCTTATTACCTTCATACACTCGCAACCCGTGGGGGGTGGTAATGATAAGGCATCTTTAAGGACCGTAAAATCATTTGCGGATCCTTCCCACCCAGCCATGACGTATGTGAATCTTTTGTTTGGTGTTACTGCCGCAAGGACATTTTGTGTCACCCCCTTACGACCTCTAAAACGGGGTGCGAGATGTGCTGGGAGCATGGCATCGATGTGTGTCCCATCGATGAGCCCTATGCAATCCTACATCGTATTTAAGCACGCAAATGTCACATTTATATTCACAAAATAAAGTCTTAAGGGCCATAAACAAGAATACACACATACCTTGAAATATGGAAACCACTTTGGATTATTGGCAACATCGGGAGGAGTCTCATTTGGCGCTTGCCTCATGAACATATCCCTCAATGCTCACACTGCTTGCATTACTTGGTTGAAGTAACGACTGACTGTAGACCCGGATCGGATGAAATCAATTTGCATGACTCTATTCTTTAACTTGTGACATACGATATGAAGGAACATTGCCAACTGCTCCTCTATGGACACATGAACAGTGTCTTTGAGAATATTCCTATCCCTGATTAATGCTGCCAGGTTAATGAATGCAGCTGTCCTCATTCGTAAGTAGTGCAAACAACTACTCTCACTCCCTAGAAGGATTCTACGCATATGCGATTTCATATGCAGATCACGCATAACCGAAGGCTCCCTAGGGACTCGCGTACCCATGGCATCATCGTAGTATAGGAGAAATTGTATGACAGAAAAAACGACCGTCGCCACGGCCATGCAACATGTTTCAACAGCCACTATTTCATCATTGTGATCCATCTAAACAAATGTAGATTCATAAGGATATCATCTTATACACACGAATATCAACACAGCAGAACACAGTGTGCAAACAAATTAGGAAAAAAATATCAGATTCATATGGATTTCAATTGAAATAATCACGTATAGCCAAAGCAAAAACAGTGAGCAGTTAGGGTATGGCAAACAGGCCCAAGGCCACAGCAAAATATCAGAATCATATGGAAACAAATATGAGACCTATCAACAAGCAAAAAACATTGAGCATATAGGGTATGTCGTGTTCTTTTGCGTTATTTTGAGAGGGATTCCCGTAATTTTCACTGTTGGGCGCACTGTAGCGTGAGAAAACCGACACATAAAATCGTGGGCCGTTCGATTGGGGTTTCGGTCGAAAGGGATTCCCAAGCCCCGCTGGCACACTTGTTCACCATATGCATATCAAGGGGTGTTCTTTTGGGTTATCATATTCATATGGAAATCAAATGAAACATGAACATATCACCATGCACAGAAGACAGTGAGCATACAGGGAAAGTCAGACAGAACCAAGGGGGAGAAAATATCAGATTCATAAGGAAATCAATTGAAACATGCACACATAACCCTGCACACAAGACAGGGAACATATAGAGTCTGTCAGACAGACCCAAGGGGCTCAAAAAACTCAGAATTATATGGAAATCATTTGAAACATTGACATATCACCATGCACAAGACAGTGAGCATCTAGAGATTGTCAGGCAGACCCAAGGCCATTTTATCCTTTTTTGTAATCCCCAGAAAATGAGGCTATGTCAAAATACCGTTTTAACACTGTGAAACAATTTATTTACGCGCCCTCAGACAGTTGATGTATTTCATTTTCTCGAAATCTTGTCGGCTTGGCGGTTGCTCCTTCAAGCAATGAACCACACAGCAAAAAACGTTGATTTTTTTAACCTTGAAATTAAACATATCACCAAAACCAAGACAGTTCAAATCCATTTTAGCTTGTAGTTGATAATAACACACTCCAAATCCATTTTAGGTCCAACAAAATACCAACACCCATTTTTATATTGAAGGAACCCTCACGCCAACCGTTTTTTATCATCATAGGGCTCGACGCACACAAAACATATCCATCACATTTCGTACACCATGTATCAACATCCAACAATGCCGTTCCTAGCCATGATTGACTACATTGAATACCAACAATCCATACTGCCCTCAGAATAACCCACCAATATACTTTGTTTTGATGATTTCTTGTTATTTATCAAGCGTACCATATCAAGAACACACCTTATCAACCACATTCCGCATGTGTCAATTTAATTTCTTGGCTTTCATCATAGGGCAAATTCTGATATGGGTCACCTTCATAAAATTGGGTCAAATTGCTAGGATTGCATAGGGTTGATGATACATGAATGCACAAAATCAACGGCTTACATTTTGCATCTACTGTGAAACTGAAATTATTGGAGCCAGGATTGCTGTTGACAGACCCTATATGCTCACTGTTGTGTGCTTGGTGATATGGGCATGTTACAATGGATCGCCATATGAATCTGAAATTTTTTCTACCCTTGGGCCTGGCTGACAGACCCTATCTGCTCATGCTGTTGCCAAAATTTTTGGCTTGCATCATTGAAATTACTCTCAGCAAATGGCAACCTAGTTCATCACATAAATTAGCCAAAAAATCATAGAATTGCTTGTAGGTATACCTCAGCAAGGATCAATCAAAGCCGAGCAGACAAAACCCCCAAACACTAGCAGATCCCAATGGCAAGGGCACTCCCGCGAGATCAGAAGCGCTGATAGGCGACAGCCCTAGTTTCCACAGGAAGAAGAAACCAAGCTCAGCAACATCAGATCCATGGCGTCAAGGTCACCTCAGCGTAGATCATGCCCTAGATGAACCGCTTGCAACCCACTTGATCACCATGGAGCTTGCCGTTCTTGTTGCTAGGGTTTGAGCACAGACCAAGCGAGGCGAAACAGGAACGGAGCAACCACGGAGCAAACATGTAGGGTTTGAGCCCGGAGGAAGAGAGGCGAAAATGGAACGAGGGGAGGTGAGCGTATGGCACCGGGACCCACGAGAGGACGAGAAAAGCAGCGAATTCCCTTCGTTTTGAGGGGAAGCGAGAATCGCCCTCAAGCGCTGCCAGCGGGGATTGGGAATTGTGATCTCCCGAAACCCCAAACGAACACGAACGAAGTAAACGGGTCGGTTTTCTCGCGCTACAGTGCGCCCAACAGTGTTATTTGTGGGATTCCCTCTCAAAACACCTCAAACGAACAAGCCCTTGGTAACAAAGTTAGGGTAAACTTTAATTTGTTTTTAGTTCAAGTATGGGGATGACAAACTCTATTTTTCTTAAATTACTTCATTAACACATAAATATACTACAAAATACATCTCAGATGTATTATAGTGGCATATGCAATTCTTGGACTTAGGGGAGAGAGGACATAGGCATCGTCATTCTCAACTAGCCAATGCTAGGCCAAATCAACTATGGACCTTGAGAACAAGCTAATATCACAATACAGACTAAGACCAATTTCCTAGCATTATGTGAAAATTATGTCTCCCGTACTTCCATCTGATAGAAGCACCGAGAACACGAATGTCTTCATAGATAACTCGAAAGATAAGGACTTTGTGGTTATAAATGTTCTTAAACATTTGTCGATTCCTTTCATGCCAAGAATGCCAAATCCCTGAGCATAAAGCTAGGCGGTTTGTACCGGCGATATTAACTTTCTTCTTGAAGTGATTCTGGATAGTAGTGCTTCATCTTAAGCTTCCCAACAAGTCCAGGGGCAAGGCCAAGCTTCAGACGACATAACTCCCATAAGTAATTAGTGAATGTGCACTTGAAAAAAAAGATGATTTATAGACTCCAAATGATGCTGGCAGAAGACACATGAGCTGTTGGAAACTTGAATATTACACTTTAGCAAGTTCTCATACGTTAGCAACTTATCATTTACTGTCCTTAGTAGGCAGACAGACATTTTTGGACAACGTTCAGAAAACCAGGCCACGTCATAGAACGGAATAACTAGAGACGGAGTTCGAACAATACTCCATGCTGATCTGAGCAAAAAGACTGGGGATGATATCTAACAGAGGGATAGAAATACAAGGACACTACTCACCTCATAGAAAGGGTTTGCCAAATTCTTAGAAGATAAGATAAATTTCTAAGTACATGAGTGAACTGGAGATAGAGGGAGGTTGTAATAGCCCCTATATTATAATAATAATAATAATAATAATAATAATAATAATAATAATAATTTATGAAATTATTTCTTTTACTTGACACCTGGTTAGGGAGGAAGCCTACAAGTGGAAATTGTGGTACACTTGGCTATTTGGGGGACACTTGTAAGGAGAGGGGCATTTGTAAGAGAAATGAGAGAGAGAATTAATCATCCCCCCCTTTCCCCTTAATTCTCACGCACCAACACAGCACATGGAAAAAAAACAGAGTGAAAGAGAGGAACCCACCTTCATCTCACACAGACCAGAGAGCAGTGGCGTAACCAGGATTTTTTTCTACCCTGGGCGAAAATAAAATTTATGCGACAAGTATATTTAAAAAAATTAACAAATCTGAAAAAATTAAACGCTAAGATTGCTTTCATTATATATTGATAATGGCCGCAAAATAGTAACACAAATATATGTAAAATATGATAAATAAATAAATAAATACATACATACATACATACGTACGTACGTACGTACGTACGTACATACATACATACATATATAACGTACCAAAAAGAGGCTATCTAAGTCGAACTCTACGAGTATATCTTGAATCGAACTTGTAATGACCCAAATTTCTATATACACGTATTTGTACGTATTTTGGCGTAGATGCGTACGTATAATTTTTGGGGTATGCCCGTATTTTTCTTTAATTATTTTGGTGGAGGAATTATTTTTAAATAGATTTAAACCCATTATTGATATTAGGAAATAAGGGTATTTGGAAGAAATACTATGTATTTAAGGAGTATGGTGTATTTCACCATGTATTCTTATTTTCGTAAAAATTTTAATTCTTAATTTTGTTGCCATGACACCTAGTATGGCAATGTGTCATATGTTTAGTTTAAGCTAAGACACTTGTCTCACTTTTTGACTAAATAAGAGAAGGAGAGGATTTTAGGGATTCCTAAAAACTAGGCTTGATAATAAAAACCAAAATGAAAAGAAAGTCTCATTTTTTCCTTCTCTCCCTCACACCCCAAACCTGGTCGAAACTTAGCTCTCCCATTTTCTTCATATTGCTTCATCCTCTTCCATCTAATCCTCTTCCATAATAATCCTCCTTCAAGCACTTAAAGCCCACAAAATTTCCTTCTCATTCCAACACCAAAATTAGCCCAAATTAGCCCAAAAATCCAACATTTGGAGACCCAAAAATTGGAGCTTGGAGAAGAAGATTAGGGAACTCTCCATCAAGGACTAAGAAGGGCCAAAGATTTAATTTGGAGGACTTTTACAAGGTAGGAACCCTAAATACTTAGCAGAGTTTAGTTTAGGAATGGTTTTCTCATGAATTTAGTAAGTGAAATAATTTGGTGTTAAAATTATGATGAGTTTCATATGTTGAGTTAGTAAGCTAATGTTAGCAAATTTTAGTTTTTGTTATGATTCATATGTTAGTAAGAATAAATTTTTGTACTCATTTGTTGCATGAAGTTTCTTGTAGTTTCAAAGTAATGTGCTTGTTCTCATGATGGTTAATACTCAAGATTAATATTAGTAAATCATGTTGTAGAATGGAGAGAATGAGAATTATGTTAGCTTGCTAAAAATAATGCTAATTGATAGTTGTGATGTGTAGAGAATTGTTCACACGCTAGTTTCAATTTTGATATGAAGTTGCAAGTATGTAGTTGTAATTGTGTATGATATATATTGAATATTATCCCTTTTTGTAAGAGGAATTATGTTGAGGATTTGCAATTGTCATCATCTTATTCTCATGCTAGTATTGACATGTTAATTGTGCCTTTTAAACATGTTAGAACTTGATTTAGAAAGGAAATTAGTTGCTGGAATTTTTGTTGCAGCAGAACAGTAACTTGTAAAATTCGTATAAAATAGTAGAAAAACCAGAAAAATAAAATTAAGGACATTACGAAAAACTAGAGAAAATTTCCTACAACTTTGAAGAGAGGCCGAGAGGCAAATCTGACTGCAATTAGGGTAACAGAGCCAATCTTTCTGGTGTGACAGTTTTGGGCAGATTCATGAGTTAAATTGCTTAGAAATTTTAATGTTGTATTCTATCTTGAGTTGAATTTGATTATATTGGTGAAACATCATTAATATGCTCTTGAGATATGTCCTTATGATGATACTTCATATGTTATGATTCATGTAGAAAATTAGGATGATGAGAATGTGTGAAGTATGAAACGAAAACGGTAGTCGAAACCGTTAAAGAATCATTGCAAAAACAATGATGTATTATGTTTAAAACTGAGAGTGAGGTTGAGAGTTGACATCGGTGTTCTCGTTCCATTCTTGAAATGGGTGAGACTCCCGATGTGGGTTTGGGGGAAACACTGGTAAATTGTAGGTGTTAAGGAGCGGACGTAGTACGATTTCTCACTCACTTTGTCACTCCCGTAAGGGGGAGTTGACTAGAGTTAGAGAGGCCACCTGTGCGCTCGTGACGCACCAGGACGGTAAATGATGGTTTTCTCTGTTTGTCCGACAGAAAAACCGAGATGAGTCTCACTCCGGTACCTTGTTCAGTCGGGTACGGAGTTACGAGAGGCCCCTCTAGTGCTCGTGTCGCTGGAGTGGTACCACCTTTCATCCACCCTGGGTGAAGTCCGCTCTCTTAACAGCCTATGGTTTATCCGGGTTCTAAATACAGAACAACATTTAATTTTACTTAATTTAATCATTTGTTACTTCAGTTCTGTTCACTGTTGTTTACTTTCAGTACTTATACTCTGTTTTTAATTTCTACGTAAACATGTGATGATGTGACACTTGTAGTTAGTTAGTTAGTTAGGAAGACCAGTTCTAAACTGGGTTCTACTAGGGTGTTAGGAGTTCCTACTGGGTCACGCGTTGACGTGTCCCATCCCGTGGTTTACGGGTACGAGACCCGAGCAGTCAGCGGGTTTCCCGGAGCCGGAGGCCGATACTTGTACAGATGAGGTAGAGCCTACGGGCGACCTCGTTCAGTTAGACTTCCCGTGTTTAGACTAGCGGGTGTGTTGTACCGGGTGGACTTTTGTACTTTTGGGTTGGGGGTTTCTACTTTTTGTTGTACCCGCTTTTTGTACCCCCTTTTGTACAGCCGATGCTTGTATGTATATGGACTTATGTGATGTAATGTAACTTCTGTGTTGTTGTATTTACTTTTCAGTACTGCGTTTTATTTTCTGTTGGAGCACTTTTTTTTCCTCTGTGTACTATTCTAGTGTTATTACAGTGGCCTGCTCATATTTTATATTAAACCACAAAAAATGCCTAGTAGTATTTAGATAAGAGGGCTCGAAGCCTGAGTCTGAATACTACGGCGACCTCGTCAGCTACGCTCCCCGTACTTGGGTGAGCGGGGCGTGCCAGGTTTTTGTGGTGGTCCATGCAGGTCAGCTCACACAGCGATACACGTAAGAATAGTACAAGTAACCACCAGCATTATAATCCGCAATTTTGGTACTGAATGTTGTTTCCTTGTTCATTCATGCAGAATGGATCCGGGAAATGGATCGTCCGAGAACAGGACCCCTGCTTCTGATGCTGCTTCGTCTGAGGCTTCCCTGATGGGAAAGATTCTGATATGGATTCTGGAGCATATGCAACAGATGGAGGATAGGGTGGCTAGTGATGCGCCACCGAAGCCAGTGGGTATCAGACAGTTTAGAGCTTTGCACCCGAGGTCCTTTTCGGGCAAGGAGAGTCCTCTGGAGGTGGATGAGTGGATTAGGTATTCTGAGGATGATTTGGAGGCTATTGGATACCCGAGGGATAAGTGGGTGGATGCCGCGAAGAGACATCTGACACATCAGGCACGAGATTGGTGGGATGCTCAGGAGCTGCATTTGACTAAGCTAATCTCGTCGGAGAAGTTTAGAGAGCTGTTTGAGGCTCAATACCTGCCAGAGACGAAGAAGGATGAGCTGCGGTTGAGGTTTGAGCACCTGACTCAGTGTAGACGGAGCATAGATGCTTATGATGCAGAGTTTTCACTATTGAGCAAGTTTGCTCCGGAGTTGGTGCAGTCAGAGGCCATCAGAGCTAGGCGATTCAGGATGGGGTTGGACCCTGAATTCAAAGCAGCGATGTCGACTCAGGTGTAGCTTACCTATAGTGTCGTACTAGAGGCGGCCAGGATGCATGAGACGCACCTGGAGAGTGTGGGTAGAGGTCCAGCAGCATCTGAGAGGCGTCCTGCAGGTCAGCAGAGGAGTTTCCCGAGGCCCACTCAGACCACTCAGTTTAGGAGGCCTGGAGCTCCACCAGCATCACAGCGGCATCAGTCTTGTGGATTTTGTGGGAAGACTGGGCATGAGCAGCGGGATTGCAAGTTTAGGCATGGGCGATGCTTTACCTGTGGTCAGTCTGGGCACATCAGTAGACAGTGTCCTCAGCAGGGACAGACTTCAGGTTCTGGGGCACCAGTGGCAGTCCGGCCTGTGCAGCAGCAATAGAGGACCCTTCCGCCGGCTCCACAGAGGCTTCCACTGCTAGTTCCACCAGCGCCTGGTGTAGTGACTCAGAGAGGACCACCTAGGCCTCCACAGCAGCAGCAGCAGCAGTAGACCCCCAGGAGAACGACGCCGAGGCATAAGGCTTTCTCCATGTCGGCTGTCGAGGTAGAGGACACCGGTCATGTTATCACTGGTACCTATTTCTTTTCAGAGTTGAATGCTTTATTATTTTTATTATAGTATGTTATGATTGTGGTTGTGATTAGGATGATTTGATTCTTATGTTAGTTTATGTTTACCCTCTTAGGTGTTATTAGAGTTGCTTCCTTCCCTGCCTTGTCACTTTTTGATTCAGGAGCATCACATTGCTTTCTGTCTCAACAGTTTGTGACTAAGAATTCATTAGTAGTAGACTCCTTTGCTTCTAGTTGGAATATCCATACAGGGAATGGAGTGATCCGCAGTTCTTTGGGATACCGACAGTGTCCTGTTGAGATTTGTGGACGTAGGCTGTATGCAGATTTCTTAGTAATGGAGATACCCCATTTTGAAGCAGTGTTTGGAATGGACTGGTTAGGGATGTTCTATGCCACTATAGATTGTAGGCTCAGGAGGATAGTGTTTCAGATTCCTGATCATCCAGAGTTTGAATTTCTTAGTGGTAGTAGTTTCATTGGACCATTGAAGTTTAAGGCCAGCCCAGTAGAAGTGATGATGGAGATGGATGTTGAACCTATATTACCGAGGGTAGTCCGGGATTTTCCTGATGTCTTTCCAGACGATATCTACGGACTTCCTTCGGATAGATCATTGGAGTTCACCATCGATCTAATTCAAGGCACTCAACCGATTACGAATGCTCCATACCGTATGGCTCCTCCAGAGTTAGCAGAGCTTCGTAGTCAGTTGAAGGATTTATCAGAGCGTGGTTTGATTCAGCCAAGTGTTTCACCATGGGGTGCACCAGTGCTTTTGGTGAATAAGAAGGATGGATCTCGAAGAATGTGCATTGATTACCGGGAGTTGAATAAAGTTACTGTGAAGAACAAGTATCCTCTCCCTAGGATTGATGACATCTTTGATCAGTTGGGTGGATCTCGTGTGTATTCAAAGCTGGATTTGAGAGCGGATATCATCAGGTGAAGGTCATAGGATCAGATATTTCAAATACTACATTTAGAACCCGATATGGTCATTAAGAGTTTTTAGTGATGCCTTTCGGCGTTACTAATGCACCAGCCACATTCATGAGATTGATGAACCAAGTCTTCTATGAGTACTTGGATAAGTTTGTGGTCGTCTTCGTAGATGATATCTTGGTGTACTCGAGATCAGAGGAAGATCATGCTGAGCATCTGAGGATAGTCCTGGAGACTCTGAGGCAGCACCAGTTATATGCTAAGTATAGCAAGAGTCAGTTTTGGCTGACCAAGGTTGCTTTTCTGGGACATGTTGTATCTGGAGATGGGATAGCTGTAGATCCAGAGAAGGTTGTTGCAGTAGAGAAGTGGCCAGTTCCTAAGTCAGTAACGGAGATTAGAAGTTTCTTGGGATTGGCTGGGTACTACAGGCAGTTCATCAAGGATTTTTCTAAGATCACTGCACCGATGACTCATTTAACCAAGAAGGATGTTGCTTACAATTGTTCAGAGGAATGTCAGTGAGCATTCGATGAACTGAAGCATAAATTGATCACTACACCTGTCCTAACGATTCCGGACCGTTCAGGTGGATATGAGATTTACTGCGACGCGTCAGGCAGAGGATTGGGATGTGTTCTCCATCAGCATGGTAGGGTAGCAGCTTATGCTTCTAGATTGTTGAAGACACATGAGAGGAACTATCCTACGCATGACTTGGAGTTAGCAGTAGTGGTGTTTGCATTGAAGTCGTGGAGGCATTTTCTTCTGGGTGAACGTATAAAGATATACATAGATCACAAGAGTTTGAAGTACGTGTTCACTCAGAAAGAACTGAATATGAGGCAGCACAGATGGCTTGAGTCGATGGCTGATTATGATGTCGACCTCTAATATCACCCTGTGAAAGTCAACGTAGTACCTGATGCTCTTAGTCGCATGCCGACAGTGATGATGTTGACTGAGCAGAGAGAACCTTCGGGTGATATTCGGTAATTGGAGATTGAAGTTGTCTTACCTGGCTCATCAGTGGTGATGATGAACTTACAGGTTCAATCTGATTTGGTTGAGAGGATTAAGGCAGCTCAGTCTAGAGATGCGAAGTTGAAGAAGATTCACGAGCAGACAGAAGCCGGACTTCGTAATGATTTCAGTGTTCATGAAGATGGATCTCAGCGTTTTGGGAGTAGGATCTGTGTGCCATCAGGTGACATTCGGGATGAACTATTGAAAGAAGCTCATAGCTCACCTTATTCTATCCATCCTGGAGGCACAAAAATGTATCGTGATCTGCGATAACATTTTTGGTGGCACGACATGAAGCATAGTGTGGCTAGAAGTGTAGCTTCATGTTTGACATGTCAGCAAGTCAAGGCCGAACATCAGAGAACGATAGGACTTCTGCAACCTCTTCCAATTCGAGAATAGAAGTGGCAGCATGTGACGATGGATTTTGTAACTGGCTTACCTCACACTTCTCGAGGACATGATGCTATTTGGGTAATCTTTGACCGATTAACCAAATCAGCTCACTTCATACCATTTCGAGTAGCCCAGTCGACAGACCTGTTGGATATGGACGACATATATACACCCATGAGGGGATGTATGAGGGCTTATGGACCTCAGATGTCGCGTGCATGAAAGCGTGCGCGAAAGGAACCTTTTCTCGTGTGAAAAGGACCACTCGATAAGTGGAAAAAGTCACTTTATAAGTGCATAAAGGCACTTGATAAGTGAATGAAGAAGAGGATAAGTAAATGTGCTAATATAGGCTAATAAGCTTATATTTAGTTATTTCCTACAATAACTACCCCTAAAGCCTATAAATAGGACCCAAGGGTAAGACATTTACACCAATCTTACCATGCCATAAGTTTGCATAAGGCAACTTATGTTCTTCTTCTCCCTTCCATTAAAATCCTCTTCTAAATAGAGATTTAGGCGGTGAAACGCTGCTTCGATCCTCCATGACGAAGTACCGACCATTGTGGCGAATCCGAGGGTGAAGTTCAGAGACTACGACGCAGCATACGCTAACGTAAGTCTATATTATTATTCGATCCTAACGTCGTTTTTTGACAGGATCCTTCATTGGTATCAGAGCCATACGGGTTCGCCCCGGTCTAACCATCGCCCCGGTCTAACAGATGAACGAGGCGTTGTCTTTTTCACGAACGAGTTTCCTACCATTATGGATATGGTAGGAGCGCATCGTGACAGAGATCGCAGCAGTTGTTCTTTTCACGTTAGGGTCTTCTGTCATTACGGATATGGCAGGAACTCTCCGTGACGGGAAGAACTGACCGTTCATCTCGCCAAACTCGCACTCTTCATGGATGCTGAATCTCCATTCAATAGGGAATGTGAACTCTCTTCATGTGGAGCGTGAAGTTTGCGGCCTTGAAAGTGTGTTATTTTTTCATTTTGGCACACGTCCATTAAAGAATAACTACTTGCTCGACGAACGGGTGCCTCATCGGAGAAGAAGATGGCGGTTGGAACAATTCTCATCGGAGAAGAAGACCTCTTTGGTGCATGATCGCCATGGCCATATGGGCCATGGAGGCTATGCATCCCCCTCCCCATGCAGAGGGGGTTGGCTACGGCCAGGGCCTGGCCGACCCTGGCAGAGGCCAGGGCCGGCGCCCTGGCCACGGCCAGGGCCTGGCCGCCCTGGCCTCGGCCAAGGCCTGGCCAGCCCCTGGCCGAGGCCAGGGCCAGGCCACTGCCGACCCTTGGCCTCAGGCCAGGGCCAAGCCCCGGTCGACTCTGTTCAAAGGGGGGGCTCGCTTGGGCGGTGGCTTGCATGGCCGGTCTCTACGGAGCCGGCGGCAGTTGTCTGCGGCAAAATTTCCCTATAGAGAGGAAGCGCCTGGATCCAAACGGGAGCCGGCGACAGTGGCTTGCAGAAAACTCCCAAAAAGGGGGGGGGTACGGCCTAGGCCAAAATTGCAATGGCAATTTTCTCTTCGGAGAAGGAATCCGGCCTTGGCACGGCCACGGCACCACCTCAGCAATGGCCGGGGAATTGTCAAGATATTCGGTGTAGAACTTGCCAAATATTTTTGCAAATATAACAAGGGTATTGTTAGTACTATAAGGGTACTAAGATAAAATTCCCTAATTTTGAAAAATACGTTTTTCAAAATCGCTTTTTCTACTGCAAGTACTATAAGAGTACTATCGTTTGATAAGTGAGGGGGAAATATTGAAAGTTGTTCTAGATGGTGATTGGAATCGTAGAGACCTTTTCGACTCTAGAGAAACATCTTCAATATTTTTCGAAAGTAACTTATCAAATATAATAATATCATTCCAAGTGGGGTTTTCCAAGTGGGAGTGATATTAAACTAGTCTGAAAATTTCCACATTCGATTGATTCAGCATCTCAATGGATCATGATTCGATCAGTGGTCTTTTGGACTAGTTTGTGGGACACCTCAGCTCAGTCTGGGGTAGTGAACCATGGACTAGCCATTTCCCTGGTCGGTCCGCTGGCCGAGACTAATGAATCATGAAAATGTAACAATATGATGACTATGTATATGAAATTAATGCAATGTTTTTGATCAAACCTTTCTTTTCATATCTTTTGCAGCATTTTAAAGCTAAAATGTCTTCCGCTTCAAAGAACATCGTCGCTGAGTTAAACAGAGGCAAAAAACTCAACGGCGATAATTACAAATTATGGTCCATTAAAATACAGTATGTTCTAGAGGAGCAAGAAGTGCTCGAAACTCTAAAGAACGTAATGATTGAACCCGATTTGGGCACTACGGCCCAACACAGACGAGACAAGGAAGCTTTTGATGCTTGGTCTCGGAAGAACAAGATAGCTCGCATTACGTTATTGTCCAGTATGGCCGATGACATAATGCGCATCTTCCGAGAGCATGACCTAGCCATGGACATATGATCCAAGCTAGAGGAGAAGTTTGGTGGCACCTCGATGTCCAAACTTCGTTCTTTAACTATAAGATTTGATTCATACAAGAAACGTCCAGATCATTCCATGGTGAAACATCTGCGACATATGGCAAATCTAATCTCAGAGTTAAAGGATGCAGGTCATGTGCTCACTGATGAGCAACAAATCCAAGCAGTCATACGTTCCCTACAAAATGGGTGGGACCAAATGAAGATGCATCTCACTCATAATGAGAGCATCAAGAACTTCAGCGATGTTTCTAAGCACCTCGAGTTAGAGGAAGAGTGGCTTGCGGCTGCCAAGCCAAGTGCAGAAGTGCACATGGTTGCTAGTTCCTCACACGGGGGAAAGAAACAGAAAAATCGTTCGAAGTTTACTAATGAACGTAATAAGCAACCAGAGTCTACCAAGAAACCCAAACATAAGGGTGGAAACAAGAAATGGCACAATAAGAAAGACTTGAAGAGAATCAAGTGCTTCAAGTGCAATAAGTTAGGTCACTATGCCCGTTCTTGTACGGATGGAGGTGACAAGGTAACTTGTAATGCTAGTTACATATGTGTTTCTAGTTCAATATTTCTTGTAGACTCTAATCCATTTTGGATAATTGATTCAGGTGCCACCGACCACATAGCAAGGGACACACGGTCCTTCATGGAGTATCACCGGATACCCCAAGGAACAAAGTGGATATATGTAGGAAACAACACACGTGTTGAAGTGAAAGGCGTTGAGACTTGCAATCTCGTCTTGGACAACGGTCGCACTATCTTACTACATGATGTCCTCTTCGCTCCAGATATTCGAAGGAATATTATATCTGTGGTCGTTTTAATGGGTCTTGGTTATAGCTGGTTCTTTCATAATTGTAAAGTAGACTTGTCTTGTAATAATACTCTAATTGGTTCTGGGTATGTATTTAATGGATTTATTGTATTAAATACAATGTATGACTCCTCATTTTGTAATGAAAATTTCCTTGTTGCAAATTTTTCGACTTATGAGTCAGATATAATTTGTTGGCACGCAAGGCTTGGTCACATTGGATCAACGCATATGGATAGACTTTCCAAATGTGGCGTTCTATCCAATGTTTCAAAGGTCGATATGTCGACCTGCGAACATTGCCTTGTAGGGAAATCTTGTCGCAAGCCGTTTGGAACCGGCACAAGAGCCGAGGTTCCATTACAGCTCATCCATTCGGACATATGTAGTCCAATGAATGTCAAGACAAGATGCGGGAAGTCCTATTTCATCACTTTTATTGATGACTTCACCCGATTCGGACATATCTATTTGATATCTCACAAAAGTGAAGCATTAACCTGCTTTAAAAACTATATGAGTTTAGTGGAGAATCAATTAGATCGCAAGATTAAGGTCTTACGAACCGATATGGGCGGTGAATATCAATCGACAAGTTTTAAAGAACTTTGTGATGAAAAGGGCATAGTTCATCAGGTAACTATGCCTTATACTCCGCAACAAAATGGTGTTGCAGAAAGGAGGAATATGACTTTAATGGAAATGGTCCGTTCAATGATGGCGCAAGCTAACTTGCCAATCACCTTTTGGGGGTGATGCATTATTGACGGCCACTTTCATCTTGAACCGCGTACCCTCAAAATCAGTTAGCTCCACTCCTTACGAGTTGTGGAACCAAAGGTCTCCTAACTTAAACATTTTGAAACCTTGGGGGTGTGCATCCTATGCACATATTTCCTCCCATAAGTATGGTAAACTTGGGCCACGGGGAAGGAAATGTATCTTTATACGATACGCAGAAAACTCCAAAGGTTATGTTTTCATTGGTCAGGAAGACAATGGAGGTCTAATCGAATTTGAGTCGAGGGATGTCACTTTCTTGGAAAACGAGTTTCCAAGACAGGGCGAGATAAGTAAGGACTTATCTCTATTTGAGATTAATGATCAAGAAGGGTTACCTCATTCGAGTGGGAGAATTCTTGGTGAAGACGAAAATACGTTTCTATCTTCACTAATAGATGATACGAATGATGCTGATCCTATTCCATACGGGAAGAATGATCCAAGTGGGAGCAATTCTAACGACATTCCAAGTGGGAGTGATATTAGAATTGATCGAAATTCAAGTCAAAGGACTTGAAGAATCTCAAATAAGACGTAGTAGTCATACAAGGTTAGCTCCTCTAAGATTTGAGGAAGAATTTCCGCAAACCTTTATGACTTTACTACAAGTAGATGACGAGCCTGCTACTTTCAAACAGGACGTATCATGCCCGGCAAAAGACAAATGGATGGAAGCGATGAAGGATGAGTTAGAATCCATGAAAGTTAACCACGTCTGGGACTTGGTTGACTTACCCAGAGGATGTAGAGCTATTGGGAACAAATGGGTTCTCAAAATCAAGCATAAGGCTGATGGCTCTATAGACAGATATAAAGCTCGCCTTGTCACGAAAGGTTTTACGCAACAGGAAGGGATAGACTACGAGGAGACCTTCTCACTTGTTGTTCGTTTTACCTCGATTCGCTTGATTCTGGATATGGTAGCTTGCTTAGACCTCGAATTACATCAGATGGATGTAAAGACTGTCTTTCTCAATGGAGAATTGGACGAGGAGATCTATATGGAACAACCAACAGGGTTTGTAAAAGAAGAAAACGAACATAAGGTTTGTAAACTTCGTAAGTCCATATATGGTCTTGAACAATCCTCGAGGCAATGGTATATACGATTTCAAGAAGTTATCTTATCAAATGGTTTTTCCATGCTTGATGAAGATAACTGTGTATATATCAAGAGGATTAAAAGCAAGTATGTTATTATGTCTCTATATGTAGATGCCATTTTAATAGCCGGAAATGACAAGGGCTTTGTGATGGATATCAATGCTGGGCTTTCATTAGTTTTTGAGATTAAAGACATGGGAGAAGTTGCATATATCCTTGGAGTTAAGATTTCAAGGAATCGTTCGAAGAAACTTCTTTCTCTTTCACAAGAGACTTATATAAAGAAGGTTCTAGAACATTTTAATATGCAGGACTGCAAGTCCATTGATACTCCTATAAGCAAATGCGATAATTTATATTTGAAATCGTGTCCAAAGAACCAAAAGGAAAAGGAAATTATGGAAAAAGTTCCATATTCTAGTGCAGTTGGTAGTCTTATGTACGCTATGATGTGTACAAGACCGGACATCTGTTTTGCCGTTGGAATGGTAAGTCGTTACCAATCCAATCCAGGTCAAGTATACTGGAAAGCGGTTAAGAGGATAATGTGGTATCTTAAAGGAACTGCGGACTATGCTTTATGCTATCAAGGAGATGCCTTGAGGCTCGAAGGCTACACTGATGCTGATTGGGTGGGTGATCTCGATGAGCGACGATCGACCTCAGGATATGTTTTTTTACTCGGATCTGGTGCAATATCCTGGAGTAGCAAGAAACAATCCTGCATCGCACTTTCAACTATGGAAGCCGAGTTTGTAGCATTTATCATGGCAGTTCAAGAGGCTGTTTGGCTTAGGAAATTCTTAGACCGGCTAATTGATGCAAGTGACTCAGGTGCTGTACCAATATACAGTGACAGTCAAGCATCTATAGCCTATGTCAAAGATCCAAAATTCCATTGTAAGACCAAACACATATTGATATCCGCTACAAATTTGCAAAAGACTATGATAAGACCAAGAAGGTAGACATAAGGTACATATCTACGCATGAGATGATAGCGGATCCGCTTACGAAGGCGATCCCCAGAGATGTGTTTTACAAACACTTATCATCTCAAGGATTGCGTAAGAGCTGAGTTGTACCAATGTAAATTCCCATGTGTGTAAAAGATCAAATTTAATAAAAGAATAAGTTCTTTTCAACATTGCATATGAGTTTCTAGAAAATGTTTGTGTACATTTTAAAATCTCAGCTATATTTTCTAGTATGTCGGACAGATTGAGGTTGGCTCTCTCACATGAGCAACCGCCTTTATTATATCAGACGGATAAAATAAAGATGAGACCTGTTTAAAGTCAAAATCGTTAGACGGACGATTTAGAGTCATGACTTAAACAAAATGGTCGTATGAAAGATCTGCATCATATGGATGCTTACAAAAGATCTAAGAGGATTCTTAAATCCTATCTGTCTTATGCGGGATGTGGGTCCAGAAGATTATTTGAGTAGTAAAAGGGACTCAAAATCAGACATTGTGGTGTCTGATCATCATCTTTACAACATCATTAAGACATACGCTCCCTGGGAAAGGAGTGATGTTGTAATACGTATTCATACTACGTATGCATTTGACCATTGGGTTAGAATAGTAATTGTGTTTACTATTATGTGAGACCCAAAGACCACATGGGTCTTAACTCGTTACCCTTAAGGATTCTAATTGGTTCCTTTAGATTTGACTGGGTGATTGCTATCTTAGCATGTTGCTTATGGACTATGGTTAATTCGGTCCGGCGGGGCATGTTAGAAAAGCAATTCAAGTCAAGATCGAAAGGATCGCAAGAAGAGGAAGATTAATTTCATATTCACATTTGGACTTTAGAGATTCAAAGCTGGACATCCAATTGTAATCCAGATGGGATTCAATTGTTGAATATAAAGTATAAGAAATGTGAAGAAATAATCTAGGGTAAAGCATGCGTTGATCTACTCAACTTTGCACCTCGATGAGTGTTGTGTATATCTAACACGTGCACAACAGCGGACTCTATGTGCATGACGGTCACATGGTCTAATTCTCGGTATGATAAATAGAAGAGCTAAAGGAAAATATGTTTCCTTACAATCCCCTCAAGTGTGAGTGGGAGATGTTGGATATGGATGACATATATACACCCATGAGGGGATGTATGAGGGCCTATGGACCTCAGATGTCGCGAGCACGAAAGTGTGCGCGAAGGGAACCTTTTCTCGTGTGAAAAGGACCACTCGATAAGTGGAAAAAGTCACTTTATAAGTGCATAAAGGCACTTGATAAGTGAATGAAGAAGAGAATAAGTAAATGTGCTAATATAGGCTAATAAGCTTATATTTAGTTATTTCCTACAATAACTACCCCTAAAGCCTATAAATAGGACCCAAGGGTAAGGCATTTACACCAATCTTACCATGCCATAAGTTTGCATAAGACAACTTATGTTCTTCTTCTCCCTTCCATTAAAATCCTCTTCTAAATAGATATTTAGGCAGTGAAACGCTGCTTCGATCCTCCATGACGAAGTACCGACCGTTGTGGCGAATCCGAGGGTGAAGTTCAGAGACTACGGCGCAGCATACGCTAATGTAAGTCTATATTATTATTCGATCCTAACGTCGTTGTTTTGACAGGATCCTTCAAGACCATCTTGCTAAGAGATATATGGAGGAAATCGTGAGGCTTCACGGAGTACCTGTAGGCATAGTCTCTGACCGCGACACCAGATTCACATCTCATTTTTGGAGAAGTCTGTAGGCTAGCTTGGGAACTCAGCTTAGTTTCAGCACTGCATACCATCCACAGACAGACGGTCAGTCGGAGAGGACAATTCAGATTCTTGAAGATATGTTGAGGGCGTGCATGCTGGATTTCAAGGGCTCTTGTGATGAACATCTACATCTGGTAGAGTTTGCCTATAATAACAGTTATCAAGCCAGTATAGGCATGGCGCCATTTGCAGCCTTGTATGGAAGGAAGTGCCGATCTCCTCTCAGTTGGGATGATGTTGGAGATCGTGAATTGTTGGGCCCGGATATGATCGCAGAAACCGTAGATGTTGTGAGAGTCGTCAGAGACAATCTTCGCATAGCTCAAGACCGTTATAAACACTGGGCAGATGCGAAGAGGCGACACTTGGAATTTCAGCCAGGAAAATTAGTATTTTTGAAGATCTCGCCAACACGAGGGCTGATTCGTTTTGGAAGACATGGCAAGCTGAGCCCCAGATATATTGGACCTTTTGAAGTTCTGGCTCGTGTTGGAGAAGTGGCTTACAGAATTGCCTTGCCAGCATCTCTTGAGGGAGTGCATAATGTGTTTCACATATCGCAACTCAAAAGATGTGTTGGAAATCCTGATCATGTCGTTGACTTCTCTGAGATCGAAGTGCGACCAGACTTGACTTATGATCAGCAGCATGTATCCATTCTAGACCGGAGGCAGCAGATGATGAGGAAGAAGTCGATCAACCTAGTGAGGGTTATGTGGCACCGCGAGTCACCAGGAGAGTCTACCTGGGAACTCGAGGATGAGATGAGAGAGAAGTACCCTCACTTGTTTATCTAATGTAATTTTGTTTTGAATGTGATATGATGTATAGAAGTTTTTCTCCCTTAATTTGAAATTCCGAGGACGGAATTTATTTTAAGGGGGGTAGGATGTAATGACCCTAATTTCTATATACGCGTATTTGTACGTATTTTGGCGTAGATGCGTACGTATAATTTTTGGGGGTATGCCCGTATTTTTCTTTAATTATTTTGGTGGAGGAATTATTTTTAAATAGATTTAAACCCATTATTGATATTAGGAAATAAGGGTATTTGGAAGAAATACTATGTATTTAAGGAGTATGGTGTATTGCACCATGTATTCTTATTTTCCCAAAAAAATTTAATTCTTAATTTTGTTGCCATGACACCTAGTATGGCAATGTGTCATATGGTTAGTTTAAGCTAAGACACTTGTCTCACTTTTTGACTAAATGAGAGGAGGAGAGGATTTTAGGGATTCCTAAAAACTAGGCTTGATAATAAAAACCAAAATGAAAAGAAAGTCTCATTTTTTCCTTCTCTCCCTCACACCCCAAACCTGGCCGAAACTTAGCTCTCCCATTTTCTTCATACTGCTTCATCCTCTTCCATCTAATCCTCTTCCATAATAATCCTCCTTCAAGCACTTAAAGCCCACAAAATTTCCTTCTCATTCCAACACCAAAATTAGCCCAAATTAGCCCAAAAATCCAACATTTGGAGACCCAAAAATTGGAGCTTGGAGAAGAAGATTAGGGAACTCTCCATCAAGGACTAAGAATGGCCAAAGATTTAATTTGGAGGACTTTTACAAGGTAGGAACCCTAAATACTTAGTAGAGTTTAGTTTAGGAATGGTTTTCTCATGAATTTAGTAAGTGAAATAATTTGGTATTAAAATTATGATGAGTTTCATATGTTGAGTTAGTAAGCTAATGTTAGCAAATTTTAGTTTTTGTTATGATTCATATGTTAGTAAGAATAAATTTTTGTTCTCATTTGTTGCATGAAGTTTCTTGTAGCTTCAAATTAATGTGCTTGTTCTCATGATGGTTAATACTCAAGATTAATATTAGTAAATCATGTTGTAGAATGGAGAGAATGAGAATTATGTTAGCTTGCTAAAAATAATGTTAATTGGTAGTTGTGATGTGTAGAGAATTGTTCACATGCTAGTTTCAATTTTGATATGAAGTTGCAAGTATGTAGTTGTAATTGTGTATGATATATATTGAATATTATCCCTTTTTGTAAGAGGAATTATGTTGAGGATTTGCAATTGTCATCATCTTATTCTCATGCTAGTATTGACATGTTAATTGTGCCTTTTAAACATGTTAGAACTAGATTTAGAAAGGAAATTAGTTGCTGGATTTTTTGTTGCAGCAGAACAGTAACTTGTAAAATTCGTATAAAATAGTAGAAAAATCAGAAAAATAAAATTAAGGACACTACGAAAAACTAGAGAAAATTTCCTACAACTTTGAAGAGAGGCCGAGAGCCAATTCTGACTGCAATTAGGGTAACAGAGCCAATCTTTCTGGTGTGACAGTTTTGGGCAGATTCATGAGTTAAATTGCTTAGAAATTTTAATGTTGTATTTTATCTTGAGTTGAATTTGATTATATTGGTGAAACATCATTAATATGCTCTTGAGATATGTCCTTATGATGATGCTTCATATGTTATGATTCATGTAGAAAATTACGATGATGAGAATTTGTGAAGTATGAAACGAAAACGGTAGTCGAAACCGTTAAAGAATCATTGCTAAAACAATGATGTATTATGTTTAAAACTGAGAGTGAGGTTGAGAGTTGACATCGGTGTTCTCGTTCCATTCTTGAAATGGGTGAGACTCCCGATGTGGGTTTGGGGGAAACACGGGTAAATTGTAGGTGTTAAGGAGCGGACGTAGTACGATTTTTCACTCACTTCGTCACTCCCGTAAGGGGGAGTTGACTAGAGTTAGAGAGGTCGCCGGTGCGCTCGTGATGCACCAGGACGGTAAATGATGGTTTTCTCCGTTTGTCCGACAGAAAAACCGAGATGAGTCTCACTCTGGTACCTTGTCTAGTCGGATACGGAGTTACGAGAGGCCCCTCCAGTGCTCGTGTCGCTGGAGTGGTACCACCTTTCATCCACCCTGGATAAAGTCCGCTCTCTTAGCAGCCTATGGTTTATCCGGGTTCCAAATATAGAACAACATTTAATTTTACTTAATTTAATCATTTATTACTTCAGTTCTGTTCACTGTTGTTTACTTTCAGTACTTATACTCTGTTTTTAATTTCTGCATAAACATGTGATGATGTGGCACTTGTAGTTAGTTAGTTAGTTAGGAAGACCAGTTCTAAACTGGGTTCTACTAGGGTGTTAGGAGTTCCTACTGGGTCACGCGTTGACGTGTCCCATCCCGTGGTTTACAGGTACGAGACCCGAGCAGTCAGCGGGTGTCCTGGAGCCGGAGGCCGATACTTGTACAGATGAGGTAGAGCCTACGGACGATCTCGTTCAGTTAGACTTCCCGGGTTTAGACTAGCGGGTGTGTTGTACCGGGTGGACTTTTGTACTTTTGGATTGGGGTTTTCTACTTTTTGTTGTACCCACTTTTTGTACCCCCTTTTGTACAACCGATGCTTGTTTGTATATGGACTTATGTGATGTAATGTAACTTCTGTGTTATTGTATTTACTTTTAAGTACTGCGTTTTATTTTCTGTTGGAGCACTTTTCTTTTTTCCTCTGTGTACTATTCCAGTGTTATTGCAGTGGCCTGCTCATATTTTATATTAAACCACAAAAAAATGCCTAGTAGTATTTAGATAAGAGGGCTCGAAGCCCGAGTCTGAAAACTACGGCGACCTCGTCAGCTACGCTCCCCGTACTTGGGTGAGCGGGGCATGACAGAACTCATTCACAATGTCTTCTGTGTCGAGTCTGGAAGTAATTTCTTTCTCAATATAAAGTATCATGTTATTAGCAAGCAGTTCATCTCCCATCTTGTTGCGCAATGATGTTTTTATAAGTTTCATTACCGAAAATGCTCTTTCTGTGCTTGCAGTCGAAACATGAAGAGTCAACACGAGCCGAATCAACCGATCAATAAGAGGATACCGTTTTGATTTTCCCACGCTTACCAACTTTTGGCATAATCCTGAAATTGTGCTAATATTTTGAAAATCCGGGTCACGCCGCATATCATGCTCATAATGCTGCAATTGATGCTTCAGCTGATAATTAATCTCCATTTCACTGAAATCTTCAGGATAATACTTTTTTGCAAGCATCCAAAGGTCATCAACTTTGAATGATTTGAAACAATCTTTTGGATCCAAAGCAGAACTAAGGCTTAGCAGCTCCACAGCCTTATCAGAGAATCTTTCACTTAACTCCATCACTTGTGTGTTAACAACTTCATGTAACATATCAAATCGATAATGATGTTCAATTGTAATTTCATCACTTTTTTGACAAGCACGGCCAGTACCCTTTAAATAACGTGCATGTATATCAAGTATGTCGATGTCATGGTTTGTGCAAAAGGACACTACAGTTTGGAGAAACTTTTGCCATTTGTAATCAGTTTTCAACTCACAGAGAAGACTTTTTGTGATAGAAATACAATCCAAAGCATATAAAATATCTTGATCTTTTCTTTGCAACGATTGACAAAGTACTTCGGTTACTCCCATTACTTCAACCATTAAGTGTAAGTTAAATGTAAAGTCAAATGAGCTCATTGCAGCAAACCCACCACTAGCTTCCGTACGGATTTTTCTATTCAACCCATCTGCCTTTATAATACCAAGAACTTTACGGACAGGTTCATACAAATTAAGTAAACTACAAGCAGAAGAATAATGTGAGCTCCAACGAGTAGAAGCAGGCCGTCTCAAAGTAGTCTGTTGATTACCCCCTTTGCTTGTTTGTAATTCACTTTTTTCCATCAAATTTTCAATCTGTTCCCTTTGAGCAGCTCGTAGTTGTTGTTCTCTTAGGAGAAGCACCAACCAAATTGACAATGCAATTCAACATCTGAAAGAATAACTTAATATCAGATAATTCACTTGATGCTGCAACCAATGCAAGTTGTAGGCGATGGGCAAAACAGTGAACATAGTATGCATAAGGACATTCTTGTAAAAATAAACTTTGTAACCCACTCCATGCACCTTCCATATTACTAGCCTCATCATATCCTTGCCCTCTTATATTTTGTACGAGCAATCCGTTACGATCAAAAATAAGTGAACACACCTTTTTAAGAGTTAATGCGGTAGTATTTTCAACTCCTGCTACATCAAAGAACCTCTCTTTTATAAAACCTGCATCATCAACAACTCTTAACACGATAGCCATCTGCTCCCAATTAGATCCATCACGAGATTCATCAACTAAAATACAAAACTTAAAGTCACCAATTTCTTCACAAATCTTTTTTCTGACCAAGTCTCCCATAATTTCCATAATTTGATTTTGAACCAATGGTGAAGTATAAGAAGCATTTCCAGGGGCATTTTCTAAAATAATTTCTGCAACTTGTGAATTAAGAGTTGCACTATATTTGAGCAATTCAATAAAGTTTCCACGGTTTGTTGAATCAGGAGATTCATCGTGTCCTCTAAGAGCACATCCCTGACATGCTAGCCAACGAATAGCATTAACTGTAGTGACGACACGAAGACGATTTTTCTTTATTTCAGCTTTAGCTTGTAAGGTCAAATGTTTCTGAATATTTTGAGATGGGTTTTTCAAATCATCTAGCATTAAACCATTTTTTGAATGTATTGGTCCTGTTTCTCCTTCATGCACTCGAAGATGACTATCTTTTCCATCAGCTCTTTTCCAACTATTAAATCCTTTTGAAATCCAAGCTTCTTGTTTAGAGGGGGAAATGAGAGTGGTAACATTAAGTTGAAAGGGATTTGTTATTGTGTTGGGTGTGCTTAACACTTGGAAACATCAACCCTGATTTCATGTAACATTATGGGTTCGTGGTGAAGCTACCAAGAGTCATCAAATTCAACTTGGGCTGTTCTGCTTAAATCAACCATGGGCTCTCGTTTTTGGCGCTGGATTGTTAATTAATATATATATATATATATATATATATATATATATATATATATATATATATATATATATATATATATATATATATAAATTATGGTAATTATATGAATAATGAATCCGATGGGAATGGCGGATTGATTCGGGCGCCCCTGCTCTCGTGGGGGAGGATTGAGAAGGCGATGAGCAATTCCTACCTCAGTTCTACATTGCAAAATTCCGCATGTGATGTTTGTGGTAGTGTTACTGGAAACAAAGTTGAAGAATGAGGGACTCATTGCTAAATCAATCTTACCCAGGTCCTGGGACACAATAGGCATTTTCTCTTCTAGCAAAAAAAGACTTACTAGAGATTCCCTTATCCGGTGAGCGTAACAGGCGCATAATGGCTAACTAGAGTACACTAATCAATATAGTTTTTTTCGCCTTTCAAAAAAAAAATATATATATATATATATATAAAGGAGACATACATGATCTTAGCAACAAATTAAAAAAATTAAAATTTTCCACTTCTGTCATATATAAATTTATAAACACATGGAATTCATGATGTAAACAAATGCAATTTGGGGATTTGGGGGTCGTCAATCTCGTTCTAGGGTTTCATACATGAATGAGGGCTTTCCAAAATTCCAACTTTTAATTTCAAGGGTTTCACATCTGATCTGAGAGGGGGTATAGAAGGGGTGAGTTTTCCAGTTTCTATATTTTCTGATGTCTACCAAAAAAACAAGAAAAAAACAAGAAGAAGAATTTGAGAAGTACTCACAACAGAATGCTGGCGGGTTCCTTCCTGAATCCTGAGGATCGCTGGAGGCCGGGGGAGGGGTACCGCTGTACCGGAGTCCGGAGGTGGCCGTGGGCGCAACCGCGCAAGCCTCGTCTCGTGGAGAAAGCACGGGGAGCAAGCAAAGAGCCCGGGGAAAGAGATCAAAGCTAAAAGTGTTTGGAACAAAGTACAAACAGAGGGATTGAGAAACGAGAAGTTCTGGCTGGTAGGTTTATTATAAAATTAATTTTTGTTGATTTTTCCTCCAAAATCCTGACGGATGGAGTCTGGAGGCTTGCGCATAGGGTTAGGGCCCTTAGAGGATATAGACAAAGACTTTAGCACCCTTGGAAACCGATAGAAATAAGTATAAATTTTTTTTTAATTTTTTCTGCCCTGTGCAGCTGCCCAGGGCAGTAACAAGCTGGTTCCGCCCCTGTCAGAGAGGAGGCACTTTGGGCTTGAGAAATTTGAAGATTCTTGTAAAGAAAGAGGAAAAGAGGAAGGAAAGGTATAAACCCAACTTCTATTTCCATGTTTCTCTCTTAAAATCCCATTTAGAATGAAGATTGAATTTCATCTGGACATTAGAGATTTGATTTCTTGCACCATTGCAAGAAAAATGATAGTTTTAAAAAAAAAACTTGAATGGGGTTTGTCGCCGGCCGTCGGTTTGCCGACGGTTCGTCGCCGGCCGCCGACCTCTGACCACCCCGATCTGGCGGCCGTGCTTGGGCACTGCCGGGGGGCTGCCACCGAACCCAAACAATTGGGTTCAGGTGAGCAGCAGCAAGGGGAAGGAGAGAACAATAAATTTTGTTTTAGCCCAATATTTTGTCCAAATTATTTTTAGGTCCAAATTTTTGCATAAAGTCCCAAAGTATGGTTCTGTTTGCAAACAAAATTTATAATTTGATACCAATGTTATGTGTTGCCTACATAAGAGCTGAATTCTACAAATTTGCAGACAGACCCCTATACTTCTAGGATTTTTCAGAAGAATCATGGACTTTCTAAAAACATTGTAGAAAGGCCCTTCATTAAAAAAAAGAAATGTGTGTACAATAGTATGAACCTTGATGAAACAATACTAAGGATCAAATTTTATTATTCTAGGTATTATACGTCGTGGGTCACGAAAACGCTTTTAGTTGACCGCTACGAGGTGAGTGCAACTTTTCTTTCTAAAATATGCAGAATCTATGATTTTCATGGATTATCCTACAAGAAGAAAAAAACGATTTGTTATTGTTATTTCACATTGTGCATGTGATGTTTGCTCTAATTATAGTGATTTATTTCCATAACTATTTTTAATGAAGACTTCACAAAAAAATGATGTTGATAAAAATATGTCGAGAATTGATTTATGTATTTTCAGACCCTCAAAGTCCACTATGGAATGAACTGTTTAATATACGAGCCTGTCATATGGTATTGAGTGTACCTGTTTAAATATTGGCCTTCGGTCAAATATTGAGAGCTAAGTGCCACACCACACGAATGGTGGGGGCCACCTCTAGAATCTCATTTTCATACATGTGAATTGGTCATTGTGTAACCTATGACAAGGATTGGTACACTGTCCCCGGGCGACTAATGATTGGTTTATTTGTTTACTGATGCCTTGCGCATTCCCATGCTCCTGGACCATAATTCGTCGCCTTAGTTGGACATTTGAGAGGGTTTACAAAAGAAAAGAAAAGAATTTTATTGTTCATTTGGTCTTGCACTTTTCATGTATCTGGACACGTCATAAAAATGTCATTAACATATTTTGATACATGCATTCAATTGATACAGTTCAAGTAGTATTGTTATCACAATGCACATGTTCTTAAACAAATGTATGTATGTATATGTACGTGTGTGTGTATATATATATGTTTATCAAATTTATTAGTGAGATATTTTGTACTCACTAAGCCGTGTAGCTTACCCCATGGTTTTTTTAAAAAACCATTTTAGATGTAATTTAACCTACCCATCAGTGCTGGGAGGAGCAACAAAAGTTGGCACCAAGTGGAGTTTGAAATTTTTGTGCTACGTACCCTAGGATGCCAGATGGAGATGTTTTGTTTCGTTTTGTTTTGTTTTAGAACTCCTTATTGTATGATGTACTTGGTTAGACATCTGTGATGTATTATATTTTGCTCTGGGCTTCTTAGAGAAGCTTTCTGGATCCTATGTAGTTGGATGTATATCATGTAATGACCACTGAGGCTTGGCACGTGTACGGTTTCATCCTTGTATGCGCGTCACCGCTGTTACGCACCCCTGTTGATAAGCTATTTAAGTCTTCCGCTACGTGATTTGGGGCATTACAGTAAGGTGGTATCAGAGTGCTTAGGTTTAGACCATAAGGATTTAAGATGAAGACGGGAGAGAAGATTATATATATATATATATATATATAATTCGAGGTTAATGGAAGGTGACAAGGTCATAGTGCGGGTCATTGAATGATATTCCTGTGATAGCGACGTGGTGCCCATACACCATGCACGGTGTCAAGTTTTATGTAAGGTATGAGACTTATATAAAATCAGTTATGCTTATGCAAACCTGAGGAATCCATGAAATGCTCCGCCCTTAATCCAAGTCACAAGAGAACTATTAGAATAGCATGTGTACATGTGATTGAATTGATTTCCTTATTGGATATAATGGATGGTATCATGGTTTTCTTGTAGATCCTTCCTCTATGTTGACCAGCGTGAGGCTAGAGACTGAAAATGTTGTGGATGAGAATTCCTTAGGAGCAAATTATGAAGAGGAAGCTGTGGAGGAGGATCCCATAGAAGAAGAGGAACACATGGAGGAGGAGGAGGATCCCATGGAAGAAGAAAAGGACCACATGGAGGAGGAGGAGGATCCCATAGAAGAAGAGGAGGAGCCCATGGAGGAACCTTCAGAGGTGCTATCTGGAGGTGTGGTAGGGCAATCGTGGAGCACAACCTCAATATTCAACCCCTTAATGTCGTCAATTTTGAGGACCCGAACCATTGGGGCTCTATGGGTGTGCCAATGAACTCTGTAGAGGGCGAATCAGATGGGCCAACTATAGGACATGAGGGGGCCCCTCTGATTGAGCTCTCAGATAATGTGATTGTTGATATGGATGTTTCGAGCTTTGTTGTAGAGGTTCATAACATATCAGATACTACTGAGGTTATCGAAGTCGACAGCTCTTCGATTTTTGTGGAGCCAGCATCACCCGGTACAGATACATTGCTGAAGATAATCCTAGTACATGATTCTGACTCGGAAGAGTCCGTGGCCTCTAATAGCAATGTAAACTTTTAGGCCCTGGACGACTACTAGTACAAGAGGGGTAGTGTGTACTTTTTAGGACTTTTGTGGATCTTTTTGTAAAGAGAATGATTGAACTATCATCTACAGAAATGTTTGATGTACTACCTAGAAATATTAGTATGTAAGAGTTTAACTAATGGAAACGTGTGTGTGTGTGTGTGTGTGTGTGTGTGTGTGTGTGTGTGTGTGTGTATAGCAAAAAATGTACCTAAGAACGTGCGCAGGCAGGATTACCTGCGCACGCCCCCTCTGTTCGGCACTTTAAAGTATTTTTTTGAATTTTTTTTGCAGTAGTTAGATAAACTTGTTATGTATCTTCCCACAAAAGTTCAGGTCAATCCAATACCGTTTGGCCTCCGTTCATCGATTTCAAAAACGTTGCGCAAAACTGTCCAGAATTCTGGACAGTTTTGCGCAACGTTTTGAAATCGATAAACGGAGGCCCAAACGGTGTTGGATTGACGTGAAATTTTGTGGTGAGCTACATAACAAGTTTATCTAACTACTGCAAAAAAATTCAAAAAAATACTTAAAAATGCCGAACAAAGGGGGCGTGCGCAGGTAATCCTGCATGCGCACGTTCTCAGACACATTAACCCCATTTGTGTGTGTGTGGGTGTGTGTGTGTGTGTGTGTGTGTGTGTGTATCTATGTATGTATGTACGTATGTATGTATGTTATTTGTATCGATGAAAGAAATGTCTTGGTGAATGAGGCTGATCTGATTATAATAGTAAAACATTGTATGTTATGAAATTTAGGATGAAACATAAAAGCATTTTTTTGGAAATTGAAAGATTTTGGTCATAAAAAATTGTTATTCTCTCTCCCATGTATAGGATGGCTGATGGTAACGGTGATATTCCTCTGAACCAAGGGATTGACCTAAATCAAACCATCAATCAAACAATGGGATCTCGCACTGGCCAAGGACAAAGTTCGGGACAAAACCAGATGGAGACGAACGTTGTTGTCCAATTGCTGCAAGGAATAACCAATATCATCCAGAGACAACAAGACCAGATCGATCGAATCCAACCCACACAAGGAAATGATCAACCCAAGTTGAGAAGTGGCATGGGTAAGTTCAAAAGGCTGGTCCCGCCTACTTTTGAATGTAGTACTGACCCAATGATGGCGGAGCATTGGATTTCTGAGATGGAAAAAGGCATTTACATACATGAAATGCCCAGATAATGAGAAAGTGGGATATGCTGTTTTCATGTTGAAAGGGCGTGCCTATGGTTGGTGGCAACTCCAGGAGAGGACCTTAGGAAATAGAGTTTATGACATGTCATGGAAAAATTTCAAGAAGATTTTTTATGAGAAATACTTTCCACAGACTGTTCAAAAACAGAAGGAGGAAGAATTTCGAAACTTGGAACAAGGAAAGATGAGTGTTGCAGAGTACGAAGAGGAATTCACTTATCTTTCCAAATTCACTCCGCAACTTGTTGGCGATGAAGAACAACGAGCTCGTCGTTTTGAAGAAGGGCTCTGACCTGAACGTAGAAAAGATGTCAGCTCCTTTGAACTTCCCACGTATGCAGCTGTATTAAAGAAGGCCCTGGTTATTGAGAAGAATGAATTTGATACAAGACCAAAGAAAGAAGTTGGAGGGGATCATTCTAAGAAGATGTTTCGGTTTGGGGGAAATGGTGGTTATAAAGGGAACTGGCAAAGCAAGAAACCACATGTGGTACGTAAGGAGGGATCCAACCTAGTTCAGATGACAGTGAAGTGTAAAGCATGTGGCAAGACTGGCAACGACGAGAAGAGTAGTTGGAGTGTTACAGGTGCATGCTTAAGATGTTGACAGAAGGATCATCGGATTTTGGAATGTCCTATGATACGACAATCTCAGAAAACATCCCAAATCGGGCAGTCCAGTGAATCATATCAAAAACCCCAAGCTAGAGCCAGAGTGTACTCCCTGACTGAGCAGGAGGCTCAATCTAACAATGATGTAGTATCTGGTAACATCTCTTTTTTCATCAACAAATGCTCGAGTATTATTTGATTCTGGAGCCTCTCATTCTTTTATTGCCGCACAGTTCACTATAAGGAATCATTTACCATGTGACACTTTAACTGAAGAATTGGTAGTTAGTACACCCAGTGGTAGTATGCTGATATCAAATAAAGGATACAAGGGTAAAATTAAGATTGTAGACGAGGAGTTTCCAGTGAATCTAGTTTTACTAGAGATGCATGACTTTGACATCATCTTGGGGATGGATAGGCTTTCTGCAAATCATGCTTCCATCTTATGTCATGAAAAGAAGGTGTTATTTAGATTACCTGGAAAACCTGAATTTTGTTTTGAGAGCAGTAGAGCTCGTCAACCCTTACGGATAATCTCCACCCTAAGAGCTTTCCGCCTGTTGAGGGCAGGATGCTATGGTTATATAGCCTTTATAAAGGAGTTGAAAGATGGGGGAAAGATGAGTTTAGAGGATATCCCCATTGTTCGAGAATTTCTTGATGTGTTTCCTGAAGAACTTCCTGGGATGCCTCCAGATAGAGATATTGAGTTTTCGATTGATCTGGTACCATGCACCGGCCCTATTTTCAAGGCACCATATCGGATGGCCCCAACAGAATTAAAGGAACTAAAGGAGCAATTGCAGGAGCTTTTAGATTAGGGCTTTATCAGGCCCATCGTGTCACTATGGGGTGCACCAGTATTGTTTGTGAGAAAGAAGGATGGAAGTTTCCGCCTATGCATTGACTATAGGGAGTTAAACCAAATGACAATAAAAAACAAGTATCCATTACCAAGGATTGATGATTTATTTGATCAATTACTAGGAGCTCAAGTATTCTCAAAAATTGATTTGAGGTCTGGCTATTATCAATTGACGATTAAGGCATGTGATGTTCCAAAAACTGCATTTCGTACCGTTATGGTCACTATGAATTTCTAGTGTTACCATTCGGATTGACGAACGCACCTGCTGCTTTTATGGACCTTATAAACAGAGTGTTCAAGCCATATTTGGATCTTTTTGTAGTAGTTTTCATTGATGACATTCTATTATACTTGAGAAACAAGGAGCAGCATGCGAGACATTTAAAGTGTGTACTACAGACCTTAAGAAGTGAGAAGTTATTTGCAAAACTTAAGAAGTGTGAGTTCTTGTAGGAGAGCGTTTCATTTCTTGGTCATGTCATATCCAAAGATGGAATCATTGTAGACCCTATGAAGGTAGAAGCTGTAGTTAATTGGAAGAGACCAACTACTGTCTCGGAGATTCGTAGTTTTTTGGGCCTGACTGGGTATTACAAGAGGTTTGTAGAAGGATTCTCAAGAATTGCCTCCCTGCTGACCCGTCTTGTTGGAAAGGGGGTCAAATTTGACTGGACAGAGGAGTGCGAATGGAGCTTCAAAGAATTAAAACACAGATTGGTATTAGCACCCATGTTAACCATACCATCGGGAAATGAAGGATTTACTATCTACAGTGATGCTTCAAGGAAAGGGTTGGGTTGGGTACTTATGCAAAATGGAAGAGTTGTAGCCTACGCCTCCAGGCAATTGAAGCCATATGAGGAGAACTATCCAACCCATGATCTGGAACTGGCGACAGTAGTCTTTGCACTTAAAATTTGGAGACACTATCTTTATGGCGTAGGATGTGAGATTTATACAGATCACAAAAGTCTGAAATATATCTTCACTCAGAAGGAATTGAATCTAAGGCAGAGGAGATAGCTAGAGCTATTAAAGGATTATGATTTAGCAATAAATTACCATCCAGGTAAGGCAAATGTAGTCGCAGATGCCCTTAGCCGAAAGAGTTCAAGTAACTTGGCATGCCTTTTAACATCTCAGAGATATATATTAAGAGACTTGGACCGCATGGGAGTCGAAATTAGATCTCCTCATACTCAAGCATTGTTGGCGAATAGTATGGTGCAACCCTCGTTAGTGGAAGACATAAAGGTCCGCCAAACTGAAGATCCCAAACTACAGAAAATCATAGAGGACATGAGGACATGATCTAAACCAGGATTTGTGGTACATGGTGATGGTTCCTTGAGGTTTGGAAGCCGAATTTGTGTACCAGACATCCCTGAATTAAAAAGAAGAATCTTAAAAGAGGCTCACCGATCAATTTATGCTATGCACCCTGGAGGAACTAAGACGTACAAAGACTTGAAACCCCTTTATTGGTTGATCAATATGAAAAGGGAAATTGCAAAATATGTCTCTGAGTGTATCATATGTCAACAAGTAAAAGCTGAACATCAGAGACCATCCGGATTACTTCCAAATTTAGATATACCAATGTGGAAGTGGGATAAGATCACCATGGACTTTATCACTGAGTTACCAAGATCAGCTAGAGGAAATGACACTATATGGGTAATAGTCGATCGACTAACTAAATCAGTACATATCCTGCCCATCAATTTACGATTTTCCATGGAAAAGTTAACCAAGCTCTACATTAGTGAGATCGTGAGATTGCATGTGTACCGTTGTCATTTCAGATCGAGATAGCAGGTTCACATCTGAATACTGGAAAAGTGCACATCGATCTTTGCAGACAAAATTTGGATTTAGTTCAGCATATCACCCTAAGACAGATGGTCAGTCAGAGCGAACGATTCAAACTTTGGAAGATATGTTGCGTTGTTGTGTACATGACCTAAAAGGATCATGGGAGGATTACTTGCCCTTAGTAGAATTCGCATACAACAACAGTTATCATGCAAGTATTAAGGCGACACCGTACGAACTTTTATATGGGCGTAAATGTAGATCTCCTATTCATTGGGATGATGTAGGCGAAAGGAAACTACTTGGTCCAGAATTAGTACAACAAGCTATAAATAAGATTCATCAAGTAAGAGAACACCTCCGGATTGCTCAGAGCAGACAAAAGAGTTACGCAAATCGAAGAAGAAGAGATTTGGAATTCCAAGAAGGCGACCATGTGTTGTTGAAGGTCTCTCCTACTCGTGGAGTAAGGAGGTTTGGAATCCATGGGAAGCTAAGCCCAAGATTTGTCGGCCCATTTGAAATATTGGAGAGAATTGGTCAAGTGGCCTACAGACTCGTGCTACCACCGTCCTTGGCAGGAGTGCATAATGTTTTTCATGTTTCTATGTTAAGGAAATTTACGCGGGATCCTAATGAAGTTGTCGAGCTGGAACCATTGACACTAAAAGAAAATCTAAGTTACGAGGAGAAACCCAAGCGCATATTGGATCAAAAGGAGCAGATTTTAAGGAAGCGCACTATTAAGTACGTGAAAGTCAAATGGAAAAATCATCCAGAGAGAGAAGCCACTTGGGAACTTGAGGAAATCATGCGGGAGAAGTATCCTGAACTCGATTAAGGTATGTAAAGTTTCGAGGATGAAGCTTTTTATTAGGAGAGGATGATGTAATAGCCCATATATTTTAATAATAATAATAATAATAATAATAAGGTATGAAATTATTATTTTTACTTCACACCTGGTTAGGGAGGAAGCATACAAGTGGAAATTGTGGGACACTTGGCTATTTGGGGGACACTTGTAAGGAGGGGGGCATTTGAAAGAGAGATGAGAAAGTGTGAGAGAGAATTAATCATCCCCCCTTTCCCATTCATTCTCACGCACCAGCACAGCACATGGGAAAAACGGAGTGAAAGAGAGGAACCCACCTTCATCTCACGCAGGCCAGAGAGGAGGCACTTTGGGCTTGAGAAATTGAAGATTCTTGTAAAGAAAGAGGAAAAGAGGAAGGAACGGTATAAACCCAACTTCTATTTCCATGTTTCTCTCTTAAAATCCCATTTAGAATGAAGATTGAATTTCATCTAGACATTAGAGATTTGATTGTTTGCACCATTGCAAGACAAATGATTGATTTCAAAAAAAACCTTGAATGGGGTTCGTCGCCGGCCGCCGGTTCGCCGCCGGGCTCCGACCTCCGACAACCCCGGTCCGACGACAAATGTTGAGTATTGATTCCCCTGATTTGGTTTTGATGATGAACAAACATAAATATTGGGTACTAATTATCTTTGAGCGTAGTTATGAAGATCGTCGCCAAACTACCGTGTAGATCTCAAGCGACGTTCCAAGACTTCTATAGAGTGCGTGAACGATGTGCCTGAAGCTTCATTGAAGCTCAATGAGTATTATTGAAGTCGAGGGATTCAGAATCTTCATATTGAAGCTTTTGAAGACGGTGTGTATTGTTTATTTTCATTGTCTTCTAGAATGTTAAGCCTTGAGTATTACTTGATGGAAATTGAATTCCACCCTAAGTGATTTTGATGATGAGCACACCAAATGAAAGCTTAATTGTACTAACTACACTACACTGAAGTGTGCAGAATATGCGAAGTTTTACTTATACTCAAAGGAGGACAAATCTACGCTCAAAGACAAGGAAAAACGTGGCTAAGTCAAATGATGAAGTTCAAGCTCAAATAGAACAAGAAGCTCAAGTGAAGCTCGCATCCACTTCATCAAATTGATCAAGCTTCCGAAGACATGTCCTAAGTCTATAGTGAGTGTGTCGTGTCTCTTTAGGGTATTTGTCAAAGCCAAATCATATAGACAAAACACACGCACACAAACAATTTGAAAAATCTTTTTGAAAATCTTTTTATATCTTCAAAAATGTTTTAAAGATCTTTCTCTAGTCATCCTATAACTTCTGTAGTGAAACTCCACACACCCTGGAGTTAACTACCTGTCTGACTAGAAGTGTTGCAGGAAAAACTCCTCTGGGAGTCGACTACCAACAGTAGGGAGTCGACTACCAGCTGAGATTCGAGATTTCCTAAAACACTCTGGGAGTCGACTACCAACAGTAGGGAGTCGACTACCAGCTGTAAAATTCGGACGTTTTGATTTGAATTTTGAAAATTCGTTGAGTGATTTTCTCCGAGATTTTTGGGACAAAAGTCAAAGAAAATTTGAATTTCAAATCTCAGAATTTTCCCTATAAATAAGAGCTAATTTCATTTGAGAAAAACACAACATTGAAAAATCAAATCTCTCGGGCAAACGCTCTTCAATTCAAAAGCTCTCATTCTCTCTAGCCAATTCTATTTTTATTGTGATCTTGCAAAATTCTGTTATTATTTTTTTAAAGATCATACTCTCGTTTTATTGGCTAAACGTTTTTCAAAATCCTTATTGCTATTCTCTTTATTTTTGTTTAAAGGATTTTTTGAAAAGCATTAGATCTAGATCACGAAGAATTCTCTCGTATCTTTGTGTGATCTAGACTCTTATTCTATCAAGCCACTACACAATTTTGTCTATCATTGATTGGCTATAGAATCGGGTGTAAAAACCAATCTCCATCAATTTATTGTGGTGTATTGGATATAAGTTTCATTGTGTTGTTGTTGGAACACTAGACAAGTCTAGGTGTTGCCAGTCAGAAATCCTGGTTGAGACTAGGTCGTTGGAAATCCTAACGAGTGAAGTTAGGTAATTGTATTTGCGAAGGCAGATAGTGGAAAATCTCGTACCGGATTAGTCGGGGACTGAACGTACCCAGGGTTGTGGGGAACCAGGATAAAATTGCTTGTCTCTGCGTTTGTTTTTCTGTGATTGTTTATATTTCTCGTACATGCATTTTTCATTTGCTAATCTTACATCTTTGTAATTCCTTGTTGATTTATTATTGCAAAGATTATTTATTTAATTCCGTTGTGTAAAGATCTCTCTGTAAATATTTATATCCGATTGTAATCTTTTCTCTATCATATTTGTAAGATTACTTTGTTGATTAAGAACTAAGCGTAGATCACTCTACTTGGCTTCTTAGGCAACATTAGAAGGATTTTATTTTGTGCTAATCTTAACGATAGAAAAAGTATACTATTTGCACAACACTATTCAACCCCCCCTTCTAGTGTTGTTTGCCATCCACAGGATCCAACACTTGGTATCAAAGCAAGGCTACAAAGGTGATGGCGTCAACATCCTTTCACTCTGAAGGACTGAATACCATGCGACCACCACTGTTCAATGGAACCAACTACGCTAGCTGGAACATCCGAATGAAGACTCACCTAGAGTCATTAGACATTGAAGCTTGGACCGTTACTAAAGTCCCGTACATCGCACCCACCGACGTTGAGTTTGGAAAATGGTCTGTCGACGACAAGAAGAGAGCTAATCTAAATGCAAAAGCAATGAATGCACTATTTTGCGCCGTTACAGGAAATGAGTTCAATCGAGTCTCCCAATGTGAGACTGCACACCAAATATGGCATACCCTTCAAGTAAGTCACGAATGAACCGAAAAGGTAAAAGAATCCCGCATAAATGTTTTACATTCTAAATTCGAATCCTTTAAAATGGAAGAAGGAGAGAGTATCACCGATGTGAATACTCGTTTTACTAATATTACAAATGAGCTCACAGGATTAGGAAAGAAACTTTCCGAATATGAGCAGGTAATGAAGATACTAAGATCCCTCCGGCCCGAATGGAAGGGAAAGACAACCGCCATCCGAGAAGCTCATAATGTGAAAGACCTCACTATTGAAGAACTAATGGGAAATCTCATGGCATATGAGATTGAGCTTGAAGAAGACAAGAAGATCGAAGTAAAACCAAAGAAGAAGAATCTCGCGTTCAAAGCCCAAGAGGAAGATTCCGATTACACGGACAAAGAAGATCATATCGCGTTCATCTCAAAAAACTTTAAAGAGTTCATCACAAGTAAGTATGGAAAACGATCTTTTAGACCCACTAACGGTATTATTTGTTTTGGTTGCAACAAACCAGGGCATGTCAAAAGAGACTGTCCATTGGAGAGAAACAATCGTGATTCCAGAGATCGTGGAAAGAACAAAGATAATAATGAAAAGCGAAACAACGGAAGAAACAAATTCCGACGACCAAAGAAAGAAGCTTACGCAGCCTTCGACCAGAGCGGTGATTCCTCATCCGATGAATCCTCAGAGGAAGATAATGATGAAAGAAGAGAAACAGCACACATGTGCTTCATGGCATCCACATCCTCCAAGGTAAGCACGCAGCATGATTCATCTAGCGACAATGATTCGTCATCAAGTGATGATGAAGACATGGATTATAGGGGAGCATACAAGGAGCTATGCAAAATGCATGAAAAGCTCATAAAGGAATATAGAAGAACACTTAGAAATATTAAAAAGGATACTAAAGAAAAAGAGGAAATCATTAAAGAAAATAGTCTCCTTAAAGAAAAGAACGATTTTCTGCAAAAAGATATTTCTTTAGTAAATGAAAAAGTTGAGAACCTGAATAATCTTCTCATATCTGTCAAAGATAAATACGACGCTATGATGAAAATTATTGAGAATTTCAACAAAGGAAAAGGGAAGCTAGACAGTCTAATAAATAATCAAAAAGCCTCATCTAGCAAAACCGGACTCGGTTATGATTCACATCATACCAAGAAACGGGTTAAGCATACTAGGATGCATCATTCTAACAATAATGTTTTGAGCATCTGGATACCAAAGAAACTATCTGATCAACAAAGGAAAAGGTACGCTATTGACTTTGTTCAGCAAATTCATTTAAACAAAAATTACAAATATATTGTTCATGAGGGAACTAAACCATACTGGGTTTGGCTTCCTAAAGACTAACCTCTCCGACTCAAAAAAAGAGTACCATAAACGTTTTATTTTGCAGGTACTCCAAAGAAATGAAAGGAAGAAAACAAGGTCAAACGCTTTGTAAAAGAATCAACATTAACAATTTTCTTGCGTAACTCAATTTTTCTTTGTTAATATATATATATGATTAAAATCGATTAAATAAATATTTTTTATTTTTACTTTGATCTTATGTATTTGTGGTATTCTCCTAAAAACATTTTGTGTTCAGAAATCGCACTCGACCTGGATCAAAAACCCCTCGGGATGAGAAAACGACTCAACCCAGTAGGGAGTCGACTACCTCCATGAGGGAGTCGACTACCAGAGTATATGCGAAAATCTGGGTTTATTTTTGACTAACTCCTAATGGGTTCTATTGAGTAATTGGGTTCATATCCTCACGGCAAATTATACCCAATAAGCTAAAACTTCATCCTAAACCTTCATCTCTTGATCCTAAGGCCCTCATTCCTCTCCATCTTTCATCCAAAGAATAAAACCCCCAAGAGAAACCCTAGGTAGCCGACTACCCCACTTGTTCATCCTCTCTTGAGAATTCTCTTGGTGCTTGGTTCATTTGAAACTCCTCCAAACTTCACCCAAGGTAAAAAAATTTTTTACTTCATGCTCTTTATTTCATTAATATTTTTTTCTTCTCTCTTGCTTATCTAGCATTGTAAAAAATACTGTTTTTACTCTTTCTAGATGCCTATCAAAGGAATTTTCACCAAGAAGAGAAAAACATCCTCTGAAATTGATTCTGAAAAAGAAACCATTCTACCCTATCTTTTCAAAACCACCACTTACGAACAATTCGTTAAGGTCACTAAGAAACCCATCTTGCATGAACGTTTTGTTAAGCTCAATGATGTTATAAATTATGGCATTGATAGCTTGCTTGATTTCCAGAACTTGGCCAACCTATTCTCATCTGAAAATACTTATCTTTGCTACCTGTAACGACCCGCTCTCGGGGGCCCGTTACTTATTTGATAATTGCGCAGGTTCTGCAGTTAACCAGTGAAATCAAAATAGCCACGATGCAGAGATGTACAAAGATACCCAAATAGTGTCCAATTATTACAATTCATACCATACAAGATGTCCCAACAGATATACATGACAGAAGAAAAGTACACAACCGAAAATAGCTCTGGAAGCTGCGGTCTCATGGTCGAAGTCTGGCGCTATTAACTCTAGAGCATCTGCCTCCATATGTATGTCGTCTGCGGTGCCACGGAAATGGAACCGTAGGTAAGTCACAACAATTCTAAATAAAGAAAGAGAGATACTGTACAAGTATGACAAAGCAGACCAAAGTGAAAGTAAAGTACGGTGCAGTGTCTGTACAAGTGTAGAAAGTAAAAGTACGGCAAGTAAAGTGCGGTGGCTGTACTGGCAAGGAAAGTAAAGTACATGTACTGTAAAGAAAGTAACTGTGCAAGTTACACTAGAACTACGTGACTCAAGTAGGAGAGTATGATATGCAACCATAAAGTTCATCTATTGCCAGGGACCGTTTTACCGACGCAGGCAGACCTTGTAGTTTTGCCGACGCAGGCAGACCTTGTAGTTTTGCCGACACAGGCAGACCTTGTAGTTTTGCCGACACAGGCAGACCTTGTAGACACAGACATGCAAGTAGATGAACCCCCGGTCAAAGCTCCCACACTCTCTCTACAATGAGTTACCCCAAACCCCAGTCATGTGTATCATTTACGAGATGTTCCACAAGATGTTCCACGAGATGTTCCACCATATATTCCACACATGATATTCCACACGATGTTCCACAAGTTACTTGTCAAACCAAGCCAAATGGTTGACTTCCTCATTGAAAACCAGCAAGTAGGATAAAGACAAGTCCAACACCAAAAGATGTTACTTCCGTGCTTTGAGCACGTGGTAGTGTGGTTAGCACACAATTTACCCAAGTTGGTAGTTGCGTGCTACAACCACCAAAGTTGAAAGTTGGCAAAGTAATCTTTGGTAGATTACTTTCATTTTAGTTCTCTAGTTTGGTTCACGTTAAATAGCCGTTGGAGGCCATAGTGGTGTCACAAGTTCATCCAAGCACAGTAACCTAGGTTTCTAAATTTAGAATATATCGTGACTTACATTATAGAGCTCGTCGTGGCAAGACGAGATTTGAGCTAGAGAAGCTGGTGCACGAGGATTGGTACCTGCAATCACAAAAATAGTTGGTTAATGAATACACTCATTCTCTATTTAATTAACTCGATCGTTCTGATTTTTAAAACTAATTGAAACGTTGTCGAAAAGAGTTCTAAATTTTTATATAGGCTAGATATGATGAAAATAATTTTATTGAAGGAGGAAATATTTTTCTAAAGCTTATAGTAATTTTTAGAATTTTTAAAATATCAAAAACAATTTAAAAACTATTTTTCAATTAGTAACATATTTATTCAGGAATTTATTCTGGGTGCAATCTATATCGGAAAGTTGCAAATGAGGTGTCAAAACGACCGTCTCAAAGAGTATTAGGACATATATTTTTCTCACATATTATCTTACGTGAAAATAACAAGTTACGGATTTTTATACGAAAATCACGTATTTAACTTTTAGGGTTAAAAATTAATTCTGGAAAAAGTAAGGGTCTGATTGAGATGAAACTAGCGCCATTGGGTCCAGAATATCATTTCTGATTTTCTGGAGCTAGTCACTCATTTTTCTGAGGCTTATATTTTAAGTTATGGATTTAAAACCATAAAACCCTATTTAATAATTAATAAAATACTGAAAATACGAAACAAACTCGTAATTATGAGTTTGCCATCGAATTTATACCGTCGCTCTCCGTTCTCCTTCGTGTGCAAGCGGCGACGGGGGGCTTCGGATGCGTGGCCGCACGGCGGCGGAGGGCGGCAGTCGGGAGAGGAGCTCGCGGCGGAGGCGGATCTCTCAGGCGGTGGTCCGAGCATGGGAGGAGAGTGCGGCGGCGGGTTTCGAGTGCTACAGTGAGCGGGGGACGTTGTTGTCGATGGGAAGTCGGAGCGGGTGAAGTCGGACGGCGGCGTTGTGCGGCGGCCTGTGTGGGGTCATCGCGGCGGCGATGAACGGAGAAGCCGCAGAGGTAGCTGCTTCGGGGGTGTGCTACTGTGGGGAGCGGACGGTGGATGCGGGGTCTCCGTCGGGCGCTGTGGCGGGCTCTCGGGGTGATGAAGGATGGGGGCGGTCGCCGCACGGCGGTCGAGGGCGGGGCACACGGCGGTCAAGCCCGCCGGAGGTGAGGTGCGGGGTGAGGCTGAGAGATCGGGAGAGAGAGTAGAGATAGAGAGAGGGAGTGAAGGAGCGGGCGATGGGTTGGGTTCTTTCGAAAATAAAAGGAGAGAGAGAGAGAGAGAGATTGTGTCCTGGGTTAATTAAAATGGGAAGGGGGCCAGGTTAGCTTATATAGGGTAAGAGAAATGGCAATTTTGTGATTAATGGGGGTAGGGGTAGATGAGGGGTGTGTGTGGGTTAGCTGAGAGATGAGGGTTAGATGGGGGTAGCTGTGGGTTAGGTTAGGTAGGATAATTAGGAGGTAATTAGGAAGGTAAAACCCCATTAACAAAAGTCATTAGTGAGAATACAAAAGCGAAATTACGAAAATGCCCCCACTAGTAAATGTGTCCGAAAAATTACAAAAACATACCCACGGGATTGTATCATCATGAGGATCATGAATACGAAGACCGTTCCAGGGTTTTGGCTACGGGGATACTAGTTTTTGGCCAAAACGTTTAGAAAGCGGGTTTGCGGGTTCTCTATTGAAATGATATCAGAAAATTACGAAATTAATGTGGGGAGCCCTAAATGATCATAGGATGCTACTGCAAAAGTTTGAAATCGTTTTGAAGATGTTTTCATAGAAAATAAATTCATTGAACCAAAACAGCAATATCTGAATATGAATTTTAATCAGATTTTTTAGAGGTATTTGATGAAATCCGATTTTACCAAAATACTCCATAACTAGTCTGATACTTCAAAATATTTTTATAAGAATTTTGAAATCAGTTTAAGACTCCTAACAAACCATTATAAAATAGTTCAAAAAAATTTGGAAATAGGTTAAACACGCAAATAGTTGTGTTAAAGAAAACAGGCCGTTACATCCTACCCTCCTTAAAATAATTCCGTCCTCGGAATTTAAAAATATTTTTGAAACAAATAATTGATATTATAAAGAAGCTCAAGCAAATAACTGATAGAAAGATAGTGATCTTTGTAAATCAGGTTGTAAATAACATGAAATGTAATAAGAAAAAAAAGGATTTGACTAATATATATTATCAAGTAGCCAAAATACGAGATAATGGCACTACATGAAAATGATAGTTCTGATGATGACGACATCTGTTCGAACTTGGAACCTGAAGTGATAAGCCAGTAGAAAGCTATTTAAACCACGCCAAAATGAAGAACATTAGGATTATTCGTGCTACTGGGTCTTAATCAAAGATGTCACTCATAATATAGCACGTATTGACTAATCCACAGGTACTCGTGCTTTCCAACCAAGCACCAACAGCATCATTCTCCATAATGCCCAACCACATGCTAACGTCCAGATCAATACCCAAAGGTAAGTAAAAGGCCAACACCCAAAGTCAGTACTCACTGCCAGTATTCCTTCCATCAATCTCCATAATATCCCGCAATAAGGCAAGATCCAAGCTCTCATCCAAAGCCAAGCACAAGACCTACATCCAACTTCAACACCCAAGGCCAATATCATACCAGTAACCATCGCCATCATTCCTTCCGTAGACCAATACCTGACATTCGCAACACCCAACATCACCCAACAAGTAAATAACCAAAAACACACTTTTCCACAAACCAAAAGGAGTAGACGCAAGAGGAAGTCTAAACGAGATCTCAGCCCAGGTGAGACCTAGGGCAGAGAGCTCAAGAGAAGCCCAAGGATCATGGCTTCCCAAGATTTCAGCCACACGGCGATAGCGAGGGTGGCGGCGAGGGTTGCTGCTAAGCCCAACAGACCCCAAGGACGTTGGTGGGCCATCGGCGGCTGGCGATCCACGGCGACGAGCGCTGCGACTGGCTGTCGATCCATGGCGGGGAGCTAGGGCCTACGGGATGGAGCGAAGCGGAAGCTGGCGGATCTTCGGGTGAGGCTGGCGGATCGGAGATCGGAGTGGCGATGCGGGGTCCGATCGAGCTCGCTTGGGGGAGAGGCCGGGAGGAGGAGGGGTGATGTCTGAGCGAAAAGGGAAAGCCACGGGGTGGCTTGCGGAGGAAGGAGAGGGGTTAAAAAAAGGGGGGGAGGGGCACCGAAGTCGGGGTTAGGTAGGGTAGGGTTCGGCGGGCACGGGTCTCGAGGGGGGAAGCGGACAAACGAAATAAAGAGGGAGGAGGAAGGTGGTCGGTGGGAAAGGAAGTCAAACCCGTGGAGAGAGAAAATCGGGTACAAGATAGAAGTAGGGGCTAGAAGAGAAATACGAGCTCAAAAGATGCAAACAGCCTATACTTACACGTTAGGTTTGGCTCGTCTCCAATCACCAGCACTATCCTCAAATACTTCTGAGCGTCCTTCGATTCGCTTCCGTTGTCGAATTTGACTCCTGGTGATCGAAAATTGAATGCTACCCTCCTTAGAATAAACGTAGCTAGAGTTCAGATGAACTAAAAGTGGTTAGGAAGAATTATAAGAATTAGTAGAATGATCAGAAGGCCATCACTAGCTAAAGAAAGGGGTGCTAGTGATGAAGATCGATGGCGTTACATAATCATGATTCACGTCCTTGCGGTCCAGCGGATACGGCCAGGGAAGTGACTAAGCCAGGATCACTTATGCCCAGTCTAGCCAGGTTGATCCAACAGACTTTAGCCAATCACATTGACCGGTATCATGGTCCATTGAAGGAAGATCATCATTCATATGAGTACCATCATCAACTGAAGGAAGGTGATGAAGTGGGTAGATAGTTCAACCTATGGAAAAATCACTATAACTGCTAGCAAAAGAGGGTACTAGAGAGGTATAATCAGGAATGGAACATGAATTCCTAAGCAAGGGTTAAGAGTTCAAAGGAAGTGATGAGGATCAAGGAAGACCTAATGAAGATGGTAATAAGGACGCTTTACCCGTATATCCAATACAGGTGAACACTCGAGACATCCCGTACTCTGAGTATTTTACATTATACATCCTGATCTTGCTATAATGTTCACGAGGTAGTTAGCGAGGACCTGCGTTGGGCCACCAAACTTGTAACGACCCGCTCTCGGGGGCCCGTTACTTATTTGATAATTGCGCAGGTTCTGCAGTTAACCAGTGAAATCAAAATAGCCACGATGCAGAGATGTACAAAGATACCCAAATAGTGTCCAATTATTACAATTCATATCGTATAAGATGTCCCAACAGATATACATGTCAGAAGAAAAGTACACAACCGAAAATAGCTCTGGAAGCTGCGGTCTCATGGTCGAAGTCTAGCGCTATTAACTCTAGAGCATCTGCTTCCATATGTATGTCGTCTGCGGTGCCACGGAAATGGAACCGTAGGTAAGTCACAACAATTCTAAATAAAGAAAGAGAGATACTGTACAAGTATGACAAAGCAGACCAAAGTGAAAGTAAAGTACGGTGCAGTGTCTGTACAAGTGTAGAAAGTAAAAGTACGGCAAGTAAAGTGCGGTGGCTGTACTGGCAAGGAAAGTAAAGTACATGTACTGTAAAGAAAGTAACTGTGCAAGTTACACTAGAACTATGTGACTCAAGTAGGAGAGTATGATATGCAACCATAAAGTTCATCTATTGCCAGGGACCGTTTTGCCGACGCAGGCAGACCTTGTAGTTTTGCCGACGCAGGCAGACCTTGTAGTTTTGCCGACACAGGCAGACCTTGTAGTTTTGCCGACACAGGCAGACCTTGTAGTTTTGCCGACACAGGCAGACCTTGTAGTTTTGCCGACACAGGCAGACCTTGTAGTTTTGCCAACACAGGCAGACCTTGTAGACACAGACATGCAAGTAGATGAACCCCCGGTCAAAGCTCCCACACTCTCTCTACAATGAGTTACCCCAAACCCCAGTGATGTGTATCATTTACGAGATGTTCCACAAGATGTTCCACGAGATGTTCCACCAGATATTCCACACATAATATTCTACACGATGTTCCACAAGTTACTTGTCAAACCAAGCCAACTGGTTGACTTCCTCATTGAAAACCAGCAAGTAGGATAAAGACAAGTCCAACACCAAAAGATGTTACTTCCGTGCTTTGAGCACGTGGTAGTGTGGTTAGCACACAATTTACCCAAGTTGGTAGTTGTGTGCTACAACCACCAAAGTTGAAAGTTGGCAAAGTAATCTTTGGTAGATTACTTTCATTTTAGTTCTCTAGTTTGGTTCAAGTTAAATAGCCGTTGGAGGCCATAGTGGTGTCACAAGTTCATCCAAGCACAGTAACCTAGGTTTCTAAATTTAGAATATATCGTGACTTACATTATAGAGCTCGTCGTGGCAAGACGAGATTTGAGCTAGAGAAGCTGGTGCACGAGGATTGGTACCTGCAATCACAAAAATAGTTGGTTAATGAATTCACTCATTCTCTATTTAATTAACTCGATCGTTCTGATTTTTAAAACTAATTGAAACGTTGTCGAAAAGAGTTCTAAATTTTTATATAGGCTAGATATGATGAAAATAATTTTACTGAAGGAGGAAATATTTTTCTAAAGCTTATAGTAATTTTTAGAAATTTTAAAATATCAAAAACAATTTAAAAACTATTTTTCAATTAGTAACGTATTTATTCAGGAATTTATTCTGGGTGCAATCTATATCGAAAAGTTGCAAATGAGGTGTCAAAACGACCGTCTCAAAGAGTATTAGGACATATATTTTTCTCACATATTATCTTACGTGAAAATAACAAGTTACGGATTTTTAAACGAAAATCACGTATTTAACTTTTCGGGTTAAAAATTAATTCTGGAAAAAGTAAGCGTCCGATTGAGATGAAACTAGCGCCATTGGGTCCAGAATGTCATTTCTGATTTTCTGGAGCTAGTCACTCATTTTTCTGAGGCTTATATTTTAAGTTATGGATTTAAAACCATAAAACCCTATTTAATAATTAATAAAATACTGAAAATACGAAACAAACTCGTAATTACGAGTTTGCCATCGAAGTTATATCGTCGCTCTCCGTTCTCCTTCGTGTGCAAGCGGCGACGGGGGGGGCTTCAGATGCGTGGCCGCACGGCGGCGGAGGGCGGCAGTCGGGAGAGGAGCTCGCGGCGGAGGCGGATCTCTCAGGCGGTGGTCGGAGCATGGGAGGAGCGTGCGGCGGCGGGTTTCGAGTGCTGCAGCGAGCGGGGGACGTTGCTATCGATGGGCAGTCGGAGCGGGCGAAGTCGGACGGCGGCGTTGTGCGGCGGCCTGTGTGGGGTCATCGCGGCGGCGATGAACGGAGAAGCCGCAGAGGTAGCTGCTTCGGGGGTGTGCTACTGTGGGGAGCGGACGGTGGATGCGGGGTCTCCGTCGGGCGCTGTGGTGGGCTCTCGGGGTGATGAAGGATGGGGGCGGTCGCCGCACGGCGGTCGAGGGCGGGGCACACGGCGGTCAAGCCCGCCGGAGGTGAGGTGCGGGGTGAGGCTGAGAGATCGGGAGAGAGAGTAGAGATAGAGAGAGAGTGTGAAGGAGCGGGCGATGGGTTGGGTTCTTTCGAAAATAAAAGGAGAGAGAGAGAGAGATTGTGTCATGGGTTAATTAAAATGGGAAGGGGGCCAGGTTAGCTTATATAGGGTAAGAGAAATGGCAATTTTGTGATTAATGGGGGTAGGGGTAGATGAGGGGTGTGTGTGGGTTAGCTGAGAGATGAGGGTTAGATGGGGGTAGCTGTGGGTTAGGTTAGGTAGGATAATTAGGAGGTAATTAGGAAGGTAAAACTCCATTAACAAAAGTCATTAGTGAGAATACAAAAGCGAAATTACGAAAATGCCCCTACTAGTAAACGTGTCCGAAAAATTACGAAAACATACCCACGGGATCGTATCGTCATGAGGATCGTGAATACGAAGACCGTTCCAGGGTTTGGGCTACGGGGATACTAGTTTTTGGCCAAAACGTTTAGAAAGCGGGTTTGCGGGTTCTCTATTGAAATGATATCAGAAAATTACGAAATTAATGTGGGGAGCCCTAAATGATCATAGGATGCTACTGCAGAAGTTTAAAATCGTTTTGAAGATGTTTTCATAGAAAATAAATTCATTGAACCAAAACAGCAATATCTGAACATGAATTTTAATCAGATTTTTTAGAGGTATTTGATGAAATCCGATTTTACCAAAATACTCCAAAACTAGTCTGATACTTCAAAATATTTTTATAAGAAATTTTGAAATCAGTTTAAGACTCCTAACAAACCATTATAAAATAGTTCAAAAAAATTTGGAAATAGGTTAAACACGCAAATAGTTGTGTTGAAGAAAACAGGCCGTTACACTACCCTAGGCTTGTGCACTTGTTCTATGCCAACATGGACTACGATCTTGCTAAAAGCCGTTTCATAAAAAAAGTCCTTGACACCAAGCTTTCCATTACAGTCAAATCTCTAGGAGAAGCCCTAGGAATCCCATATTCCGGCATGCTTCTTGATAAAATTGAAATGACTGAAGGAAATATTTTAGAGAGAATGTATTTGCCAGGACGACATTTTCAGACTAAACTGCCATGTAGCGATCTTCTCTATCCGGCAAGAATTTTGGCAAATATATTATCCTATAATATCACTCAAAAATCTGGAATTCATTCGATCTTATTAAAAAAACAAGCCAAATGCATCTATGCCATACTAGGTAACATTCACATCAATTGGGCCAAAGTTATCATGGATTCTATACTTGCTTCAGCTTCTTCAAATAAACCCTCTTCCACTTTAGCTCATGGGCACTATCTCACTATATTGTTTATTAGCTATAATGTGCCTTTGGATCATGAAACCTCTATTCTAGAACCGGCTCGAGTTTTTGATGTTCATGCACTTGGGAGAATGAATCTTCACCATGCCCTTGATGAGATCATCCCTGAAGAAAAACTTGCAGCTGAAGGAGGATCCTCATCCTCTAGGAAAGGTAAGAAAATTGTGGTTTCAGATTCTGAAGAAGAAGAAGAAGGAGAAGAAGAAAAAGGAAGTGAAGAAGAAGAAGAAGAAGAAGCACCGGCGTATATTCTTAAGCTTCAAGAAATGCTTCTAAAGAAGATTGGAAAATTGAAGATCTCACAAGAGAAAGGATTTGAATTTCTCAATCAAAAGGTGGACGACCTCAAGGAGATCGTCGTGAAGAGCAACAAGATAACTGAGGATACGCTTGTTATGATCCTTGAAGAGATCAAGGAACTGAAGAAGAACATCGGTCATCCTTAGCTTCATGAACTTAGCTTCATAAACAATGGTTCTCTTTCAAAACAATGATTCTCTAAAAACTATGTCCTTAAGACTTATGGCTTGTAATAACTTTTATCGTGTGATGCTAGCTATCATGAACTTATCTACTATGCAATACTTTAGTTGTTCCTATGAATTAACATCTCTCTTGCAGGCATATGAAATTGAATTCCTCTCCTAATTATTTTATGTTATGTAAAAATTATTTCTTGTTTTTGTTGATGACAAGGGGGAGAAAAATATATGAAATGCAAAAAATGAAATTATATTGCTAACAGCTTCGATGCAGGGGGAGAACCGCATCAAAGCAGGGGGAGTAAGTATACTTAAATATATTTTCATTTTTAACTTACTTCATTTTTTCATTTGGGTGTCATCATCAAAAAGGGGGAGAGTGATGGAAATTGAATTCCACCCCAAGTGATTTTGATGATGAGCACACCAAATGAAAGCTTAATTGTACTAACTACACTACACTGAAGTGTGCAGAATATGAGAAGTTTTACTTATACTCAAAGGAGCACAAATCTACGCTCAAAGACAAGGACAAACGTGGCTAAGTCAAATGATGAAGTTTAAGCTCAAATAGAACAAGAAGCTCAAGTGAAGCTCGCATCCACTTCATCAAATTGATCAAGCTTCCGAAGACATGTCCTAAGTCTATAGTGAGTGTGTCGTGTCTCTTTAGGGTATTTGTCAAAGCCAAATCATATAGACAAAACACACGCACACAAACAATTTGAAAAATCTTTTTGAAAATCTTTTTATATCTTCAAAAATGTTTTAAAGAGCTTTCTCTATTCATCCTATAACTTCCGTAGTGAAACTCCACACACCCTGGAGTTAACTACCTGTCTGACTAGAAGTGTTGCAGGAAAAACTCCTCTGGGAGTCGACTACCAACAGTAGGGAGTCGACTACCAGCTGAGATTCAAGATTTCCTGAAACACTCTGGGAGTCGACTACAACCAGTAGGAAGTCGACTACCAGCTGTAAAATTCTGACGTTTTGATTTGAATTTTGAAAATTCGTTGAGTGATTTTCTCCGAGATTTTTGGGACAAAAGTCAAAGAAAATTTGAATTTCAAATCTCAGAATTTTCCCTATAAATAAGAGCTAATTTCATTTGAGAAAACACAACATTGAAAAATCAAATCTCTCGTGCAAACGCTCTTCAATTCAAAAGCTCTCATTCTCTCTAGCCAATTCTATTTTTATTGTGATCTTGCAAAATTCTGTTATTATTTTTTTTAAAGATCATACTCTCGTTTTATTGGCTAAACGTTTTTAAAAATCCTTATTGCTATTCTCTTTATTTTTGTTTAAAGGATTTTTTGAAAAGCATTAGATCTAGATCACAAAGAATTCTCTCGTATCTTTGTGTGATCTAGACTCTTATTCTATCAAGCCACTACACAATTTTGTCTATCATTGATTGGCTATAGAATCGGGTGTAAAAACCAATCTCCATCAATTTATTGTGGTGTATTGGATATAAGTTTCATTGTGTTGTTGTTGGAACACTAGACAAGTCTAGGTGTTGCCAGTCGGAAATCCTGGTTGAGACTAGGTCGTTGGAAATCCTAACGAGTGAAGTTAGGTAATTGTATTTGCCAAGGCAGATAGTGGAAAATCTCGTACCGGATTGGTCAGGGACTGGACGTACCCAGGGTTGTGGGGAACCAGGATAAAATTGCTTGTCTCTGCGTTTGTTTTTCTGTGATTGTTTATATTTCTCGTACAAGCATTTTTCATTTGCTAATCTTACTTCTTTGTAATTCCTTGTTGATTTATTATTGCAAAGATTATTTATTTAATTCCGCTGTGTAAAGATCTCTCTGTAAAGATTTATATCCGATTGTAATCTTTTCTCTATCATATTTGTAAGATTACTTTGTTGATTAAGAACCAAGCGTAGATCACTCTACTTGGCTTCTTAGGCAACATTAGAAGGATTTTATTTTGTGCTAATCTTAACGATAGAAAAAGTATACTATTTGCACAACACTATTCAACCCCCCTTCTAGTGTTGTTTGCCATCCACAGGATCCAACATTACTTGCCTTCAATATCCTCTTATATATCGTATCTTATCTCTAGGATTGTCTTAGAAGCCATTATGAAGTTTTCCATAGCTTACCGCTTCTTAGTTTGACTTTCCGTGCATCTTAGTTGGTTCAAGTAGAAAGACCAACCGACTAGATGTCGATCTAATCGGTTGGAAATCCTTCTTGAACCGACTAGTCTTACTTGTGTTTTTCAGCTGAGTTACTGTTGACCAATTAGTTGGTCCAAGAAGGTTCACCGACCGACTAGTTGTCAAACTAGTCGGTTGATGTTTCTTCTTAGACCGACTAGTTTATCCTCCTTACTTCACTGAATTCTCTGTCAACCTTCTAGTCGGTCCAAGAAGGTTCACCGACCGACTAGTTCACAAACTAATCGGTCAATGATCCTTCTTAGACCGATTAAGCAGCCTTAATTTTCTAGCCGTTGGAGAATTTATTTCGACGACTTTTCTTGATCTGTTTTGATTCTTACCATATGTGTTTGATTCGTTTCAAACAAGGAAATTTGTCTATTATCTGTGGGATTTCAGATCTAATTTTCGATCATTCGATTATCAATTATTAAGAGCTCTCTATCTCGAAAAATCTCTCGCTCACGTTTTTGACCTAAATCCCTTTAAGAGATTTTCAGATCGTGTGAGATAATTCCTCTGAGAAATTGAATCACGATCGTCATCTTCGCCCTATCCATCTCACGCTGTTCATCTTGGTGGTGCTAGGGTTTCGTGCTCAATCTTACTCATTTTCCTACCTCGCCCTAATCCGTAAGTATCTCAAGGCATAGGATTTTGTGGTAAGCAATTTCTATTTCATTAAATCTATTGTTGGTGATTTTCTCTCGGTTTGTGAAAGATATTCGTGATCCCGGTTTGTGGGAGTCACGATTCAAATTGTTGTAGTGATTGATCTTGTAGTTGTTTCTACAAGAAGTCATTTAGTGGAACCTTGAGTTAGTGGATTCTAACTCAAGTAGACGGAAGGGATCCGGGTGTCTGGGACGTAGGATCACCGGGAACAAGTCGGAGAGACTTGGGTGGATCCGAACCCATTACATCGCTTGTTTGCGTTGCTATTGTTCTTGTTGTTATTCTTATTCCGCATAGTTGTTTGTGTTTGCACAATAATTAGGAATTAGACTCTTAATTATTTTAAAGTACTATTCACCCCCCTCTAGTACTTGTGCAGTAGTTACCAGGGCATTACATTTGGTATCAGAGCCAAGTTCATAGCTATGAAAAACAACGATAACAAGGCCGTTCGACCACCTTCCGACTACAGCCCCTACAAGAATCGTGAAGGAGCTTCTTCAGTGATCAAAGGACACTCCTCAACCAGGCCTCCTCACTTCAATGGTACCAATTATGGGTACTGGAAATGTCGGATGGAAACTTTCCTCCAGAGCGCATCACTTTGGAGAGCCACGCTAACGGAGTATGTTGAGCCCACTGAAGAAGACTTCACAAAGTGGACTGCCGCGGAGGTCACCACGGAGGTGAACAATGCCAAGGCAATGAATGCCTTACAATGTGCACTGGAGCCTGAAGACTTCGACAAGATATGCACCTGTAAGAGTGCATATCAGATTTGGAATCAACTCCTTACCCTACACGAGGGCACGAGCAGGGTGGAGAAAGCACACATGTGCTTCATGGCAAGGGAGCAACATGATCAAGAGACCGCTTCAGATGAAAGCGAGGATGAAGGTGAAGAGGTAACTATGGATGAACTTAGATTAGCTAATGAACAAATTTGGTCTAAGTATTCTAAGTTGGTAAATAGATACACTAAGATTAAAGATGAGCTAACTAGTCTCCAAACCTCACCTAAACCTGTCATCACCAACAACGACACCGTTGTTGAAGCCTTGAGAACTGAGATTGTAAATCTCAAATCTCAACTTGAGCATGTTAACATTGAGAATTCGGATGAACACGAGATAGCGGATTTGACCTCTCAAAACTCAACTTTGAGTATTGAGAATGAGAATCTCAAGTCTCATGTTTGTGAACTCACAACACAAGTGTCCACGTTGGATGCTACAATACTTTCTCTCACTGAGAAGTATGAGTCCACATTGGGCCGAATTGACGAATTCTACAGAGGCAAGGATCATTTGGATAATATTCTGAATGACTTACTTCCGGACATTCATCGTATTGGTTTGGGGTATAAGAAAGAAGATTCATCCAAATCTTCCACTACATTTGTAAGGCCATTTTCCGATGCCTCAACTAGTGGGAGTAAACACCCCATGGGTAGTTCATCTACCAATGGTACTTCCACTAAGTACACATCCCCTTTTGGAAAGAAACCCACTTTGGGTGGACCTCCAAAGAAGGGTCATGCATTTATGTACACCAATACTATGCCACATAGGAACACACCTCCTACCCCACCTGTTCACACTTATGATGATTTCTATGCTCTACGTCCACGAGCACGTGCACACCAAGTGAGACACACTCACGCACGTGTTCCCCCACATGCTTATGTTCACCCACATCATTACTACATGAATTATTACCATCATGCACCGTATCATATGCTGCCACCACCATTTCATCATGTGCCGCATGTTTATCCAAGTCATGCATACACTAGGCCACCTCCTCATAGGCCACATGCACCACGTAGAGATCAACATTTTGTGCATGCAACCACTAGGAAGAGGATACCCAAAATATACACTATTTGGGGTCTTAAAAACACTAGCAATCATGCTAAGGATATGTATGTGCAATCTTATATTCATGATATTATTTTTAATGATGATTATGTTGGGAAATCACGGTCCTCTTGGACTTGGTTTCCAAAGGGTTAGTTTCCGTTGACCCAACATGCTTGGTACCATAAGTTTATATTCATTTTATGGATGCCAAAGCATTTGTGTCAAGAATTGGTTTATTCTTTTGTTTGCATATTAGTCTTAGATGCTCATGTTTGTTAGAAACTTAAATTCATATTGAATTTGATTTCCATTGTTTGATTATTAGTAAATCATTGTGTTTAGGATTTTCATGTCTAGAATATTTAATACTTTTTTATGCAACACATGCTTTGGTTCATATTCATGTTTTGTTGCATGTGATACATGTCATGCTTTTGGATTAATATACATATTTACTTTTGGTACAATTGGTACATGCATGTATATGGTTAAATATTTATCAAGTGACATGATTACATGTATCATAAAAATTGTGTATGATTACATTAGGATATGGGTTACAATTATTTGAATTTAGTATTTTAAATTTGTTGCCTAACCCATAGGATCCAAAAAGGTTTTTGGATACCAAAATTATGTTTTCTAGGTTCAATCCACTTGGGGATACCAACTCTATCAACTCCTTGATTTGCAAAGATTTTCATTCAAATGGAGTTGATGGTGCTTAAGTGATGCACCAAAGTAGGGGGAGCTTAATGTTGTAAGTATATTCTTACATTTGGTATCCATGTGTGTTGGATGCATGTAGATGTCACTTTGTGTTTGAGACTATCTCATGCATATCCTATGTTTGCATATTATGTGTCTTGTATGTCATTCATGTCTATGTAGTTCATGTGTGTCAAATTCTTGACTCATGTGCATTGTGTATTCATAATCCATACTCATATGTTTATTCAAGGATTATTTATAACATGTGGCTTAAAAATTTTCATGTTAGAATTAATGCTCATTTGCATGTTTCACACATGGGACACACTAATATTTATGTTCCACTTCACAAGCGTGCATCCCAACTTCCTACTCATGACACTACACAACCTCTACTTAAGAATCCCAAATCACTATCTTTTGGATTCCTAAGAATGTTTCTAGGCATGATATGAACACACATATAGAATCGTATATTAGGAATGACATATTCTCATGCGACTATATATAAAAATCAAACTCAGTCTTTATTTGATTTCCACCTTGCTAACTCACTCATATTGCACTTCATTGCTTGGGTACCATGCTTGTATGATTACTTTTTGTACCCATATATATGTGAGTTCGTCCACTACTCCCAAGTTTGCATAGTTTGTATGATTTTGTGGGAGTATGACATGTTTGATTGCTATCATGTTATTTTCATTTATATGTCATTGCATTTCATTCATATTATGTTGTGCATGTAGATTGGTTGATTTCTCTAACCCTTGGTGATTTATTATCAATTTCCACCTTCCTATCTTGTTGATATGCCAAAGGGAAAGAGAAATTTGGTTATGAAAATTAATACTTTATGTTTTTCATGCACACTCTTTGTGGTATTATTTTTCATGCCATCCATCAATATGTGTTGTGCCGTGAATGTTTATCTTATGTACATATGCATATTGAACGGGGAATCTTTCTAGCACACACTATTGTATTAGATGTGTGTATTCATAATGTTGTTGCTTGTATAATGTATTGTGATTAAATCATATGCATAGGAATTATTAGTCTAGGTGTATCTAAATTTCTAATGGTTGAGAATTGTTAATTCCTTATATGTATGATTTTCGTGATTATAATAACTCCTATTAATGCATTTCTATTGATGAGTGTTATTTACAATTGGTAAATGATTGGTTATTGGACTACTTGATTTTGTTCCTTAACCTATTGGATCCAAAAAAGAGTTTTTGGATACCACCAATTGTTGAATTGTCAGATTGTTGTGCAAGATGCCTACTCTACACACTCCTTGGTTTACAAATGAAGGATCAATTCAAAGGAAAGGATGGTGCAGTGGAGATGCACACATATAGGGAGAGCTAAATGGTTGTAAGTATGTGTTTAGCACAATTGGTATTTTAATATATTGGATTTGTGTAATATAGCATACTTCTTCATTAGCTCATTCTTGTCACACCCTCATGGAGATTGTTTGTTTATGTGATTACCATGTTCATGTATGTCAATATGTCTATCTAAGAATCCGGTACACCACTCACGTACCAAACACATAGATGTCCGTCACCATTTCCTAGATGATCATGTAGCTAAAAAGGACATCATTTTAGTGTACATTGAAACCCAGAAGCAAATCGCCGATATTTCACGAAACCACTCAAGGAGGATACCTCTGTGCGGTTACGTTGAGAATTGGGGATTATGGGTGAATATGAGATTTAGGATTCATATTTTTATATAATCTTGCATGATAATGAGTTTCATATGTTTTTATTGGATTTGCTGTGATATTCTCTATTCATGCTTGATTTATGACTGGCTTTTCGATTTGCGCGTTGTATTTCTTTGTTTTGTATGTTTTGTATACATTTTGATGTATGATTGGATTGTTTTATGCACCACATAATGTTATTTGATGATGATCAATATTTTTTTGGTAGTCGGGATGTATTGCTTTTGATGTTTATATTTATATATATATATATATATATATATATATATATATATATATATATATATATATATCCATCCTATTGCCTTTCGCATCTGTGTGCACATTGTACTAATATCTCTGATGTTTACTTCATCGCTTGTCGATTCTGTTGACTATATAGCTTTGTTTGAAGGGAAACATGAATTGTTTTCCATGCACTCAATTAGCTAAAAATGTTGATATTGGAGAGTATGTTCCTTTCATCAATACTTGGATTTGATTTTGGTTTTGATGATTTCTCTTTTCAACTATGGTCTCGTTGGCACACTTTGATTTTGTTTTCGATGTTTTTCTTGGTGTCATTTGGGCCGTCGTCGTTTTCTACGTCTCTCTTATTTATAATTTCTTTTAGCCTTGGTTGTTGCCGTTGTTTCCTCCCGCTCTTTTTGGATAATGCCAAAGGTGGAGAGAATTAATAATGACTATGTGCTAAATGATAATTTAAACAATTACCGTGAATCTAATTTCATATGTTAGATTCAGGGGGAGTGAAGATATAAAAATGGATTCTGATCCTATATTTCAAAAAATGGATCATGTGTTTTATACTTTTCTCTTCTGCTTGATGCATATGTATTATTTAATATGGAACTAACGAGTCATCAATGCAGGGGGAGTAATTAAATTTCATTTATATCATTTTTTTGAAAGGTGTAATACCACGTATCCCTATATACGTATATATGTAGGTATTTTTGGGCGTAGATAAGTGCGTATAATTTTTGGGAGTATGAATTATTTTGGTGTAGGAATATTTTTTTAAAAGATTTAAACTCATCATTTGGTATTAGTAAATAGGAGTATTTGGATGAATACTTGTATTTAGGGTGTATATGGTATTTCTTCATGTATTTTTATTTTCTAAATATACAAAAAACTAAATTTTGTAACCATGACAACTCACTAAGTGAGGTGTCATCCTAAGAATTAAAGGGAAAACACATGTCTCTCATCTTGAATTGATGAAGGGTGGAGAGGATTTTGGGGGTACAAAAGTTTACGCAAAAGAAATACAAAACCAAGAAAATTATCAAAATTTCTCACTCTCGCACTTGCTCCCCTAACCAGCCCAAAAATTTCTCCCCTCTTTTCTCCATTGTTTCTTCATTCCTCCAACATAAACTCCATCCCAAAATACCCCCCTTCAACTACTAAGAGCCCAAAAATTTTCCCCACCATTCTAGCTTCAAATTCATCCAAAAATCACCTCAAAAACCCAAACTTTAGAGACCAATTTGGAGCTTGAATAAGGAGGCTAGGAGGCTCTCCATCAAGGACTAAGAAGGGCCAAAGAATTATTTTGGAGGGCTTTTGCAAGGTAGAAATTCTTATCACCTTAGTAGGGTTTAGTTTTATAACTAAGGGTTTAATTAATTAGCAATTTCTTTAGATTTTGTGTAGAAATTAAGTTTTGAAATTCATGCTGAAATTTACACAGAATTGGCTGATACTTTGGTAGATTGCTGCACTTAATTGGCCACGTAGAAATTCATGAAAAAAATATATGTTGTTCATATTAAAGTCCTTAACAACTTTAATTTTTACAAGTTTTGCAAATTCGAACTGAAAAATAGAGTAAAAATTCAGTTTCTAAAACCGGTCTGTTTTTAGACAGTTTTGACACCTTTCAGTAAAATGAGTAGAACTCCATGCACACTTTATAAACTATTATGATCTTGATGCCGTTGGAAAGCTGACTTCAAGATCTTCAACCCATAATTTTCTTAGATTTTAATTCTGTCTGTAACTTGTAGCAAAATGGACTTGAACTGAACTCAGTTTCTGGTTCAGAATTCTGAAATTATACCTGTCAGGAGAAAATCCACCATAAATCACATATGTCAACTGAGTTTATGAAAATTGGTCAGTGAATGGAAAACACCCATATCTACAACTTTCGTGAGGGACCAGAGACTAATTCTGACTGTAGATAGGCTAAAAGTGATGTTCTTTCTGCTGTAACAGTTTTGACAGATTCATTTGCTAATTTTGCTTAGTACTTATCATGGTGTAGTTTTGTTTCAAGTTAAGTTTGTTTGTGCAAATCATGTTCTCAATGACACGCTCTTGATACATGTAATTATGCAGATGCTTCATGAAATATTCGTTATGTTAATAATGTTTAAGTTCAATTTGTTTATGCTTTTGTGCTCACATTAGTATGTTCATAACGATGAGTTTGTGATGATATTCCATGCAATTCTTTAATTGAGATGATGATGATGATGATGATGATGATGATGATGATATTTGTTAAAAGTTGGTTAAAAGTGGTAGTCGAGACCGCTAGATGATTTATTGACAAACGAAGAAATACTTTAAAAACTGAGAGTGATGGTAAGAGTTTGACATCGGGAGCTCAGTCCATTCTAAAATGGGTTAGACTCCGGATGTGGGTTTGGGGGAAACACTGGTAAACTTTAGGATTAAGGAGCAGACGTATGAATTATGATTTCTCGCCCGATGTGTTGCCCCCAGAAGGGGATTTGGAGAGCGCTAGAGAGGCCGCTAGTGTGCTCGTGTCGCACCATAACGGTAACTGATGGTTTGCTCCGTTTGTCCGACAGAAAACCGAGATGAGTCTCGCTCTAGTACCTTGCCCCGTTCGGGTACGGAATTACGAGAGACCCCTCCAGTGCTCGTGTCACTGGTTGAGGTACCATTTTTCACCCACTTTGGGTGAAGTCCGACTCCTTTGCGTCCTGCGGTTTACACGAGTTTCCAAATATGTGAATCAACAACTTAAAGTAATTGTCTTTAATTTATAAATGTTGTTATCTCATGTGTCCTTACTTTTGTTTACTTTAATGCTGCTATCCCATGATAACATGTTCTCATGTTTCCTTTAATATCTGCATTTCGTGATATGGTTTCATATGCATGTTTCATAAGTTCTCATAACTAAGATGTCGCATGTTAGAATGTGATTATTTTTTTACGCACCATGAACCTTAATTGTTAGACCACCCTCTTCTGCATAATCTGTGATAATGTGACACTTATAGTTAGTTGTTTATTTAGGGAGACCAGTTCTAAAACTGGGTCCTACTAGAGTGTTAGGAGTTTCTACTAGGTCACGCGTTGACGTGTCCCTGTTAACTTTTCAGGTTGGGGATAGCGGCTGGAGCCTTAGAGTTGGTGATCGGTTGTAGGATTGGGTGGCGAGGGGTATGATGAGAGACTTGTACTTTTGGTGTTTCTTTTTCGGGTAGACCTTCGTAGCTAGAGTTGTGAGGATGAAATGTTTGTATTGTATAAGTTAGAACTGGACTTGGAGTTGTATAAGATTATCGTTGTCTCAGTGTAGCTTCCCTCTTTTGTATCCCTTGGACCGATGGTGTATGTAAAAGAATGTATCAATGTATCAATAAAATGAAATATTGTACTTTTATTTATTTCTCTGTGTTATATCTTTGATGGAGTTTTACTTGTGCTTCCCAGCACGTGCGCAGTGGCCTGCGGAGTTTTCTGTTCCGAGCAATACTTCTCTTCTCTCTCCTCGTTTTTTTCACACCAGTAGTTTCGGGAATACCTAATACTGATTCGTACTTATCGGGTATCCTGGGAACCGGGTCGTGACAAAAGGTAAGTATGAATCTTTATTAATTACGTATCGACAGGAATATACAATAGGCTTCCGCTAATGGCATCAAGAATAACAGAGAGGGGATAGAGCACAAGCGCCGTCACCCTCTACCATTTTCCCAAGACCCCCCCAGCGTAAGCTTAAACATAAACAATGAACAATAAGCATTCAGCAATTAGTTCCTCATACAAAGATCAACCGTTATCCCGAAAATCCCACTTATCAAAAGCTTCTTTTGATTCAGCGCCATCGGGGTCTTGGTCTTTCATAGCAATCCTAATATCTGCAGAGATGTCTTCAAAGAGGCTGATCTTGCATCTTTTAACTTTGTCAAAGATCCTTTTATTTCTCTCGCGCCATATGTGCCACACCATGACAGAGAGGGACGGCTTCGCTAAGCGGCTCAGGGCGCCCTTATGACCGAAATTGCTTATATCATTATTATTGATTTATATTTATGTTGGTTTGTCATCACCAAAAAGGGGGAGAATGTTGAGTATTGATTCCCCTTATTTGGTTTTGATGATGAACAAACATAAATATTGGGTACTAATTATCTTTGAGCGCAGTTATGAAGATCGTCGCCAAACTACTGTGTAGATCTCAAGCGACGTTCCAAGACTTCTATAGAGTGCGTGAACGATGTGCCTGAAGCTTCATTGAAGCTCAGGGTGTATTATTGAAGTCGAGGGATTCAGAATCTTCATATTGAAGCTTTTGAAGACGGTGTGTATTGTTTATTTTCATTATCTTCTAGAATGTTAAGCCATGAGTATTACTTGCCTTCAATATCCTCTTATATATCGTATCCTATCTCTAGGATTATCTTAGAAGCCATTAGGAAATTTTCCATAGCTTACCGCTTCTTAGTTTGACTTTCCGTGCATCTTAGTTGGTTCAAGTAGAAAGACCAACCGACTAGATGTCAATCTAATCGGTTGGAAATCCTTCTTGAACCGACTAGTCTTACTTGTGTTTTTCAGCTGAGTTACTATTGACCAATTAGTCGGTCCAAGAAGGTTCACCGACCGACTAATTGTCAAACTAGTCGATTGATGTTTCTTCTTATACCGACTAGTTTATCCTCCTTACTTCACTGAATTCTCTGTCAACCTTCTAGTCGGTCCAAGAAGGTTCACCGACCGACTAGTTCACAAACTAATCGGTCAGTGATCCTTCTTAGACCGATTAAGCAGCCTTAATTTTCCAGCTGTCGGAGAATTTATTTCCACGAATTTTCTTGATCTGTTTTGATTCTTTCCATATGTGTTTGATTCATTTCAAACAAGGAAATTTGTCTATTATCTGTGGGATTTCAGATCTAATTTTCGATCATTCGATTATCAATTATTAAGAGCTCTCTATCTCGAAACATATCTCGCTCACGTTTTTGACCTAAATCCCTTCAAGAGATTTTCAGATCGTGTGAGATCATTCCTCTGAGAAATTGAATCACGATCGTCATCTTCGCCCTAGCCATCTCACGCTGTTCATCTTGGTGGTGCTAAGGTTTCGTGCTCACTCTTACTCATCTTCCTACCTTGCCCTAATCCGTAAGTATCTCAAGGCATATGATTTTGTGGTAAGCAATTTCTATTTCATTAAATCTATTGTTGGTGATTTTCTCTCGGTTTGTGAGAGATATTCGTGATCCTGGTTTGTGGGAGTTACGATTCAAATTGTTGTAGTGTTTGATCTTGTAGTTGTTTCTACAAGAAGTCATTTAGTGGAACCTTGAGTTAGTGGATTCTAATTCAAGTAGCCGGAAGGGATCCGGGTGTCTAGGACGTAGGATCACCGGGAACAAGTCGGGGAGACTTGGGTGGATCCGAACCCATTACATCGCTTGTTTGCGTTGCTATTGTTCTTGTTGTTATTCTTATTCCGCATAGTTGTTTGTGTTTGCACAATAATTAGGAATTAGACTCTTAATTATTTTAAAGTACTATTCACCCCCCTCTAGTACTTGTGCAGTAGCTACCAGGGCATTACATGCCTGGGTGCTGCCGGGGGGCTGCCACCGAACCCAAACAATTGGGTTCAGGTGAGCAGCAGCAAGGGGAGGAGAGAACAATAAATTTTGTTTTAGCCCAATATTTTGTCCAAATTGTTTTTAGGTCCAAATTTTTGCATAAAGTCCCAAAGTATGGTTCTGTTTGCAAACAAAATTTACAACTTGATACCAATGTTATGTGTTGCCTACATAAGAGCTGAATTCTGCAAATTTGCAGACAGACCCCTATTCTTCTAGGATTTTTCAGAAGACTTATGGACTTTCTAAAAACATTGTAGAAAGGCCCTTCATTAAAAAAAATAAATGTGTGTACAATAGTATGAACCTTGATGAAACAATACTAAGAATCAAATTGTTATTATTCTAGGTATCATACGTCGTGGGTCACGAAAACGCTTTTAGTTGACCGCTATAAGGTGAGTGCAAATTTTCTCTCTAAAATAGTTTTTTTTGTTCATATGCAAAATCGATGATTTTCATGGATTATCCTACCAGAAGAAAAAACGATTTGTTATTGTTATTTCACATTGTGCATGTGATGTTTGCTCTAATTATAGTGATTTATTTCCATAACTATTTTAAATGAAGACTTCACAAAAAAATGATGTTGATAAAAAATACGTCGAGAATTGATTTATTTATTTTCAGACCCTCAAAGTCCACTATGGAATGAACTGTTTAATATACGAGCCTGTCATATGGTATTAAGTGTACCTGTTTAAATATTGGCCTTCAGTCAAATATTGAGAGCTAAGTGCCACACCATACGAATGGTGGGGGCTACCTCTAGAGTCTCATTTTCATACATGTGAATTGGTCTTTGTGTAACTTATGACAAGGATTGGTACACTGTCCCCGGACGACTAATGATTGATTTATTTGTTTACTGATGCCTTGCGCATTCCCATGCTACTGGGCCATAATTCGTAGCCTTAGTTGGACATTTGATAGGGTTTAAAAAAGAAAAGAAAAGAATTTTATCGTTCATCTGGTCTTGCACTTTTCATGTATCTGGACACGTCATAAAAATGTCATTGGCATATGAGACACCCTCTCATATGGCGTATGATACCCATTAATCCATATATATATATACATACATATACATATACATATACATATACATATACATATACATATACATATACATATACATATACATATACATATACATATACATATACATATACATATACATATACATATACATATACATATACATATACATATACATATATATATATTATAAAAGAGGGATGTTATCAAGAGAAATTGGATAAGAGATATTGGAAAAGAGAAATTGGATAAGAGATATTGGACAAGAGAAATTGGATAAGAGATATCTATATTATAAAAGAGGGATGTTATCAAGAGAAATTGGATAAGAGATATTGGACAAGAGAAATTGGATAAGAGATATCTATATTATAAGAGATGGATGTTATCAAGAGAAATTGGATAAGAGATATCTATATTATAAAAGAGGGATGTTATCAAGAGAAATTGGATAAGAGATATTGGAAAAGAGAAATTGGATAAGAGATATCTATATTATAAAAGAGGGATGTTATCAAGAGAAATTGGATAAGAGATATTGGACAAGAGAAATTGGATAAGAGATATCTATATTATAAAAGAGGGATGTTATCAAGAGAAATTGGATAAGAGATATTGGACAAGAGAAATTGGATAAGAGATATCTATATTATAAAAGAGGGATGTTATCAAGAGAAATTGGATAAGAGATATTGAACAAGAGAAATTGGATAAGAGATATCTATATTATAAAAGAGGGATGTTATCAAGAGAAATTGAATAAGAGATATTGGACAAGAGAAATTGGATAAGAGATATATATATTATAAGAGATGGATGTTATCAAGAGAGATTGGATAAGAGATATCTATATTATAAAAGAGGGATGTTATCAAGAGAAATTGGATTAAGAGATATTGGAAAAGAGAAATTGGATAAGAGATATCTATATTATAAAAGAGGGATGTTATCAAGAGAAATTGGATAAGAGATATTGGACATGAGAAATTGGATAAGAGATATCTATATTATAAAAGAGGGATGTTATCAAGAGAAATTGGATAAGAGATATTGGACAAGAGAAATTGGATAAGAGATATCTATATTATAAGAGAGGGATGTTATCAAGAGAGATTGGATAAGAGATATCTATATTATAAAAGAGGGATGTTATCAAGAGAAATTGGATAAGAGATATTGGAAAAGAGATATTGGATAAGAGATATCTATATATAAAAGAGGGATGTTATCAAGAGAAATTGGATAAGAGATATTGGACATGAGAAATTGGATAAGAGATATCTATATTATAAAAGAGGGATGTTATCAAGAGAAATTGGATTAGAGATATTGGAAAAGATAAATTGGATAAGAGATATCTATATTATAAAAGAGGGATGTTATCAAGAGAAATTGAATAAGAGATATTGGACAATAGAAATTGGATAAGAGTGATGTTGTCAAGAGAAATTGGATAAGAGATATCTATATTACAAACGAGAGATATTATCAAGAGAAATTGGATAAGAGATATTGGACAAGAGAAATTGGATAAGGGATATCTATTATATAAAAGACGGATGTTATCAAGAGAAATTGATAAGAGAATTTGGACATGAGAAATTGGATAAGAGAATTTGGATATCTATTATATAAAACATGGAAATTGAATAAGAGAAAATATAAGAGATGAGATTTTGAGGGATAAAAGAGGAGGTTGGGAATTTTGCACATACAACCCCGGTTTTTGTATTTTTGCCTATGGACCCTCCCCACACACACACCCACACTTTTTATTCTCACCCCTTCCGGCCATTTTCTTTCCAGTTCTATGAAGATTTTGAATCTTATCCTACTAGGACAAAGCTTTGTCCTAAGTGGCAAGTTTGTCCTTGGTGGTAATGACAATTTTGGGGGGACTTAAATTTTGGGGGAAAACTTAAATTTGGGGGGAAACTTGAAATTTTGTGGGAAAACTTGAAATTTGGGGGAACTTGAAATTTGTGGGGTAGAAAAACTCAGCCATTAAATAAACCGTGCCCTATGGGCACGGGTAATGACTAGTCTATATTATAAAAGAGGGATGTTATCAAGAGAAATTGGATAAGAGATATTGGACAAGAGAAATTGGATAAGAGATATCTATATTATAAAAGAGGGATGTTATCAAGAGAAATTGGATAAGAGATATTGAACAAGAGAAATTGGATAAGAGATATCTATATTATAAAAGAGGGATGTTATCAAGAGAAATTGAATAAGAGATATTGGACAAGAGAAATTGGATAAGAGATATATATATTATAAGAGATGGATGTTATCAAGAGAGATTGGATAAGAGATATCTATATTATAAAAGAGGGATGTTATCAAGAGAAATTGGATAAGAGATATTGGAAAAGAGAAATTGGATAAGAGATATCTATATTATAAAAGAGGGATGTTATCAAGAGAAATTGGATAAGAGATATTGGACATGAGAAATTGGATAAGAGATATCTATATTATAAAAGAGGGATGTTATCAAGAGAAATTGGATAAGAGATATTGGACAAGAGAAATTGGATAAGAGATATCTATATTATAAGAGAGGGATGTTATCAAGAGAGATTGGATAAGAGATATCTATATTATAAAAGAGGGATGTTATCAAGAGAAATTGGATAAGAGATATTGGAAAAGAGATATTGGATAAGAGATATCTATATATAAAAGAGGGATGTTATCAAGAGAAATTGGATAAGAGATATTGGACATGAGAAATTGGATAAGAGATATCTATATTATAAAAGAGGGATGTTATCAAGAGAAATTGGATTAGAGATATTGGAAAAGATAAATTGGATAAGAGATATCTATATTATAAAAGAGGGATGTTATCAAGAGAAATTGAATAAGAGATATTGGACAATAGAAATTGGATAAGAGTGATGTTGTCAAGAGAAATTGGATAAGAGATATCTATATTACAAACGAGAGATATTATCAAGAGAAATTGGATAAGAGATATTGGACAAGAGAAATTGGATAAGGGATATCTATTATATAAAAGACGGATGTTATCAAGAGAAATTGATAAGAGAATTTGGACATGAGAAATTGGATAAGAGAATTTGGATATCTATTATATAAAACATGGAAATTGAATAAGAGAAAATATAAGAGATGAGATTTTGAGGGATAAAAGAGGAGGTTAGGAATTTTGCACATACAACCCCGGTTTTTGTATTTTTGCCTATGGACCCTCCCCACACACACACCCACACTTTTTATTCTCACCCCTTCCCGGCCATTTTCTTTCCAGTTCTATGAAGATTTTGAATCTTATCCTACTAGGACAAAGCTTTGTCCTAAGTGGCAAGTTTGTCCTTGGTGGTAATGACAATTTTGGGGGGACTTAAATTTTGGGGGAAAACTTAAATTTGGGGGGAAACTTGAAATTTTGTGGGAAAACTTGAAATTTGGGGGAACTTGAAATTTGTGGGGTAGAAAAACTCAGCCATTAAATAAACCGTGCCCTATGGGCACGGGTAATGACTAGTATATATATATATATACATATATATATATATACATATATATACATATATATATATATATATGTTTACCAAATTTATTAGTGAGAGATTGTGTACTCACTAAGCCGTGTAGCTTACCCCATGGTTTTTTTAAAACCATTTCAGATGTAATTTAACCTGCCCATCAGTGCTGGGAGGAGCAACAAAAGTTGGCACCAAGTGGAGTTTGAAATTTTTGTGCTACGTACTCTAGGATGCCAGATGGAGATGTTTTGTTTTGTTTTGTTTTGTTTTAGAACTCCTTATTGTATGATGTACTTGGCTAGACATCTGTGATGTATTATATTTTGCTCTGGGCTTCTTAGAGAAGCTTTCTGGATCCTATGTAGTTGGATGTATATCATGTAATGACTACTTAGGCTTGGCACGTGTACGGGTTCATCCTCGTATGCGCGTCGCCGTTGTAATGCACCCCTGTTGATAAGCTATTTAAGTCTTCCGCTACGTGATTTGGGACGTTACAGAGGTCGACTCCATCTTTAGTGTATTTGCATTACATAAAAGTAGCCCAAAGAGAATCAGAATGCATGAATCTCCAAAAAAAGACGAATCCATGCATCTTTGCCGTTGATTGCTAGTCTATGAAGTCCGAGCCCACCCTCATTTTTAGGACGCATATATGATTTCAACTACATACATGAAGCTTGTTATTCCAAAGGAAAGAGGCACATATCTTCTCAATGGTCCGCAGAACAGAAGAAGTCAGATTGAAAGAGAGACTCTAATAGGAAATCGGGTTATATATAACTGATCGAATTAACTCCACTCTACCTACCATCGATTACTGCTGGGATGTCCAGCCTTCCAGATACTTTCGGCACTTATCTATACGTGGAGAGAAATGCCTTGCCTTTAGATATGAAGTAGATAGAGGAAGACCCATGTAGTGAATTAGGAAAGAACCAAGAGGCACACCAATAACGGCTGCAATCTCATGAGGGATAGAGCACCCCTTGCTGCAAAAACCTTTCTTTTTTCTTTATTAATCTGTAAGCCTGCTTTATAGTTCATTGAGATAAAAAGGCTATTCAAAATTTTTGCAGACTTCAAATCTCCATGACAAAAAATTAGTAGGTCATCAGCAAACAAAAGATGAGACGGAGTCAATATAGGGTATCTCTTCATAGGTTTAACCAAACCATCAAGCAAAACCAAGTCCATCATAATAGAGAAATATTCTATAACCAATACAAACAGATAATGAGAAAGTGGATCACCTTGCCTCATACCTCAATTGCTAAAGAAAAATCCAAACGACGATCCATTAATAAGCACTGAAAAAGTATGACTGGATATGCATTCTCTAATCCAATCTATCCAGAGAGTAGTGAAGCATATGCGATGCATCATAAAATAGATGAATTCCCTATTGACAGATTCAAAGACTTTTTGTATGTCTACCTTAAGGAACAAACAGCTTCCAAGAGGTTTATTAAAATCTATGACGAGTTCATGGGCCAGTAATGAACAATCACTGATGAGTCGACCCTTCAGAAAAGCAGACTGATGCGCAGATATAAGCTCGGAAATAACCTTTTGGAGTCTATTGCAAAGAACTTTAGAAATAATCTTATAAAGTATGTTGCAATAAGTAATAGGCATGTAGTCATTCAGAGTAGAGGATGAATTTGTTTTTGGCACTAGGCAAAGGAAGATATGATTGATTTCACTTAAAATTCTCCCAGATGTAAAGAAGGATTTCACAGCTTTTATCACTTCACTGCCCACAATATCCCAGTTTGATTGAAAGAAGAAAGCATTGTAGCCATCTGGTCCTGGTGCCTTATCAGCTCCCAATTGAAAAACCACTGCCTTAATTTTCTCAGAGGAAACCAGTTACATAAGCCAAGCAGCAGCAGCCTCAGACAACTGCGTCTTAATTAACCGAAATGTAGGAGGAAATATTCCAATATTCTATCTGATTGAAAAGATTGTTGTAATAGGAAGGAGCCGTGGTACGAATATCTGCACTGCAATCTATAGGTGTGTTGTTAGAATTAAATAAATGGGACAAGGAATTTTTTGAATACCTGGCTTTGGTAGCTGTGAAAAAGAAAAATGTGTTCTTGTCCCCCTTAATCAGCCAAGAAATTCTACTCCTTTATCTCTATTTAGATTCCTCCATCTGTAACCATTGATCCAATTCAACACTTAACTGGCCTAAATGGTTATTGCTAGTGATTCGGAGTGAAAAGTGTATATTTATACCCCATAACTACCCTCATTTTGTGCTAATGATTTGGCTTAATCTTGCTCTTTTGGGTATATTTTCACTTTATGTTTCATTTTAGGGCTTACTCTCATTCTTGGCACAAAATATGGGTTTTATCGTCTTTATTGGCTTCCTGATATTTTTCATCTGCTCCTGGTATTATTGTGATCATATTGTCAATTTTTTAGAATTATTTGAGCAATGTATTATTTTATATGATTATTGGAAGTCAATATTGTGTTTAATAGTCATTATATTCATTTCGTAATCAAATGGACTAATTTCTCCTTCTTATATTTTTCAGGTACTCCTGGGGGTCTTGGGGATTTTTCAGATTTTTCTGAAAATTTTTCGAGATTTCTGGGTATTTTTGGTGGATTTTTGGGGGTTTAAAAGCAGAAAAAAGATTTTAAAGGGGCACCACGTGGCGCGATCTGGAGGCGCCATGTGGCGCCATCTGCGCCCTCCACCAGAGCGGGCCGCCGCTGGATAGTTTTTAAAAAATAAAAAAAATAAAAAACAAACTTAAGCCTGCAGCCCTTTCTTGGAGCGGGCCGCTGCATTTATAATTATAAAAAAATAAAAAAAAACAGCCGCGCACGCGCTCGGGCGGGCCCAGCGGCCGGCCTGCCCTGCAAAAACAAGAAGCGGGGGGCACGCGGCCCGCGCGTGCCCCCTGAAAGCGGGCGCCTCAGGCGCCCGCGGGTCGGGCGCCCCACGCGCCCAACCCGCAAGTCCGCAATGCCCAATTTCTTGATGTATTTCGGCCTGAGCGAAAGGGGGGAGGCTAGTTCGTTTTTTTTTTTGACAGATTTGGGGTTTTTTGAAGCCTTTCTTCTTCCCTAAAAGCTAGGGTTAGGGTTGGAAGCCATGGAGATGATGGAGAAGCTTGGAGGAGGTGCCCATGTGAGAGGGAAGCCTCATTACTTGAGAGATTGGTGATCTCTTTCCTCTCTTTTTGTGTAATTTTTGCATTTCTCTTTTGTATTGAACCTTGGATGAATTTGTCTATGAATTCCATCTTGTTTGGTAAGATTGAGTAGTGTGATTGGTGTGGGTTGTGATTCATGATGATGGGTTGTTAATATTAGTTCTAATTGCATCTTGCTTACTTTCATGCTAATGTTGGGTTATTAGTAGGGCACATTTTAATTGGCTAAGACCAAAGTGGGCACTCTTTGAGAAGAGACCATGTTTAAATTTGATTAGTGCCATGATGATACATCCATCCCTATTGCTAATTGTTGTGTTCTTTAATGCTAAATTTTCCGATTGAGTGTCCTTAGCCGGATGATCAATTGAGTTATATTCGGGTAATTAGAGCTTAATTAACACCAATCTTAGTGAACCCACAACCCATACTCCTCGCCCTGCTATCCTAAATCCCTATCTGGTTCTCTAACCCTACCCACTTAGGTTAGGATTGTTGATTCACCACACGTTTTTCCACTCATCCACCGTTAGTTGAGATTGTTGCATCACACTATTATTTTTCTTTGCCGATCAATTTTGCGAGTGTAGAACGACTTGTCCCCGTGATCCGACCCGGTACTCACCGGTTATTTATAAATATATTGCATTGACGCTCCCACGCTTGGGAGTGGAAGGCGTGCCCTTGCACGTTTTTCGGTTCAATCAGCTAGCTAGTCGTGGATATTCCCCTTGTTTTCTAGAATCTCAGTTTGCTTCCTTCGTATATCTTTAATATGCGAGGCTGGGTCATCAAGAGAACCATGGGCCCAAGTTATGAGATGGTATTTTAGCATCTTGAGTTTAGAGACTACATGGAATTATGGGACACCATACGGATGAGCACTACATGCTGTAAGCAAAATATTTTAAAGATCTGGGGAGGGGGTCCAATAATTAAAGAATCTGAAAGGTTTGGTGCTTGACACAAGTCTCTCTCCCAACTATAAGAGCATATGCGAGTGATCACTAAAAGAGGGAGGCAAATAGCGATAATATGAAGATGACAAAAAATCGATCCAAGGAGTATTACAAAGAGTCCCATCCAGCCTAAAAAATACGAGTACAAAAGAAACGACGATGGGCGATTCGAAGTCACCCACTTCTAGGGTTTTTCGATCATCTTCTCTGACGGGATTCGGTCGCCCACTTGACCATGATGACTTGGTGATTGTTGGAAATAATAGGCTCTCAAAAGCCTTTGTTTCATTCCCACTATTCTTTTAGTCACACATTCCTTGGGCAATTTGCCTTGGAAGAGTTTATTAGAGGAGTTGTAGAGACTTGGGGTGTGCCCCAAGGGGTACGACTCTTTTGTGAACATGTGAGGACACACATAAACCACCACACGCACGCACTGCGCCGCGCCGTGTTGTGTTGCGCCTTCCTTTTTTGGATGGCGCGACTTTCCTTTTTAGGCCCCAAGCAGATTCATTGCGTTAATGACTTTGACTGAGCCATTAACTTTCCATGTTTATTGTGTCCATTAAATCTGTTGTTTATTGCAATTCTTTATTACGTGTTAATGAAGACCTTTTGCATTCCATTCATTGCAGCTCTTTATTGCACAACCATTTGAAATTCTGTAACAGCTTTTGTTGCCTCATATAAATTTATATGGCATCATTCCTGATAGAGGTACGATGTATTTTCATTCTCTCTTAATCTCCCGCTCCTGGGTACTGTTGTGCAATCTCCAAAGCTTCTGGCCGCGAGTGGACGCATTCAGGGGCTGCTGTGTTAACCTTGGGGAGCAACCGGCAGTTCTGATTACCACCGAGGTCGGGCCGTAATTATTTTTAAGGCAGTGGTCAATCCACGGCACAACGTTTCATTCCTGATAAGTTCTTTCTACCTTCGATCTTTCTACGCTTGAGCCATAGTCAATTTCGATTTTTTAATCTTATAATTTGAAAACAATTAATCCGGTTTTATACTGTGGCTACCATTACATCTGGCAATGAGAAAGAGAAAGAGAATGCAAAAATAAATAAATTATATTTTCTTAAAGAATGTCAAGAATTTCGATTTTTGGAGTTTGGTTTTGGATTCGAGGGGTTCCGACATACACAAAGGCATGGCCTTTCTATTTGGATCGAGCAGCCACATCCGTTGATCGGTTAGGCGGCCTGGTTCTGACGATTTTCTTCGGTGATTGGTATATTACTCTAACTTTAGTTCTTTTAAGATTTGATCTACTTATTTGGTCTGAAATATTGCGAGTTCTTGTGGAAATTGTTTGAATAAATTTTGTATGCAATCGTATTGTTGGATCTTGTTTTTCTATGCCAAGATGATTATTTTTTGATATGTTCTCATTACAACCTTCATCTAATCCACTGCACATGCTATGCATGTGCAAAACCAGTTGATTCTTTCAGCCCCTATGTATCTTTTCATGTATTCTTGAATGGGCATCCAATTGCTATCTAAAGAGAAATGCAACTATATCTAGATTCATTTGTATGTGATAGAAAATGTTGATGTACTAATACTTCCAGTTATTATTTGCAGCATGCTACCCAATTCTTATAGCATTGATACAGCCAATTTCATTGGTTGCACATTACACACATATCCTGTTATGGATACATGTATATGGTTTTCTTTTTTCCTTTCATGTAATGATTTATGTATACAATTTGTTTCTTTTCTGCCATAGATTAAGGGCTATACTATGTATTTTGATTGGGCCATGTTACTATTGAAATTTTTGGCCAGGTCTCTGATTTATTCATGAGTAGCAAGCCCATGTTAAGAATGTTCTGACTTGTTCCTTAGCATGAATATTAACAATACCCGTATAAGCAAGCACATGCAAGACTACATGTAGCTGATGATTTCAGCACATGTCCATGTTTTGAGAAAATTATGGTCATGTCCCTGTCGCATGAAATGGATGACATAGGTCACCAACCCTTGATATAAAATTGTAGTCAGTTAATATAGAATGTTGAAATAAAAACTAAGGTCTTCTTGCATCTGTTATACTGTTCATGTTTGTCTGCATACCATGAAATATATGCATTACTAATAGAGGCATTTTTATTTTGAATTTGTGATCATGAATTGAAAGTGGCAAATGTATTGTAGCAATTAGTCATATCGAACTTTTGATAAAGGTACATGCCAAATCGATCATGCATGAGTTGGTTTTGAAAGGGATTGCTGCTTATCATCTTTGTTTGAATGATATGAATATATAAAAATGAAAGGATCAGACATAAAAAATTAAGAGGAGATGGTTGGATGTCACGACCCGCTTCCCTAAAATGGAGGCGAGACGTGAAAAGATCCGCACTGGAGTGGAGCGGTGAAGCCCCAAACCCGATAAGCGTCAAATTAGTATAAGCAGGCCCCTGTAATTGCAATCGAAACAACAACAATAATAATATGAGACGGATAAGAAACACCAATCCCAAAGTTTGTCCACAAAATATTCAACATCACAGAAAAGCCACCAGGCTAAAAAGAAAGAGTCTAAGGGCCCAGAACAAGGCCAAACAAAAGCAACGACATAAATAAGTATAGGTGCCACGCACCGATAACAAATAACTGTCTAACAAAAGTAAAACACAACGGAGACACTAGGACTGGTCCCCAGTGTCCACGTACTCCCCGTCCAACACGGGCGCAAGCTCGGCGTCCGCAAACACCTCACCCTCAGCTGGAAACTCAGGCTCAAGGTCTAACATGCGTCACCCAAAAGAGAAAGGGGCACATGTCAGCAAGTCTAAAAAGACTTGGGCAAGGAAACTGTAAGTGACTAACAACCTAGCATTTAATTGTTAAACAATGGCATGACAGTTGAATATGATGCAACAGTTTAAAAGAGTGACAAGCATGCACGGTGTAGCAAAAGCTACCAATTCACTAATCACTTTTCACTTATCACTTATCACTTAACACTTAACACTTAACACTTAACACTTAACACTTAGTGCATAGAGAGTCCACTTACTGGCCAGCTCGTTTATCTCTATCACTATCAATCACTTAAACACTAGAGATTTCACCTGCTGGCCGGAGTGGCGGATCAAGCCACTCGGGCTCAGTCCGCTTATCTCTTACCCCACCCACATGTGTCTAGCGTTGGGGTTTCCAACTCATTATGCTCGCTTCTGGTCACGAGCCAGGAAAATAAGTGTGTGTTGACTTCCGAGCATTGGGGTTAGCAACTACAGGGCTCGCTTCTGGAACACGAGCCAGGAAACATGGGATTGTAGCGTGTGCTACGCAATCACGATAAATAATCACTATGCAATGCCATGAACAGATAATTGAGTACCGTTAATGGAATTTAAACGTGACATATGAGCATGATGAGGGTGACGGACCAAGCTTCGTTGTCAAGCTAGGTCAATGGCGTCTAAACGGCTATCCTTTCACCGTTTAGTCTCTTTTACGCTAAAACAAGGGAAATGGCCTAAGACATGGCCCAAACCAAGAAATGCAAGTTTCACTTGCCTATCACCGGGGATGACGGTTACGAAAGTTCGTTTCCGCGGATGCTAGCCTACGGGGATTCGCGAGAGGAGGCGGAAGAAACACTCCGGGGAACCCTAGGACCAGATCTGGAAGCCAATGGAGAAGTTTGAGGAAACTAGGGTTTTGGGGGATTTTGGGGTTTGATGAGATTTTTGGTGAGATTTTGGGGAAGATGAGTGATAGGTAGAGTGAATGGATGGATTGGATGATGGATTTAGGGCTTGGAATGAAGGATTGAAGCTTGGAGGAAGATGGGGGCTCAAGGGGAAAGATTTTAGGGTTTTGGATCGTGTTGGGGAAGAAGAAAACGTTTGGGTTGGGTTTAAATAGGATGGGCTGGCGGCTGCCCAGAAATTAGGGTTTCAACACTGGTTAGTCGGTCAAAGACCAACCACTGACCGACTAGTTTGGCAACTAGTCGGTCGGTCGACCAACGCAAACCGACTAAGTGTAAACAGTAACTCCTGAACGAAAATAGGATTTAGAGTCATTCGGTCCATGAACAAGTACTGACCGACTAGTTTAACAACTAGTCGGTCGATGAACGTTCTTAGACCGACTAAGAGTAAACAGTAACTCAACTAAAATTAAGATGATGTGTTAGTCGGTTAAAGAAGCATTGCTGACCGACTAGTTTGCAACCTAGTCGGTCAACCAACGTTCTTAGACCGACTAACGATAAACAGTAACTCCTGAGAAATTTAGAAAGCTAACTAGTCGGTCCAAGAAGGATTGCCGACCGACTGGATCGTCATCTAGTCGGTCGGTGCCCCTTCTTACACCGGCTAATAAGCACCAAAAGTTCCGATACGGAGCGCGGAGCCCCGGGATCGATTCCTAAGACTCCTAGGCTTGATCTAACAGTTAGATATGACCGTTATGAAGCCCGTCACGAATGACATACTTCGAATTCGACGATCCTAAGGAAGAAACGAGACAATACGACGAATCGATCGAAAATGAAAGTTACGGAGACGAAAACCACACAAGAGGAGAAAATCCACCAAAACATATATTGTATTATAATAACTTCAGATACAAGAAAACCAGTCGTTACATCCTCCCCAACTTAAGAAAAATTCCGTCCTCGGAATTTCCGAATACTCACGAGTCCGGAAACAAAAGTGGGAAACGCTCTCGCATCTCATCTTCTCTCTCCCAAGTGGACTCTCCCGGCGAACCGTGTCGCCACATCACTCTCACAAGATTGACAATCTTGTTCCGAAGTGATTTCTGACGCCTGTCCAGAATCTGCACCGGATACTGGTCATACGTCAAATCTGAGCGAACGGCGATCTCCGAGAAATCCACCGCATGAGATGGGTCGCTAATGTATCGACGCAGCTGCGACACATGGAAAACATTGTGAACTCCTTCCAAAGATGGCGGCAAGGCCAAGCGATACGCTACCTCGCCAACCCTCTCCAAAATGTCAAATGGTCCAATATATCGCGGGCTCAACTTACCACGCTTCCCAAAACGAATCACACCACGATTCGGGGAAATCTTCAAGAACACATGGTCGCCCGGCTGAAACTCCAAGGGACGACGTTTAGCATCAGCCCAATGCTTAAAACGGTCCTGAGCAATCCTCAACCTCTCCCGAATATTCCTGACGATATCCACGGCCTCCACGATCATCTCAGGTCCCAACAACTCCCGATCTCCAACGTCATCCCAACTCAATGGCGATCGACACTTCCTCCCATAAAGAGCGGCGAAAGGCGCCATGCCAATACTCGCCTGGAAGCTGTTGTTGTAGGAAAACTCTACCAGATGTAGATGGTCCTCCCACGAACCCTTGAAATCCAACATGCACGCCCTCAGCATGTCTTCCAAAATCTGAATCGTCCTATCGGACTGGCCATCCGTCTGCGGATGGTACGCCGTGCTGAAACTCAGACGCGTACCCAAGCTCTTCTGCAAACTCTGCCAGAACTGAGATGTGAACCTTGTGTCTCTGTCAGACACGATACTCACGGGGACTCCATGAAGTCGCACAACTTCCTGCACGATTCACGTTACATCACTATCCAAACTAGGAAAAAAAAGGAAATAAAACGGAGAGTAAAAGAATTTTACCTCCATATATCTCCTCGCTAGCGCCTCAGTGGACTGCCCCACTCGGAACGGAATAAAGTGCGCAGATTTGGTCAATCGATCTACGATCACCCAAATCGCGTCATTCTGCTTCGGACTCCAAGGTAGTCCAGTCACGAAGTCCATAGTGATGTGCTGCCACTTCCACTCCGGAATCGGAAGCGGTTGTAGCAACCCGGCCGTACGCTGATGCTCCGCCTTCACTTGCTGGCAAACCAAGCACTTGGCTACACTCCGAGCCACGCTCCTCTTCATACCATGCCACTAATAATTCAGACAAAGATCCTGGTACATCTTGGTGCCACCAGGATGCACAGAATACGGCGAACTGTGTGCCTCCACCATCAGCTCCTCTCTGATATCCCCAGCTGGCACACACAACCTGGCTCCAAACCTCAGTGAGCCATCCTCATGAATCAAAAAGTCAGTCCGCAAGCCGGCTTTCACCTGCTCCCGAATCCTTACCAACTTTGGATCCTCAGCCTGGCCAGCCTTAATCCGATCCACGATCGTCGACTGTACCTGCATGTACATCAACGAAGAAGCCTCCCCAGGCAGAACAATCTCCACGCCAGACTCGCAAAAATCCTGCTGCAATCCCCACTGCGAGGTCAAAATCATCACCGCTGGAAGCCTACTCAGCGCATCAGGAACCACATTCACCTTGCCAGGGTGATACTGCAAATCAATCTCATAATCCGCCATAAGCTCCAACCATCGACGCTGTCGCATGTTGAGCTCCTTCTGCGTGAAAATATACTTCAAGCTTTTGTGATCGGTGAAAATCTTCACTTTCTCACTCAGCAGGAAGTGCCTCCAAATCTTAAGAGCAAACACAACGGCAGCCAACTCCAAATCATGCGTCGGATAATTCTTCTCATGAACCTTAAGCTGACGAGACGCATACGCCACAACATGTCCGTGCTGATGCAATACGCAACCAAGACCCTTGCCAGAAGCATCGCAAAAGATCTCAAATCCACCGCTGCGATCAGGCACGACAAGAATAGGGGCACTCGTCAACCTCTCCTTCAGAATACCAAAAGCACTCTCACAATCACCCGACCAAACAAAAGCAACATCCTTCCGCGTCAACCTGGTCATCGGCTCAGCAATACGGGAAAAGTCCTTAATGAATCGCCGATAGTAACCAGCAAGTCCAAGGAAACTCCGAATCTCAGACGCAGACGACGGAACAGGCCACTCCCTGATGGCCCTAATCTTCTCGGGATCCACAGAAATACCATCCCCAGTCACCACATGCCCCAGAAAAGCAACTCGATCCAGCCAAAACTCGCACTTCGAAAACTTAGCATACAAACGATGCTTCCTCAAGATTTCCAATACCGTCTTCAAGTGCGATGCATGCTCTTCCTCCGACTTCGAATAGATCAGAATGTCGTCGATAAAGATGACGACAAACTTATCCAAAAAGTCGTAGAAAATCAGGTTCATCAGATTCATGAAAACTGCGGGCGCGTTAGTTACGCCGAAAGGCATAACCACAAACTCATAGTGTCCATACTTCGTCCTGAACGCTGTCTTCGGAACATCATCCCTCTTCACCTTCAACTGATGGTAACCACTCCTCAAATCCAATTTAGAAAACACCATCGAACCTCCAAGCTGATCAAAAATATCATCGATGCGAGGCAACGGGTATTTATTCTTAATGGTCACCGCATTCAATCCCCGATAGTCCACGCACATGCGACGCGAACCATCCTTCTTCTTAACCAGCAACACCGGTGCTCCCCACGGAGACACACTAGGATTAATATAACCCTTCTGCAACAGCTCATCCAACTGCTTTCGCAACTCTTCCAATTCTGCAGGTGCCATACGATACGGCGCCTTCGAAATCGGCAGCGCACCTGGAATGAGGTCAATAGAAAATTCCAGAGCTCGATCAGGCGGCAACCCAGACATCTCCTCGGGGAAGACGTCGCCAAAATCTCGCACCACAGCTGGCCACTCCAGCTCCATCTGCATAGCTACAGCCTCCACCGGCCTGGCCCGAAATCTGACAGGACCAAGCGAACTGCTACCACGACTGAACTCAAATACTGGATGTCCGGGAATCTCGAACACCACCTTCTTCCTCCTGCAGTCGATCGTAGCATAGAAGCTCGCAAGCCAATCCATCCCAAAGACCGCATCGTAGTTGGTGATGTTGTGGACAATAAAATCAGCATAAAGCTCATGTCCACAAACCACCACAGAGCAAGGACTGCACCCACGATGCACCATGACTACTCCATTCCCTGTGACGATATTCCAACTCTTGGAGAGAGGGGACGTCGACAAGGAATGCTTCTCCACGAAGCTCTGGGCCAAAATGCACATTGACGCACCTGAGTCAAAGAGGACTCGGGCAGGGAACGTGCAAACCAAAACCACACCTAACAAACAGTCTAATCGATCAAATCTTATTCTAGCAACACCATACACAAGCATTCACATAATTTAACAATCAATTTATTAAGGAAGGAACAATCTAGATCGAAAGTTACCTGCAATGACCTCGTCCATGGCCAAAACCTCATCCTCAGTCATCAGAAATGCCTGCCTCCTCGGCGGAGCGGCCTGCCGAAAAGCCTGCCCCTGCGGAACGAGGGGCACCCCACGACCAGCGGGCACCGGGGCTCTCTGCTGCAACGGCGGGGCAGCAATAGGTGTCCTCCAAGGTTGCCTCAACCTCGGGCACTCCCGGATAGCATGGGCGGGATCTCCACAGATAATACATTGCCCCAAGAACTTCCTACATGATTCCTTGATATGGCCCTCCTTGCCACAGAAATTGCAAGTCCTCCGAACGGGCCCTCCTGGCCTCTTAAACTGAACAAGCGGGTTCGGCCTGAATCCAGGCCTAACCACAGCTCTCGCCTGCTCCACAGGCCTCCTCACAGCACCAACAACAGACCCCTTCCTCTGGTTCACAAGCAGCTCCTGCCTCTTGGCAGCGACCAAAACCTTCTGATAAGATTCCCGGTCAGAAGAGGTCACAAAGCTCTGGAGCTCTGAAGCAAGCCCCTGCAGAAACCTCTGAGCTCTCTCCTCGGCGTCCTGCACCATCTTTGGTGCAAACCGACTTAGCCTCATGAACTCCTGGTGGTACATGTCCACCGACGAGTTCCCCTGCTTTAGATCGATAAAACGCTGCGGCATCTCTTCCCTGGCAGCCTTCGGGAAGAACTCACCATCAAATATGGCCTTGAAGGTATCCCAGACGATCGGCTCTACCAACATCTTTTCTTCAGCATCCCACCAATTCCTGGCGTTATCCTTCAGCTGGCGCTTCGCCAAGTCAACCCAACTAACTTCGTTGACCTTGGACATCTTCAGATTGTCCTCGATATTCCTCATCCATTCATCAGCAGCTAGTGGACCCTCGGTTCCATCAAAATACGCAGGACCCAGCTCTCTGAACTGCTTCGCCCCGGGCTCAGGGCGAGGGGCTTCCACCACCCGAGCAGCTCGAGTCACCGGAGCATTCTGCACCTGCAGAAGCACACCCTGCTGAACCTGCATCATCTGCAACATCATCCTCATCATCTCCCCATTAGTGGGCTCCCGCTCAGGCTCCTCGTCATGAGGGGGCGCACCACTACCACCACCACGGGTGATCCGCCTTCCTACCATCTAATGACGCAGAAAACGAAACAATCAGACTCATAGCTTAGGGCTCAGAGGTCGAAATTATTTGTTGGACAATCTTGCATTATTATCGTTATCCCGATAATTGCAGTTACAGAGGACCTGCATGGGCCACCACTAAAACCTGTCACGACCCGCTTCCCTAAAATGGAGGCGAGACGTGAAAAGGTCCGCACTGGAGTGGAGCGGTGAAGCCCCAAACCCGATAAGCGTCAAATTAGTATAAGCAGGCCCCTGTAATTGCAATCGAAACAACAACAATAATAATATGAGACGGATAAGAAACACCAATCCCAAAGTTTGTCCACAAAATATTCAACATCACAGAAAAGCCACCAGGCTAAAAAGAAAGAGTCTAAGGGCCCAGAACAAGGCCAAACAAAAGCAACGACATAAATAAGTATAGGTGCCACGCACCGATAACAAACAACTGTCTAACAAAAGTAAAACACAACGGAGACACTAGGACTGGTCCCCAGTGTCCACGTACTCCCCGTCCAACACGGGCGCAAGCTCGACGTCCGCAAACACCTCACCCTCAGCTGGAAACTCAGGCTCAAGGTCTAACATGCGTCACCCAAAAGAGAAAGGGGCACATGTCAGCAAGTCTAAAAAGACTTGGGCAAGGAAACTGTAAGTGACTAACAACCTAGCATTTAATTATTAAACAATGGCATGACAGTTGAATATGATGCAACAGTTTAAAAGAGTGACAAGCATGCACGGTGTAGCAAAAGCTACCAATTCACTAATCACTTATCACTTATCACTTATCACTTATCACTTAACACTTAACACTTAACACTTAACACTTAGTTCATAGAGAGTCCACTTACTGGCCAGCTCGTTTATCTCTATCACTATCAATCACTTAAACACTAGAGATTTCACCTGCTGGCCGGAGTGGCGGATCAAGCCACTCGGGCTCAGTCCGCTTATCTCTTACCCCACCCACATGTGTCGAGCGTTGGGGTTTCCAACTCATTATGCTCGCTTCTGGTCACGAGCCAGGAAAATAAGTGTGTGTTGACTTCCGAGCGTTGGGGTTAGCAACTTCAGGGCTCGCTTCTGGAACACGAGCCAGGAAACATGAGATTGTAGCGTGTTCTACGCAATCACGATAAATAATCACTATGCAATGCCATGAACAGATAATTGCGTACCGTTAATGGAATTTAAACGTGACATATGAGCATGATGAGGGTGACGGACCAAGCTTCGTTGTCAAGCTAGGTCAATGGCGTCTAAACGGCTATCCTTTCACCGTTTAGTCTCTTTTACGCTAAAACAAGGGAAATGGCCTAAGACATGGCCCAAACCAAGAAATGCAAGTTTCACTTGCCTATCACCGAGGATGACGGTTACGAAAGTTCGTTTCCGCGGATGCTAGCCTACGGGGATTTGCGAGAGGAGGCGGAAGAAACACTCCGGGGAACCCTAGGACCAGATCTGGAAGCCAATGGAGAAGTTTGAGGAAACTAGGGTTTTGGGGGATTTTGGGGTTTGATGAGATTTTTGGTGAGATTTTGGGGAAGATGAGTGGTAGGTAGAGTGAATGGATGGATTGGATGATGGATTTAGGGCTTGGAATGAAGGATTGAAGCTTGGAGGAAGATGGGGGCTCAAGGGGAAAGATTTTAGGGTTTTGGATCGTGTTGGGGAAGAAGAAAACGTTTGGGTTGGGTTTAAATAGGATGGGCTGGCGGCTGCCCAGAAATTAGGGTTTCAACACTGGTTAGTCGGTCAAAGACCAACCACTGACCGACTAGTTTGGCAACTAGTCGGTCGGTCAACCAACGCAGACCAACTAAGTGTAAACAGTAACTCCTGAACGAAAATAGGATTTAGAGTCATTCGGTCCATGAACAAGTACTGACCGACTAGTTTAACAACTAGTCGGTCGATGAACGTTCTTAGACCGACTAAGAGTAAACAGTAACTCAACTAAAATTAAGATGATGTGTTAGTCGGTTAAAGAAGCATTGCTGACCGACTAGTTTGCAACCTAGTCGGTCAACCAACGTTCTTAGACCGACTAACGATAAACAGTAACTCCTGAGAAATTTAGAAAGCTAACTAGTCGGTCCAAGAAGGATTGCCGACCGACTGGATCGTCATCTAGTCGGTTGGTGCCCCTTCTTACACCGGCTAATAAGCACCAAAAGTTCCGATACGGAGCGCGGAGCCCGGGATCGATTCCTAAGACTCCTAGGCTTGATCTAACAGTTAGATATGACCGTTATGAAGCCCGTCACGAATGACATACTTCGAAGTCGACGATCCTAAGGAAGAAACGAGACAATACGACGAATCGATCGAAAATGAAAGTTACGGAGACGAAAACCACACAAGAGGAGAAAATCCACCAAAACATATATTGTATTATAATAACTTCATATACAAGAAAACCAGTCGTTACATTGGAGGTTGGAGTTTCGACGCTAGCCAAGGAGGAAATTTATGTTTACTCTAGGTTTACTAGGGTGTACCATCTTAGTCCTAACGGTAAAGTAGAAGAGATGTTCATTAAATACAAGATAGAAGTAGAAAACCAACTTGATAGGAAAATCAAGAGATTTAGGTCTGATAGAGGTTGGGAATTTAGTTTCCACACCCTTAAAGACTTCAGTGAAAAGAATGGTCCATGAGTTTAGTTCTCCTTATGTTCCTCAACAGAATGGCATAACTGAACAAAAGAATAGGTCATTGAAAGAAATCATGAATGCTATGCTCTTAAGTTCAGGATTATCTGATGACATGTGGGGAGAAGCCATTCTCTCTGTTTGCCATATCCTTAACAGAGTACCCCATAAGAAACTAGACAAAACACCTTATGAATTGTGGAAAGGTTATCCCCCCAACCTTAAATTCCTTAGAGTGTGGGGGTGTCTGGCAAAGGTAGGACTAACTGACTTTAAGAAGTCAAACATTGGGCCTAAAACTTATGATATTGTTTTATAGGGTATGATCATAATAGCGCTGCATATAGATTCATGTCCTTAACAGATAACTCTATTTCTGAGTCTAAAGATGCAGAGTTTTTTGAGCATATTTTTCCTTTGAAAAAGGAATTAACAGAATCCTTGTCCAGTGTACCTCCTATTGAGTCTCTTCCTTCTTCTTCACCTATATCTTCTGATATGCATACATGTAGTACTAATTTTAGTGAAGAACCTAGAAGGAGTAAGATGCAAAGGATTGAAACCAATTTTGGACCTGACTTTATAACTGCCTTTTTGTCATGCTTAGTGATGAGATAGTGTCTACTTTTATGATAGAAGAAGACCCAAAAACCTATGATGAGGCAATGAGATCCATTGGTGCTAGCTTTTGGAAAGAGGTTATTAAAAGCGAACTTGATTCTATTGTATCTAATCAAACTTGGGAATTAGCTGAGTTACCTAAAGGTAATAAGCTCATTAGTAATAAATGGATTTTCATGAAAAAGATGAGACCTGATGGATCGATAGGAAAAAAAATTCAAATCTAGACTTGTGATCAAGGGTTTTACTCAAAAGAAAGGATTAGACTATTATGACACATATTCTCCTGTGACCAAGATTGCAACCATAAGGGCTCTAATTGCCTTAGCTGCAATTCTTAAGGTAGTCATACATCAAATGGATGTTAAGACAGCTTTCCTAAATGACGATCTAGAAGAAGAAATCTACATGTTCCAACCCGAGGGTTTTGTAGTTGCTGGTAAAGAGAATAGGATTTGCAGGCTTAGAAAGTCTTTATACGGCTTAAAGCAAGCTCCTAAGCACTGGTATGAGAAATTCAACAGCACCTTAATAAGGAATGGCTTTGTTGTAAACATATCTGATTCTTGTTTTATTCTAAACAAATAGGATTAGATTGTGTAATTATTTGTCTCTATGTCGATGACATGTTAATTTTTGGTAACAATCTAGATATTGTAAATGATACCAAAAATTTCTTGTCATCTCAGTTTGAGATGAAAGACCTAGGAGAAGCTGATATCATTTTAGGAGTTAAAATTATTAGAAACTCTTATGGCATCTCCTTGAGTCAATCTCATTACGTAGAGAAGGTGCTGAAGAAATTCAACTGCTTTGATGTTGTTCCTTATGAACTGTACTTGACCTGATATAGCATATGATGTTAGCAGGCAAAGTCGGTATACTCATAACCCTAGTAATGAACATTGGACTGCTCTTCATCATTTATTAAAGTACCTGAAAGGAACAGTTGACTGGTATTTGCATTTCAGCAAATTTCCTACTGTGTTAGAAGGATTTTGTGATGCAAACTGGATTTCATATAACGATGAAGTTGGTTCAACTAGTGGTTTTATATTCTCTTTGGGTGGAGGTGCTATATCTTGGAAGTCTTCCAAACAGACATGTATAGCATGCTCCACCATGGAATCTGAATTTATTGCTCTTGAGTTGGCAGGACAAGAGGCTGAATGGCTAAGGAACTTGTTAGCAGACGTGCCTTTGTAGGGAGGGAAAACTGCTCCAGTTTCCCTTCATTGTGATTCTCAGGCGCCTTTGGTGTTGCTAAAAAAATAGTGTCTACCACAGGAATAAAAGACACATTCGGAACAGACACGGTGTGGTTAAATAACTCCTGAAAATGGAGTAATTTCGTTGGAATATGTAAGGTTTGAAAGAAATCTTGCAGATCCACTAACCAAAGGATTGCCAAGGAAAGTGGTTCCTGATTCGTCGAGGGGGATGGGGCTAAAGCCCATGAGTTAAACTTATATGGTTGATACCCAGTGTGGTCTAACGAAGCCATATGATCCTTTACAAACACTACATTTCCATCCCTATGGCGTGTGGTAGTGTTCTTTGAATCCATAGCCAAGTTTGGTGATGCTATTGAGAAGCACTTGATGGATTCACTTTGAAACAAGTCCATAACCAGTTTTGGTGGTGCTATTGAGAAGCACTTGATGGACTTAAGCAGAGGTTGAGCTGTATGCTCTTAATGGTTTCATAACCAGTTTTGGTGGTGCTATGGAGAAGCACTTGATGAACCACCTGTGTGTGTGTGTGAGGGTTTGGCCACCCTCTATGAAAGACAAGGGCAGTCTTTCTAGAGCACTCACGAGACCCAAGGTGTGCGCATGGCCTTAAAGCGCTTGATTTGTATCGCGGAGTTTGCACATACTAAAGGTCCAATACGTGTTGTGGGGGTCTTAACCGAACTCTAATGAGTTCAAGAGAAATTCACTCATTAGAAAGTAAGTTGTTGCCTCACTTCACTACGTATCAATTCAATGGGAAGACATTGATACTTAAGTATATATCCTTTCATTACACAGGATTCTTTGTTTCTTTTCTTGAGCCATTAGTGGGGGATTGTTGGAAATAATAGGCTCTCAAAAGCCTTTGTTTCATTCCCACTATTCTTTTAGTCCCACATTGCTTGGGCAATTTGCCTTGGAAGAGTTTATTAGAGGAGTTGTAGAGACTTGGGGTGTGCCCCAAGGGGTACGACTCTTTTGTGAACAGGTGAGGACGCACATAAACCACCACACGCACCACCGCGCCGCGCCGCGCCGTGTTATGTTGCGCCTTCCTTTTTTTGATGGCGCGACTTTCCTTTTTAGGCCCCAAGTAGATTCATTGCGTTAATGGATTTGATTGAGCCATTAACTTTCCATATTTATTGTGTCCGTTAAATCTGTTGTTTATTGCAATTCTTTATTACGTGTTAATGAAGACTTTTTGCATTCCATTCATTGCAGCTCTTTATTATACAACCATTTGAAATTCTGTAACAGCTTTTGTTACCTCATATAAATTTATATGGCCTCATTCCTGATAGAGGTATGATGTATTTTCATTCTCTCTTAATCTCCCGCTCATGGGTACTGTTGTGCAATCTCCAAAGCTTCTGGCCGTGAGTGGACGCGTTCAGTGGCTGCTGTGTTAACCTTGTGGAGCAATCGGCAATTTCGATTACCACCGAGGTTAGGCCGTAATTGTTTTCAAGGCAGTGGTCATTCCACGGCACAACATTTCATTCCTGATAAGTTCTTTCTACCTTCGATCTTTCTACGCTTGAGCCATAGTCAATTCCGATTTTTAAATCTTACAGTGATCGCCCCTCCCTCGGAGCTCGTTGAAGGAAAAGAAACGACATGGCCTATGGCTAGAGAGATCGATGAGATCTCGAATCCGTCGGGCCTCACGGAGGTTGATCGGAGCGATGGCCGATTGGATGATCGAAGGGCTACCCCGGATGATACCGTTGTTTCTATCGACATGTAGATTAATGGTGGATCTGTGGCTGGAAGGAGCCTGGTAGTTGAAGGCAGCCTGACAAGGAGGACTAATAGTTATCTACTGGGAGATCGTAAGAATGGGAAGCCTCTGGCCATCCAATCCTTGGGTGATATAGGGTCTACGGGTGGTTGTGGTGATGGTGGAATTCTCAGGATGCAGGATGTTGTTGCAGGGAATTCCTATGCACCATCAACGTGGGGAGCACTGGTGACGCTGCAAATAGGGGTTCCTTCAAAAACAGGGGAAGGGGAATTAGCTTCTAAAAAGAGTATTAATGGGCAACCTATATTTTGCTATCACATACTTTCACACCAAAAAATTAGGGGAGGTTAGTGTACCTTTGTGCTGTTTGAAATAAAAAAGAGGTATCTTACCTCAATTTTTAAAAGAAAGAAATTAAATGTCAAGTTTTGAAAAAAAATTTAACATCAATAGCTTAAAAATATCTTTAAAAGAATAGCAAAGAACACAATACAAGCAACATCACAAGAACAAGGGATTGCGTTATTTATGTACAAATGCTAAATTATATAACATGCATAACTTGGATTATTATAAAATTTAGCATCAAAAAAGAACTGCATCAAAAAATGGATGTTATAAAATTTAGCATGAAAAAAGCAATTCAAAATATAGGAACCAGATCATTATAAAAATTTGGGTAATTCAATAACATTCCACTAAAACATGCTTCTTCTAAGTTCAACATATACATATATACATACATATACATATGTGTGTGTGCGCGCACGCAAAAAATGTACCTAAGAACGTGTGCAGGTATTGTTACCTGCGCACACCCCCTCTCCGGGGGGTTTTAAAGTATTTTTCTAAATTTTTTTTGCAGATGGTAGTTCTACATGTTAGGTAGCCCCCCACAAAATTTCAAGTCAAACAAACACCATTTGGGTATTGAAACATCCATCACAAAAACGTTGAGCAAAACAGTCCAGAATTCTGGAATTTTTTTGCAATTTGTTTGTGATTGATGTTTCGATGCCCAAATGGTGTTTGTTTGACTTGAAATTTTGTGGGTGGCTACCTAACATGTAGAACTACCTACTGCAAAAAATTTCAAAAAAAATACTTTAAAACCCCCCGGAGAGGGGGTGTGCGTAGGTCGCACGTTCTCAGGCACATGTGCATATACATACATACACATATGTGTATGTATGTATACATACATACTCATATGTGATTAATATACATATATATATACATATGAGATTAATGGGTATCATATGCCCCTTTTATGTGAGAGGGCATATGAGACACCCTCTTATATGGCGTGTGATACCCATTATTCACACACACACACACACACACACACACACACACACACACATATACATATATGATGCGGGATGTTGTATGTATATATACATATTTATATGTGTGTGTGTGTGTGTGTGTGTGTGTGTATAGAATAATGGGTATCATACGCCATATGAGATGGTGTCTCATACGCCCTCTCAAATGCCCTCTCACATAAAAGGGGCAAGTACAATCCCACATGGGCTTGTACTTGTTGTACTTGACCCCCTTTATGTGAGAGGGCATATGAGGCACCCTCTCATATGGCGTATGATACCCATTAATCCCTAGTACTTGCCCCTTTTATGTGAGAGGGCGTATGAGACACCCTCTCATATGGCGTATGATACCCATTATTTTATATATATATATATATATATATATATAGGGCAATCTTCGGGTGCGAAAAAACCCGTGCGAAAGCCGTGCGAAAACTTTTTTTTTATTTTTTTGAAATTTTTTTTTTCAAAAATTCTTTTTTTGATGTTTAATCCATACAAATATATACCCCAGGGAAAATAATGGGTGAACCCGTTGGGCATTAGAGCACCCATCCACCCGTTACAAATTTAACGGTCTCAAAACGTGCGAATTTGATGAAATGCCTTGATCGAAGGCCAAATGACATTATTTCTCAACCATTATTTTTTGAGGGGGGTATAACAACATATGATGAGGGTGGAAAAAAGAATTTTTGAAAAAAAAAAATTTCAAAAAAAAGATAAAAACATTTTCGCACCGTGCGAAATGTTCTCATTTGAAAATTTTCCTATATATATATATATATATATATATATATATATATATATATATATATATATATATATATATATATATAGGAAAATTTTCAAATGAGAACATTTCGCACGGTGCGAAAATGTTTTTATCTTTTTTTTGAAATTTTTTTTTTCAAAAATTCTTTTTTCCACCCTCATCATATGTTGTTATACCCCCCTCAAAAAATAATGGTTGAGAAATAATGTCATTTGGCCTTCGATCAAGGCATTTCATCAAATTCGCACGTTTTGAGACCGTTAAATTTGTAACTGGTGGATGGGTGCTCTAATGCCCAACGGGTTCACCCATTATTTTCCCTGGGGTATATATTTGTATGGATTAAACATCAAAAAAAGAATTTTTGAAAAAAAAAATTTCAAAAAAATAAAAAAAATGTTTTCGCACGGGCTTTCGCACCATTTTTTCGCAATGGAAGATTGCCCTATATATATATATATATATATATATATATATATATATATATATATATATATATATATATATGAGGAGGGATCAAATGACCCCCAAAAATAACCCCTTATCAAAACTCCTATGCCCCCCATTTTTTCGGAAGATCCGAACCATTCATCTTGATCTCCACCCTCTAAATACCTGACCCACCAATTTTCAACCCGATCACATGTGTTTTGCCCGTTCATCAACCATTCGCAAAAGTTCTGTTCATGCGAAACCGTTAAATTTGGGTCGGATGGATGAACGGGAAAAACACATGGGATCGGGTTGAAAATTGGTGTGTTAGGTATTTAGAGGGTGGAGATCAAGATGAACGGTTCGGATCTTTCGAAAAAATGGGGGACATAGGAGTTTTGATAGGGGGTTATTTTTGGGGGTCATTTGATCCCTTATATATATATATATATATATATATATATATATATATATATATATATATATATATATATATATATATATATAGTCCAATAACACAATACTAAGCCAAAAATACTAGCAAGTTCAATAACACTTAGATTCGAGGCAAGTTGGTCTTTTGACTTGAGGTCATTGTACGAACCTGTACGTAAACAACGTCACTTAGATTCGAGGCAAGGCCTGTCGAAAGGTCTTTGGTTGGGTGACATTTGAAATATGCGAGGAGAGTAATGACCAAGATAGGATTCGTCTCTCCCGGTCAATGGAAGTTAGTGTCGTAGTGTTAGTTCGATCTTTAATGAAACCTTTGGTCAGAGTATGTTGGAAGATGTCCAACATTATTTGACTAAAGATCGATGGAGACTAACCGGTTTTGAGCTATTGGGGTTGACAGTTTGACCATACCATATGCTTGAAACTAAACGACATAGTTTTGACGAAGAGACTATAACTGCGGTATTCATCACGAACACAGTCAGGGTGGTCCCGACAACACTCATGTCAATGAGTTAACCACATAAGTATGATACTGAAACATGGATGGCAAGTGCTGCTCGTGGTCACTACCGTCTGGGGCTTCGAGCCCCACCTGTAGTAGGGTCAGGCTGTAGGGTCTTACACAGAGTGCGGCCTTCGTCAAGTAATAGGTAGAAATTAGGGAGAATATGCATTTGATGCAAATGATAGAAAGCTGCAAAGAGTTTGCAGTTAGCCTCTGCATTCGGGATGAATAATCCCAAGTGCAAGTGAAAGTTTTTAATAATAGATGTGGACTATTTTGCATATGATGTAAAAAGAGTTAAATGTGTCTTAAAATGTTTAAGGCCATATTTAATATTATAAATGCGAGGAAAAGGTTATGTTGATGACGGGATCGTCTCGGTCTAAACGTAGGTTCAAACCGCGCTCAAATTGGAGTCCAAACGAGCCCAATAAGTCTATTTAAAAGAGTTTTAAATAGAAAGCCCAAAAAGCCAAAATAAAGCCCAAAAGTTTTTTTTGAGAAAACAAAAATCAAAAAAGGGGGCAGGGCAAGCCTAGGGCGCTTGGGCCCAGGCCTAGGCGCCAGCCTGTCACCTGGGCGCCTGGCCCAGGCCTGGGCACTTGCACCCAGCCTGGGGGCGCCCAGGCCTGGGCCAGGCGCCCAGCCTGGCTGGGGCTCGCCTAGCTGGAGTAGTGGGTCTCGCACGGTGGGCCCCACTCCAGGGTTCTGAACCCTAGGCTGGGTGCAGTTTTTGGCGGCTGGATTTTGCACGAAAATCAAGTTTGGGCTGATCTTTGGACCCTTATTTGAAGGGTCAAACGGACTTGGAATGACTCGCCGTTTTTTTCCTATCGTTCACCGTTCAACGATCTTCGATTTGATAGGTTGTATCAAATGCGAAGCTCAACGTTGAGGGAGTTAAAATTCTTTGAAGTTTGGCCTTTCATTAAGGCAAACTAACTTGAATTTTATTACTCTAACATTTAGTCCCACATCGGAAGTGGAGTTAAGGGGAGGGGTCAGCTGCCTATATAAATAGGGGCATGCCCCCTCCTCATAACTCGTCCCAAGCTCTAGATCTGAGCGGCTACCAAAAGTTTAGAGCACGCTCGGATCTAAGCTTAAAATAAATATTTTTCCTCTCCCTAAATTTCTCCCTTGCTCTTGAAGGGCTCTAGCAAAGCCAGGAAGGGGCTCGGATCGGATCCGAAGTCTTGACGGATGATCCACTCAAGTGAAACTTTCTTCGGCACGTGGTTGGCTCAGTGACAAGGGGGTTGCCCGCCTCGGGACGCGGTGCAGTTTGGGAAGCGGTTCAGCTTGGGACACGGTGCAGTCCGGGAAGCGGTTCGGCTCGGGACGAGGAGCGGCTCGGGATGCGGTTCGGTGCACCTTGCCGGTGCAAGCAAGGTTCCGGGTATGTAGTTTAAATTAAGCATAGTATTTAATATTGCAGTAGCTTAGATCTATCTTGGGGTGGTCGGACCCACCTCAAGATAGTAGATATCCTGGCTAGGGTCTTGATATCATTAGGGCTTGCATGTTAAATAGTTTAACGTTTTTCCGCTTCTTGCTTTTATTTTGCCTCTATCGTACGTCCGACGTAGGACGGGTATAGAAATGTGCCTCCATGGTCCCGCAAAACCCATCAGTGGTTTCGGAGCCTAGGTCTGCATCTGATCTAAGAACTGCAGTATTTATAAATGCAAGTTTGTTTTTTTAAATACATAAAAGATCTGTTTTTAACTTTATGTGATAATTTTAAAAATGGTACAAACAAGTTTTTTTAGATGCTTTAAATTTTATGTGATAAAAATTTTTAGCATGCTAATTTTATTTTGAAAATTTTTAAAACATAAGTTCATGTAATAATATTATATGATAATTTTGAACATGAAGCTATAAATTTTATTAGATAAAATTTTGTATGTTTTGAATCATGCTTAAAATCTATGTGATATATTTTAAAGTTGCATATTATGTTTATTAGAAACATAAAATTAATTATGTGATCATTATGAACTTAATTCATGTGATGTTATTAAGTTGTAAATTTTAAATGGCTATGTTTTATTCTTGCGTATTTGATAACTCAAGAAAACCTTGTTATGTTAGCCATTAAAAGCCGTCTAATAATTATAAGATAATTTTAGATTGCTTCTGCTATGATTTAAAATTGTTTTAAATGCCTAATACATGATTAGGATAGCACCATAAAAATCAATTCCTTATAGTTGATAAGGACTTAATAAAAGTTGTTAACAACTCCTAATTAATTTTGAATTTTAGGATCCACTAGTTGATAGGATGAACTAGTTCTAATCAAAGCCTTATTAGTCTACGTCCTGCATATAAAAATGATAAGTTTCATTCAATGGACCATGATCCGGTCAATGCGCTTGGCTAAGTTTGTTGGATCACCCTAACTAGACTGGGGATAAGTGATCCTGGCTTAGTCAATTCCCTGGCCATGTCCGCTGGACCGTAATGACGCGAATCATGATTATATGACACCATGGACTATACCTAAGTCTAATACGTTAATAATCTTTTTCAAGATTAGCCGTAGCCCTCCTTATTTTAGAGGTTGGCAACTATAGGTTCTTTGATATAGTTGTTGAGCATACTCAAACTATGCCATAGACACTTTATGGAAACCAACTTCTCAATACATGAGATGTAGTCTAGACTTAACCCAAACCGTCGTGTCGTGACTACACCGAGCGCCGGCGTAAGTTAAGCTAGACACGAAAACAAAGGTCTAACTATGCTAGTCATTATGATTTGGATGAGCACACTCATGATCATAAGTGGCTAGGGGTAAAAACCAATAAGAGAGTCATATATGATATAATTGATGAAGAGTCATCTCCCAATCGCAGAGTCAAGTAATTTGTTGAGCACACTCAAGGTTTTAAGACTCAGGGTGGTTGGATCTCTTACCCATTAATTTAATTTAATTAAATCGTTCATTATTATGGCTTAAAATGATCGCAAAAATAGTGGGAGGATATAGTTAGATAAAAGTCATTTTATCTATATTTAATATTGAACATATGCTAAACTAAGGTAATTCTATGTTTACCAATGAAATTAAAAACATAATATTATAAGAGAATAAGTTAACTGGTCTAAATGGTTGGTTAATGAAATATCAATTCAAATTTTAATTGATAGACTAAACTATGTTCTCGTTGACATTAAAATGACCTTCTTAAAGCACAGGCTTAAGGACAATGATTTTCCTAAGTTCTGGGTCTAACAAATAAATACACGATACCTGTCACTCGCCTCTATAAGGGACAACTTGAACATATTGATGTTCAAAGCATGTTTCTCCATACAATTTGTTGAGCACACTCAAGGTTGTATGGAAAATGGTTTCGATCCGCACGGTTTGAAAATTCGATCAAATTGTTTGAATCGAATATGAGTGCATGAGCGGTGCAAGACTATGTATCCCAACCAGATCTTGAGACGAGTAACTTGTTGAGCACACTCAAGGTTGTAAAGCTCAAGCGTTTGGATACATGAGATGCTTGCATGGCTATTTATTTATATTGGGTCGTATAATATCTAAATAAGATTTAGAAAAGGAAGAAGGCACTAAGGAAAGTCAATTGAGAAAGATAGTTTTTATTTATCATTAGTAAATGCATAAGTAGGAGGAACTAAAAATATGACATATCTGATGTCACGGTATCAGGATAACCGTTATACAAAATAAATAGATTGTCTACGTGTTGGAAAAAGGAACAATTGTTGTTTCTTGGACTATGTAGGACGACAAATACATTTTTTACGAATGTCGGCACATTGCTTCCGAAGCAATGTTTTATGTGAGGAATTTGTATAACGATAATGTATTAAATGTTAATACGTGAATACGCAAGATAATAACAAAACTTATATGGCAAAATAGACTAGGCCGTACCGAAGAGACTAAGCTTCACAAGTCACATAAAGAGGGGTCTGACCTCTCGTATTATGAAGTCTACAGACACTTGTGACTCTTGTCTCAGAGGTATAATGGCCCAACATCTTCTATGAAGACAGTGGGAGAATGAGTTGGAGAACTCACAGTCTGGTACATTCGGATGTACCCAGACCCAAGTCTAAATTAGCCGAGATAAGTTACACTTATTTTTATTACGACACGTGTTCTTGATGAAACACAAGTCTGATAAAATAGAAGTACACAAGGACAAAAGTATTTAAACTGCTTCGATCAGATCGAAGAGTCGAATACTTAGTTGTATAAATCTTGCGTAAATTAAAAAGAAACTGTGATTTTCGCTCAGGTCAAGTCTCTTAACACATCAGTGTGTTGGAGAGCATGAATCACATTTAGTTAGACATGGTGCGATACATGGCATGTGACTCTGAGTTACGATCCTCCCTCTGGGATAAGTCCCAGATAGAAATGCCTAGGTTTTGATAAGGTTTTTTGAGGACCTTATCAATAAGATATTCATTAAATCAATCGTTAGGAAGTTAAAGGATTACTCGAGTCTCGTGAGACGAATAGTCGAGTTAGACATTATAATTGATGATGAATTAGTCAACTTCCAGGATGAAATTCGGAGTAGGGACTCTGACTAATAACTTGATGCAATCTGAAAATGTCCATGCACGTAAATAAAGTATGGATTTTAGTTCATGTGCCCAAAGAAAATGTTTCTTATTGTCTACAAGTAAATCTTCAAGTTAGAAGATTGGTGCAGAAAGAAAATAGTGAAATACAAATTATGTTGGTTGAGAACGGCTTTCATCCTAACTCCTATAAACCGATTATGATGAAACTGTCTTGCCAACAGATTTGTACGGATCTACTCGGACCAAACTTGATGTAAATGCTTATGATAACCATGAAAACTGGAGCATTCATTTATAATCCGTTTTTCTAAATGTGATTTAGAAGAACGAACTTATATGAATTGGCTAGAGAGTTTCCATGGTCAGTGGGAGCAAATAAAATGCATGCGATGCATCAAGAGGCTGGACATATGTTTTGACAAAGTGGTCAAAGATTTTGACACTTTATCAAAATGATTATGAACCGTCTAAATGACCAGTAAAACATATTATGGATAATTATCTAAGGTACGATGAGCTGGATGAGATCCAGGTAAATTAAATATTATGGATTGTAAGGGACCAAGTAAATTATTTGGATGAGATTCAAATGTATGGTCTAAAATAAACATAGAAAACCCTTAAGTCTATACAGTAGACGTTTTAGCAGATCCACTCACGAAGGCTCTACCACGTTAAGTCTGGAAAGACTCGTGTGTAAAATACGGTATGAGATACCGGGATAAATGGGCCTGAGTGCAAGCGGGAGATGTTGGGAGATGTATGCCCTCGAGGTAATTTATCTCTGTATAATTGTACAAACATCTTGTTCAAAATTACAGTAAGCTGTATGGTAAGAATTTATCTAAGTTAAATCATTATGTAGTTATCATTAGAAACTTAGGTAAAGTCCTGAGACTTAATGCAAGGTCAAACATGTATCGAGATGAGGATCTCGATCATGGAGAAATGCTTGACCGTTAATAGCATAAGTCTAGAAGTTCGTGGTCGTAGATGTTTCGAGAAAAGGATATCGAACCATCGAATAGACCATTGTGTCTTAGTCTTCACCGTGTAGCGAGACACAGGTGCTCATTGGAGAACGAGTTCACCGAACGACCCAACAAGAGTTATCATATGGTTATGATTGACCAATCTGTCAATGATAACTCTTAGTGATGATAGGCAAGTTGGTCTTTTGATTTGAGGTCATTGTACGAACCTGTACGTGAACGGTGTCACTTAGATCACTGACCTAGCTTCGAGGCAAGGCCTGTCGAAAGGTCTTTAGTTGAGTGATATTTGAAACGTGCAAGGAGAGTAATGACCAAGATCGGATTCGTATCTCCCGGTGTTAGTACGATCTTTAGTGAAAACTCTGGCCAGAGCATGCTGGAAGATGTGCAACATTATTTGACTAAAAATCGATAGAGCCTAACCGGTTTCGAGCTATTAGGGTTGACAGTTTGACCGTACCATAGGCTTAAAATTAAACGACATAGTTTTGACGAAGAGACTATAACTACGATATTCATCACGGACACAGTCAGGGTGATCCCGAAAACACTCATGTCAATGAGCTAACCACATAAGTATGATACTGAAACATAGACGGCAACTGCTGCTCGTGATCACTGCCGTCTGGGGCTTCAAGCCCTACCTGTAGTAGGGTCAGGTTGTATGGTCTCACACAGAGTGCGACCTTTGTCAAGTAATAGGTAGAAATTAGGAAGAATATGCATTTGATGCAAGGGAAAGAAAACTGCAAAGAGTTTGCAGTTAGCCTCTGCATTCGGGATGAATAATCCTGAGTGCAAGTGAAAGTTTTTAATAATAGATGTGGACTATTTTGCATATGATGCAAAGAGAGTTAAATGTGTCTTAAAATATTTAAGGCCATATTTAATATTATAAATGAGATGAAAAGGTTACGTGGATGATGGGATCGTCCCTGTCTAAACGTAGGTTCAAACCGCGCTCAAATCGGAGTCCAAACGAGCCCAATAAGTCTATTTAAAAGAGTTTTAAATAGAAAGCCCAAAATGCCAAAATAAAGATCAAAAGTTTTTTTGAGGGAAAAAAATCAAAACGGGGGGGGGGGGGGGGGGGGGGCAGAGCAAGCCCAGGCGGGCTCGGGCGCCTGGCCCAGGCCTAGGCGCCTGCGCCTGGCCAAGGCCTAGGCGCCTGCGCCCAGCCTAAGTGCACCCAGGCCTGGGCCAGGCGCCCCGCCTGGCTGGGGCTCGCCCAGCTGGAGCAGTGGGGCCCACACGGTGGGCCCCACCACAGGGTTTTGAACCCTAGGCCAAGTGCAGTTTTTGGCGGCTGGATTTTGCACGAAAATCAAGTTTGGGCTCATCTTTAGACCCTTAATTGAAGGGTCAAACGGACTCGGAATGACTCGCCATTTTTTCCTACACGTTCACCGTTCAGCGATCTTCGATTTGATAGGTTGTATCAAATGCGAAGCTCAATGGTGAGGGAGTTACAATTCAATGAAGTTTGGCCTTTCATTAAGGCAAACTAACTTGAATTTTATTACGCCAACCTTTAGTCCCACATCGGAAGTGGAGTAAATGGGAGGGGTCAGCTGCCTTATAAATAGGGGCATGCCCCCTTCTCATAACTCATCCCAAGCTTTAGATCTGAGCTGCTCCCAAAAGTTTGGAGCGCGCTCGGATCTAAGCTTAAAATAAATATTTTTCCTCACCCTAAATTTCTCCCTTGCTCCTGAAGGGCTCTAACAAAGCCACGAATAGGGGTGGCAAAATGACCCCGACCCGACCCGACCCGAACCCGACATCCTTAACCGGGTATGTGTAGGGGCCAATACGGGTCAAGTAGGAAACGGGTTGACCCGACCCGACCCGGATAAAATCCGGGTCGGGTATGGGTTTGGCATGTCAACCCAGATGACCCGAATTCGACCCGGTTTACTTTCTCTCTATATAAAAAAAATTTATATAATAACTTCACTACACAGTTGCAAGGGAAGTTGTGCTTATACGATTTGAATTGTTGTCCACTTCTTTAAGATGTCTTGGATTCAATTCCCTTTACATACAACTTTTTAGTTAATTTTATTACTTTTGTTACTAAAATGGCAACATTAATTATACTTTCTTACTGTCATCAGTGCGGTTTAAACGACGAGCTACTGGAAATTATGCAACACTTAATAAATTACCGGTGGCTCTTAATGAATAACTGGATATCGAAAAAGGAGTAGTAGTGTATAAGTCAAATCTTAACCCAACGGGTTAACCCCGAACCCGACCCGAAATTTTTCTGGGTCATCCGAACCAGACCCGGATTCAATCCGGGTCGGGTTATGGTTTACCCATATCCGGGTCGTGTCAAATCTGACCCGATCCGAACCCGAACCCACCCGAACCGTTTGCCACCCCTAGCCACGAAGGGGCTCGGATCGGATCTGAAGTCTTGACGGATGATCCAATCAATTGAAACTTTCTTCGGCGTGTGGTTGGCTCAGCGACAAGGGGGTTGCTCGCCTCGGGATGCGGTGCGGTTCGGGAAGCGGTTCAGCTCGGGACGTGGTGCGGTCTGGGACGCGGTTCGGCTCGGGACGAGGAGCGGCTCGGGATGCGGTTCGGTACACCTTACCGGTGCAAGCAAGGTTCCGGGTATGTAGTTTAAATTCAGCATAGTATTTATAATATTGCAGTAGCTTAGATCTATTTTGGGGTGGTCGGACCCACCTCAAGATAGTAGAGATCCTGGCTAGGGTCTTGATATCCTTAGGGCTTGCATGTTAAATAGTTTAACATTTTTCTGCTGCTTGCTTTTATTTTGCCTCTATCGTCCGTCCGACATAGAACGCGCATAGAAATGTGCCCTAAGGGTCCCTCAAAACCCATCAGGTGCATGTGTGAGAATGACCATTTGTGATCTATCCTTGGGGTGGCATGACTAGTAGTTAACCAAGCAAATGTAGGGGCAATTCTATTTCCATTTTACACTAATGGCATCATTGTAATTGTAGCATAAAGTTAAAGGGCTTTTAATTAAGGACTATGTGTAATGGCAAACTTGTAAATAAAGCACAAGGTGAGGGGGCATTTAATTAGGAGTTTAATGCAATGGCATGAGGTGTAATTAAGAAACAAATTTGGAGGGCAATTATGAAGGAGTGTGAGCAAATGGCAAACTTGTAATTAAAGGGATTCTTAGAAGAGATCTTTTCATTTAGTTATTTCTTGTTTCGTCTACAATATTCTTTTTCTTTCTATTTCTTTTTCTTCCATTTTTATTTTCTCCCTCTTCATTCCCAATTAGGGCCGAACCCTTCGGAAAAAAAAGAAATTCAAAGAGAAAGAGAAAGAAGAAGGAGAAGGAGAATGGTTCTTCACCTTTGGATTAAGGTAGGAATATCATCTTGGTGTAGAGGTATTAATTCAAAAATATGTTAGTTAGCCTTGATGAAGTTGTTATTTTTATGGATAATTTTAGTGTAATTTGTGCTAAAGATCCCATTTTTGGGGATGTACTATTATGTGGGTTCAAATAAGATCGTATTCTTTGTAGATGTACTTTCTTGCAACTTTATAAAGTTAGTTTTTTTTATAGAACCCCATGTATCATGGCTAAAGCTAGTATTTTTCTTAAGGTACACTTTGAGTGCTCTTATAAAGGTTGCATCTTTATGTTAGATGTTTAAGAAAGCTCACATTTTTAAGCTAGGCATTAAGCAATAAATATTGATTTAGGGATTGTTGTATTAGATTAGTGAGAAAGTTGTAATTTTTAGTTAAGATGCAAGTTAAAGCTAACATCTATCTTTAGCAATATGTCATATTTGTGTCAAATGTGTAATCTTTTATGGTTTTTCTAACTAAAGTTAGCATTTTTAAGTTAGTTCCATAATTAGTTCTTATACGGGATGAATTTTTCATGATAAGCCATAAGTAATTCCTCACAAGTTTTCATATGGCTACAAGCTTGTATATGCATTCAAGTTCCTTAATGAAATTTGTTAAAGCTTGCATTTTAATTCAAGTTGCATTTTAGTTCATTTCTTAAGCTTGCATTTTAATTCAAATTGCATTTTAATTCATTTATTAAACTTGCACTTGGATTCAAGTTGCATTTTAGTTGCATTTTAATTCAAGTTGTGGAACTTGTTTATGTCTTGCAACTTGTGTGGATTGCTATGGTGATGTAAGAAATTAGTTTGGTGCGATTTGTAATATCAGGGCTATGTTGGCAAACCATGTTGTATTGTAAGAGGTGCAATGGTGATGGCTTAGTACATGGTTTTTGATGAGAAGTTTATGTTGCATGGAGATCGGGTTATGTTACAGGCTAGTTCTTATTCCACCATGATGCTTTAGGGAAATTGGGATATGTTGCATGCTACTTTTAATTCCATAGTGATGCTTTATGTTGATTGCTAGTGACACATGTTGCTATATAGTAAAGTTCATGTTACTAACAAAGTCCATGTTACTAATAAAGTCTGTGTTGTTAACTAATCTTTGATCCCACCATGATGATTTATTGAAATTGTTCATGTCGCTTTCTTTTAATCATGGACTTTCATTATGTTGTCTTTCCTAGTGTATAATAGTCTTTTAATTTTAATGCTACATGCTAGCCTTGTTAATCAAATACAATTAGAATTGCAGTTCCTCATGTCACCTTAATGTAGTTTACTTAATGTTGTTCCTCATGTCACCTTAATGTATTTTCAATACAATTCCTTGAATGTTGTATGCTAGTTCGCTTATCTTTAATGTTAATAAACTATAGAGTTGTCTCGGTCTGCCATATGGCTGGTCAGCACCGTAGAAAGGGGGTTGGGGGAAAACTGGATACTAGTAGAGTATGAGGACGGGACTGTGTTGTGATATTGCGATGTACCTTGCTCAGTTTTGGGTACCTTATGGTGTTTGCCGCACATTGCTCAGTTTCCGGTATGATGAGTTGTGATGTTGTGGAGTTTTCCTCACTTACACCTCGGTGGGGGGAATGGGTGAAGTGAGAGGCCCCGTTAAGGAAATAATGCTCGTGTACCACTGGCGGGTGCTCCTTACCGCTCCACCTTGGGGTGGAGTCCAGTTCCTCATATTCAACGACACACTCAAGTTTCCAAATAAAATTTAATTAATAATTATGTGCTTTAAATTTCCAATGTGTGATTCCTAATTTTCCTTGTCTGACCGTGGTTCTTCGTGCCTTGTATTATGTTGTAACAATAATAATAATAATGATGCATATATATATTAAATATCTAAACAACATACCCAAAGTAATATTTACTTTTACACGAGTTTGGTTTCCTACTAGGTCACGCTTGACGTGTTCCCTTCCAGGGTTTTAGGACCGGAGCAGGAGACTGTGGAGCATGAGTTGGGGGTGGACCCTACAGGAGTTGCAACTTTTTCCCCTGGTTCACATGCTTAGGATAGAGTGTGAGTTGTACTTTTGTGGACCATGTGGGTTGTAGCCATAGTATTGTACTTTTGAGTTGTGTACTTCAGATGTACTTATATGTGGGATGTTTCCACTTTTGTACTTGTACTTACCTTTCAGTTGTACTTTTGCCAGCGTACTTTTCTGTGATGAGTGGTACATATTGTTATCATTGTTGGAGCACTGTTTAGTTTTCTTACTTGTTGTTGTCTGTGTTGTTCTAGTATGGCAGTAGCCTGCTTGTAGTACATTTAGATTCTACGCTTGGTCCAATACCGTGTCCTGTTAAACCCCCTTCCACATTTACCTTGGGACCCGAGGTAACTGGGTGACTGGGGCATGACAATGCTTCCTTTGACATTTTCTTTCGTGGCCGTGCACGCTCAGCCAATGATTAATGTCTTTTTCTTTTGGCATGAACTGGGAAGAAGACATACGTGGAGACCTATCTGGCGACACCTGAGTGGAGTCAACATCAAAATCATACTGATAACTGCTCCAATAAGAATCAATATGGTCATGGCCTTGAGAATTTTCTCATGGAGTACTTAATGATGCAACTGGTAATGTTGTTTCACTCTCATTACTAGTCATGTAGTCTGTACGACCACGAGAACATTTGCCCTCAGCATATCTCCCTATATTATATGTTTCAAATGTTAAACAAGATTAAGTAATTCAAAGAAAAGTAGACATGTGTGATATAATTCTAACCAACTCAATTACCTTCATACAAGTCAAAATAAGCATCATATTAAGGAAATGTTTTGCCCTTTAATTTGTATAATTCCTTCGCAGACCTTTGTTTGACCCGTAATATTTACACAAGATAGTATTAGAGTGTAATTAACTATAAGTTATACAAAAGATTCATCATTTCTAACAGGTTTAATTTTTTTGCCATTCTTCCTCGGGACATGTCACACATTTGACTCCATTAATTGTTCCATCCAAATTCACTTCTTTCTAGTAAACCCTTATATGTTTTGTATTTTCTTCTTCAAAGTTTGCTCCTTCTCTTTAAGTTGGTGCTTTGTGAATTTCACACCTTCATCTTGAATCCTTAAATTAAAGTGGTTGCGATCTTGGTCCATGCTTCTGTTGCCAATCCATTATGCACTCTCCAACTCGCATTGTTATATGCAGTTAGAAGTTGAACTAAAAATGCAAGTTGTGCTTCGGTCCACATATGTCGAGATTTCTCATTTCTATGGTCCATATTAACTATAGAAAAAAATGAAGATGAAGTATTTCTATGCTCCATATAGACTACAGGAAAAATTGAATAAGTATATAAGCTATAACATTATGAAGAGGACAATCAACGGTAATATCTACTAGATGTTTAATGTAATAGATGACAATGTGTTTATAAGCTATAGCGTCATTTCTATGCTCCATTCTCTGCCTTGCGATAGCTGACTATCACAGAACATTAGCCGACTATCAGATGTCAACCACAAAAATTCCAGCCAACTATGGGTATGGGATTTTTGGGTCTACTTGGTTTTTATTAGGTTCTTACCATCTTATTCCACTTAAACCCAATAAGAGGAAGATATCATGACCACTCATCTTAAATCTATGGCTTGGATTTCATTTTCTTCAAGTTAAAACCCTAGAATTTTCACCATATCTCTTTCACCTCTTTCACCTTGAGCCCCCAATTAAACTTACCCTCTTAAAATTCTTCATCTTCTCAAGGCTACAACCAAGCATTTCTTGAAGCCTTTTTTAGTGGAGTATCATTTCCATTAGGTATTCACAATCACTCTAGCTTTATATTTTTCATAGTATTGCATTTGCATCATGGATAGAATTGGAGCACCCTTGTCTAAGAAGAAGAGATCAGCCCTTGCTTATTACCAACCCTTACAAGTGTTGAGTATTGGACTCCCCGGATTTGGTTTTGGATGATGAGCAAACATAAATATATCATGAACTAACAATTTGTGAGCGCAGTTATGGAGATCGTCGCCAAATTCACGAGAACACTCAAAGCGACATCTTAAGACTTCTCAAAGCTCGTATTCAATGCCTAAAGCTTCATTGAAGCTTTTGGACCTTTTTGGAAGTCATGAAGATTTGATCGAAGCTTTCGAAGACCGTTCCTTAAGGTTTTATTCATAGTCTTTTAGCTTCGATTTATAGAATGTTAAGCCTTGAGTAATTCTTACATGTCTATCTTCATATCGCTCATATCTTAGAGCTAGGATTATCTTAGAAGCCATTAGAAACTTTCCCGAAGCCTATCGCTTCTTCCCTCGGCTTCTAGTGCATCTTAGTTGGTTCAAGTAAAGTCACCAACCGACTAGATGACGATCTAGTCGGTCGGCAACTCTTCATGAACCGACTAGATGTCCTAACTCATTTCAGCTCAGCCATGTCGATCAATTAGTCGGTCAAAGAAGGTTCACCGACCGACTAGATGACGATCTAGTCGGTTAGAAATCCTTCTCAGACCAACTAGTTGAGTTTGCCTCTGTACAGCCTGAGTTACTGTTTACAGTTAGTCGGTCCAAGAACATTCATCGACCGACTAGTTGTGAAACTAGTCGGTCAACATTTGTTCTTAGACCGACTAGTGTAACTTGTATTCAGCTTCGTGCATTTCACTCTTAGTCGGTCAAAGAACACTCACCGACCGACTAGTTGGCAAACTAGTCGGTTGGCAAATCTTCTTAGACCGACTAGTTCATGTTGCCTGGAAATCACTCTTTTGGCTGTCGAGCTGTTAGTCGGTCCATGTTGAATCACCGACCGACTAGTTGATGAACTAGTCGGTCAGTGATCCTTCTTAGACCGACTAGTCTGCTTCAGATTTAGATCCGTTGGAGTTTTGAAAGCGACGTTTCTTTCTCACTTTTCCCTTGATCCTTTAAATACCTGAAGGGGTTATTTCATAGGATCCAAAGGCTGCTATTTCCAGAGTTCTATTGATTCAAAAAGAGAAGCTTTCAACTCTCATCTTCAAGCTCTCCCATTCTCAAGAATCTCTCCCTCACTCTTTTTCCTCAAGAGAGATTCATTGATTGTGAGCCTTCCAAGCCAAGGGCTTGATTCTAGGTCATCCATCTCATCCCTAGGCTTCCATTGCTGGTCATCTTCTTGAAGCTAGGGTTTGGTGACTCTTCCTCCATCAAAATCCTCTTTGCCCTTATTTGGTAAGAAATCTCAAGGCATATGTATTTTGTTGGTAAGCATTTCATTTCAGTTATATTTGAATTGTATACTCTCGGTTGTGAGAGGTTTTGCGTGATCCCGGGTTGTGGGATTCACGGTCATCGATTGTAGGTCGTTTGCACTTGTGAGGTTTTCGCAAGTGGTCATATTGGAAATCTTGAGTTAGGGTTTCTAACTCAAGTATCCGGAAGGGATCCGGGTGGTTGGGACGTAGGATCACCGGGAACAAGTCGGGGAGACTTGGGTGGATCCGAACCCATTAAACCATTTGTTTGCGTGTGCATTTATTCTTGTTGATCGTTGTTATTCCGCATTGTTGTTCGTTAATTGCACGATAATTAGGAATAACTCTCCCTATTATTTAAAAGTACTATTCACCCCACCTCTAGTACATGTGCAGTGGCTTCCTAGGGCACCACAATTGGTATCAGAGCCAAGGTTCAAAGCTACACATAGCCAAAGTTCAAAGCTATGACGAACAATGACTACAACGTCTTCAAGAACCGCGATGGAGCTTCATCAGTTATGGAAGGACTATCCTCAGTCAGGCCTCCACACTTCAACGATACCAACTATGGGTACTGGAAATGCCGGATGCAAATTTTCCTCCGGAGTGCTTCACTATGGAGAGCCACCATGACGGAGTATGTCGAGCCTTCCGAAGAAGATTTCGCGAAGTGGACTCCCGCGGAGGTCGCCGCGGAAGTAGCCAATGCCAAGGCAATGAATGCCTTGAATTGTGCGTTGGAGCCCGAGGACTTCAACAAGATATGCACATGTAAGAGTGCATATCAAATATAGAACCAACTCCTCATATTGCACGAAGGATCGAGTACGGTAAAAGATTCTAAACTCGTCGTTGCTAATAAAGAATTTGAGTTGTTTCATATGGAGCAGGGCGAAACCATGAAGGAATATTACGCTCGCTTCGTGGATATATCAAACGACTTGGAAGCTCTTGGGAAGGTCTATTCCCAAAAGGAGAAAGTCGCGAAGATTATCGACGGTCTTCCATCATGTTGGGAAAAGCGTACCTTCGCCATCGAGGAAGGTAATGACATGAATAAATATACCGTCGTACAACTAATGGATACCTTGTTGTCTTACGAGGTACGCAAGGATAGTAAGATCCGAATGAAGGAAAAGATGAAAGCGTACTTGAAGCGAGATGAGCCAAAGAGAAAGGCGATTGCCTTCAAGGCCGCTCCATCTACCGATGATGAAGAATCGGAAGACGAATTGGACATGGAATCCATTGCCCGTATGGCAAGGAAGTTCGATCGATTCCTCCGAGAAGGTATATCTTTGAATAAATCTAAAGTTAGTTCGACTAATGCTTCTACTCCCGTGTGTTATAAATGCAACAAGCCAGGACACATCAAACCGGATTGTCCTCTCTACAAACACAAGGAGAAGGGGAAAGCATCGAAGTACGACAAGTCGAGAAAGTACAAGAAAGGATTTGTTGGCACATTCACCGACTCCGAAGAGGATTCCTCAAGTGGAGAGTCGGATGATGGAAGAGTGGAGAAAGCAAAACGTTGCTTCATGGCTAATGAGGCAAAAGATCGAAAGTCCTCCTTCGATGATAGCGAGGATGAAAGCGAGGATGGTAGCGAGGATGAAAGCGGAGAACCTACTATTGATGAAATGAGGTTAGCAAACCAAGAAATTTGGTCTAAATTTACTAAATTAGTAGATAGATATAATAAGACCAAAGATGAACTTGTTAGCCTCCAAACCTCTCCTAAGTCTACCATCACCAACAATGACACCATTGTTGAGACACTCGCCAATGAGAAAGCAAGTTTGCTTACTCATAATGGCTTGTTGAGAAATGAGGTGAAGAACCTCAAATCTCAACTTGAGCATGTTCATTTTGAGAAATCAGATGAACACAAGATGGCGGATTTGACGTCTCAAAACTCAACCTTGAGTTTTGAGAATAAGAATCTCAAATCTCGTGTTTATGCACTCACATCGCAAGTATCCACTTTAGATGCTTCGATGCATTCTCTCAAAGAGAAGTATGAGTGCACGTTAGGCCGTATCAATGATTTCAATAGAGGTAAGGGCCATTTGGATAATATCCTAAATGACTTACTTCCGGCCAAACACCACATTGGCTTGGGGTATAAGATGGGAGACTCATCCAAATCGCCTACCACCTTTGTTAGGCCAACATCCGATGCCTCGACGAGTGGGAGCAAACACCCCATTGGTAGTTCTCCTACCAATAGTGCTTCCACTTCATACACACCCCCGATTGGAAAGAAACCCACTTTGGGTAGACCTCCGAAGAGGGGTCATGCATTTTTGTACTCTCATGCTATGCCACGTAGGAACACACATCCTACTCCACCGGTGCATGCTAATAATGATTTTTATGTTCCGCACCCACGAGCACGTGCGAACACTCATATGAGACATCCACATGTACGTAATCATGCTCATGCACATCCTAATGCTTATGTTCAAACATCTCATCCACATGTGCATGCCTACTCTCATAATCATCCTCATGCATACACATCTCATGCTCCTAGGCCACATGCACCACATAGAAATCAAACTTTTGTGCATGCAACCACTAGGAAGAGGATTCCCAAAATGTACACTATTTGGGGTCCCAAGAACACTAGCGATGATGCTATGAATGTTTATGTGAAATCATATATTAATGATGTTATTTTGAATGATGATTATGTTGGGAAGTCAAGTTCCTCTTGGACTTGGACTCCGAAGGGTTAGTTCCTTTAACTCTTCAATGCTTGGTACCATGAGTCTATGATCATGTTATGGGTACCAAGGCATTTGATAATAAAATTGATTTTGATTACATTAACTCATGGGTTACAATTATTTTAATTTCGTATTTCAAATTTGTTGTCTAACCCATTGGATCCAAAAGGGTTTTTGGATACCAAAATGAAGTTTTCTAGGTTCAATCCACCGTGGGATACCAACCCTACCAACTCCTCGATTTGCGAAGACTTTCATTCAAACGGAGTTGATGGTGCTTAGGTAATGCACCAATGTAGGGGGAGCTTAATATTGTAAGTATGATATTACATTTGGTATCCATGAGGGTTGAATGCATGCTTGGTTAGAATCTATTTCTTTACATTGGTATCATTTTATTTCTCCTAGCATGATAGAATTGTGAATGCCGTAAATGCTTTGAAATTAATATCTATTTTTGGCATGACATGTTTTTAAAAGTTATTATGATGATTTTCGTATTACTTTTATCACCTTGTCACGTCTCATCGCACACATCACTTAGTTTTGATGTGCTTTTACTTTATGTTCATTTTCGATCGATATTGTGTCATTTGATATTCTATGATGTGCACCACTCTTCTGATGGTTCATTCCTTTGTGCACATTTTATGTATGTCTCTGATATTGATTTCGTCGCTCGACGATTTATTTTGATTCAATAGCTTTAGTTGTATGAAAACATAGAATTGTTTTCCATGCACTAAAATAGCTATAAATGTTGATATTGGAGAATAAATTCCTTTCATCAATACGTGAATTTACAATTGGTATTTTGATGACTTCATTTTTCGTTTTTCTACTAAGGTCTCTTTGACACACCTTTAATATGTTTTGGTATTTTACTTTGGTGTCATTGGACCGAGGTCGTATTCTTCGACTCCCGTGATTCTTGTATTATTTGGCCATGATTTGTTATCATTGACTTCCTCCCGCTATTTTTGGATTATGCCAAAGGGGGAGAGATATAATAATGGCATGTGCTAAATGATAATTTACCATGAATCTAATTTGATATGTTAGATTCAGGGGGAGTTAAGATATAAAAATGGATTTCAAATCCTAAATTTCAAATATTGGATTTGAATTTTTACTTTCCTCGTCTGCTTATGTATGTGCTTATTATTTCATATGGAACTAATGTGTCATCAATGCAGGGGGAGTAAGTATATTCCATTTAGTTCATTATTTTTTATTATTATTTATGTTGTTTGTCATCACCAAAAAGGGGGAGAATGTTGAGTATTGGACTCCCCGGATTTGGTTTTGGATGATGAGCAAACATAAATATATCATGAACTAACAATTTGTGAGCGCAGTTATGGAGATCGTCGCCAAATTCACGAGAACACTCAAAGCGACATCTTAAGACTTCTCAAAGCTCGTATTCAATGCCTAAAGCTTCGTTGAAGCTTTTGGACCTTTTTGGAAGTCATGAAGATTTGATCGAAGCTTTCGAAGACAGTTCCTTAAGGTTTTATTCATAGTCTTTTAGCTTCGATTTATAGAATGTTAAGCCTTGAGTAATTCTTACATGTCTATCTTCATATCGCTCATATCTTAGAGCTAGGATTATCTTAGAAGCCATTAGAAACTTTCCCGAAGCCTATCGCTTCTTACCTCGGCTTCTAGTGCATCTTAGTTGGTTCAAGTAGAGTCACCAACCGACTAGATGACGATCTAGTCGGTCGACAACTCTTCATGAACCGACTAGATGTCCTAACTCATTTCAGCTCAGCCATGTCGATCAATTAGTCGGTCAAAGAAGGTTCACCGACCGACTAGATGACGATCTAGTCGGTTAGAAATCCTTCTCAGACCAACTAGTTGAGTTTGCCTCTGTACAGCCTGAGTTACTGTTTACAGTTAGTCGGTCCAAGAACATTCATCGACCGACTAGTTGTGAAATTAGTCGGTCAACATTTGTTCTTAGACCGACTAGTGTAACTTGTATTCAGCTTCGTGCATTTCACTCTTAGTCGGTCAAAGAACACTCACCGACCGACTAGTTGGCAAACTAGTCGGTTGGAAAGTCTTCTTAGACCGACTAGTTCATGTTGCCTAGAAATCACTCTTTTGGCTGTCGAGCTGTTAGTCGGTCCATGTTGAATCACCGACCGACTAGTTGATGAACTAGTCGGTCAGTGATCCTTCTTAGACCGACTAGTCTGCTTCAGATTTAGATCCGTTGGAGTTTTGAAAGCGACGTTTCTTTCTCTCTTTTCCCTTGATCCTTTAAATACCTGAAGGGGTTATTTCATAGGATCCAAAGGCTGCTATTTCCAGAGTTCTATTGATTCAAAAAGAGAAGCTTTCAACTCTCATCTTCAAGCTCTCCCATTCTCAAGAATCTCTCCCTCACTCTTTTTCCTCAAGAGAGATTCATTGATTGTGAGCCTTCCAAGCCAAGGGCTTGATTCTAGGTCATCCATCTCATCCCTAGGCTTCCATTGCTGGTCATCTTCTTGAAGCTAGGGTTTGGTGACTCTTCCTCCATCAAAATCCTCTTTGCCCTAATTTGGTAAGAAATCTCAAGGCATAGGTATTTTGTTGGTAAGCATTTCATTTCAGTTATATTTGAATTGTATACTCTCGGTTGTGAGAGGTTTTGTGTGATCCCGGGTTGTGGGATTCACGGTCATCGATTGTAGGTCGTTTGTACTTGTGAGGTTTTCGCAAGTGGTCATATTGGAAATCTTGAGTTAGGGTTTCTAACTCAAGTATCCGGAAGGGATCCGGGTGGTTGGGACGTAGGATCACCGGGAACAAGTCGGGGAGACTTGGGTGGATCCGAACCCATTAAACCATTTGTTTGCGTTTGCATTTATTCTTGTTGATCGTTGTTATTCCGCATTGTTGTTCGTTAATTGCACGATAATTAGGAATAACTCTCCCTATTATTTAAAAGTATTATTCACCCCCCCCCCCCCCCCCCCTCTAGTACATGTGCAGTGGCTTCCTAGGGCACCACAACAAGTACTATCTAAAAGGAAGATTATCATCATGTATCTCAACAAGCTCGAACTCATTTCTAAGTTTGACATTAATTCCAACAAGACTATCTTGCACGAACAATTTGTCAAAATTAAAGATCTTGAGATTTGTGATAAATAAGATTTTAGAATTCCAAGGGATCAAAACACTATTTTCTATCATTAACTCATTTAGGTGCTACTAGTGACCGCCGACAAAGTTTTCGCCGTTAATTTATTTTACACCAACATGACCGCCGACAAAGTTTTCGCTAGGTTCACGACCAAAGTTCTTGATATCCAGATAAACTTAGATACTCACTCTCTAGGTCTTAGACTTGGTATTCCTAGCTCTGGAGCACTCTTGAGAGAAATAATCATGGATGATGAAAATACTTTGGAAAATATGTATTTTGAGTGTAGATCATATAGACCATCTATGCCCACTAGTGACCTCCATCCCGTTGACAGAATCCTAGCCAATCTTCTCTCCTACAACATCAATCAGAAAGGAGGAAGTAAAGCTGTCTTATCTGTCAACCAAGCTAAGTGTGTATACACTATGCTATGTGACATAAAAGTTGACGGGCACGAATTATTATGAAAAATATCATCCATAGTGCCACTTTTACCAACAACGCATCTCCACTCCATCATGGATACTTTCTTACTCATCTCTTTAGAAGTGAATGGATAGATGTAGATACTGAAATCCATTTCATAGAACTTATGACTAGGTTCGATGCACATGCACTCACTAGGATGGGACTTCATCCCGATCCTCTAAGAACATACCGAGTCAAGCCAGAGAAGAAGATGAGCCCATTCAACCATTGCATCATGAACAATCCTCATCTTCCTCATCCATGGAGCCACCTCCTTACTTTGCGGCATTCCAAGAAGCCCCTCTCCAAGCTTGAGAACATGTGACTTGCCGTGAATTAAGATAGGGACTCCGTAAGAGGTGATTTGATCCAAAAGATGGACAATCCCAAGCAAGCAATCATCAATAGGCTTAACATATCCAACGAAGTTATCTCAGAGATTTAATCGAAACTTGCCGAGATCAAGAAAAAGATGTGTGAACAATGAGATGCGGAGATGGATATGTGTGTGTAATGGAAATGAAAGTATGTTTGTGATGTTTTGAACTATATGTGTGTTTGGTAGTTTGATGTTGAAGATTGATGCTGGCAATGTGTTTTGATTATTCGCACATTTTTGGTTTGTAATATTTGGTGAGAATGAAACTTTAGACCTATGTTTGTAATATGAAAATTTGCTTGTGGCACCTTACAACTTTGGTTTGATTTGTAAGGATGTCATATGAAAACTCTCATGTTATGCTTATTTATGGAATTTAGACTTCATGCTCAATATGTTATGTGTTGTTTTACATTTTTTTTCTCTATGTTGCTAGAAGAGCATGCATGTGTTCTATTATTATAGTTGTGTGGATATTGAGACGAAAATTTTAGTTGTGTGGAATCATTGTCAAGATTTTTTAAATGCTTATGCTTAGGCTAAACATATGGTTATTGAATATTCTTGATCAATTGAATATGCCCATGCTATTACTTACCCTTATTTATATCATTTTACAAGAATAAATAATTCATCACGTGGCATGTATTATTATTCTTTTGATGAGACAAAGGGGGAGAAATATGAAATGCCTATAAAATATAGTTTGTTCATGGCATATGATATTGTGGACATTGTGACATTGCTTTGTTAACACGCTTGGGATATAATATGAAATGAATGTGCATATTTCTGCTTATCTCTAACTAGCTTTGATGCTGGGGGGGGGGGGGGGGGGGGGGGGGGGTAACTTCTCCATAGCAATCATGCATCTCTGCAGGGGAGAGTAAGTTATTTTTTAAGTTCGCATATTATATTTCTATTTTATATCATTTGTTGTCATCATCAAAAAGGATGGGAGTGTTAGGATATTGAGACACCCCCAGTGGAGTTTTGATGTTCACAAATGATATGGTACTAACGGTTTTAATTCAAGTGTGTAAAACATGAATATTGTGATGGAAACCTAATATAAAGCCATGAAAAACATGGATGTGAAATAGCTTAAGTAATGAATAAGGATAACTATGAACATGGAGCCATTCAAGAGTCAAAATGTGAAGCTAATGAGACTCAAATAAAGACTCAAATGAAGTGCAATGGCCCAAGACTAGCAAACAAGACTCAAAACTCAGAAGTGTGTCAAATTATGTAAGTTAAGTCTTAGTATGTAAAAGCCAATATTTTGGAGCTACACACACACTAAAATACGATAAAAATATTTTTAAATTGTATTAATATATTTTAAAATATTATATAAAATTTTTGAAATAATTTCAAAGTGTTTTGATAGAGAAAACCCCACATATAACATATAGCTGACTATTCACACCCTAATAGTCGACTATCTTGTAGTGAGATTTGAACTGGAAGCTTCTGGAATGTAATAGCCAACTATCCCTTTAGGATAGTTGACTATCGGCCATGAGATAGTTGATTATCTGGGTCAAATGGCTAATTTAATTGAAATACATGATTTACGCTATATATGCATTTTTAAGCTGTTGAATGAGGGTTTTATGGACTCAATTTGAAATAGTTAAACCCTCTATATATACTAAAGAGTTTAGATTTATTTCATATCAATTCTTGAGCAATTTTTAATATTTTTCAAGTATTTTTCAAAGCTTTCTTGCTCTAAAAAGCTCTCTCTTTTTGCCATCGTTTTAAAAGTCTTTTGTCCTTATTCTCTCTAATTTTCTTGATCATTTTGTTGACCTAAAACTTGTTTGTAATATCTGTTCGTAAAGTTTATTTTAAGGGATTTAAAGCAAGTTTTCTTTTGATCCATTATACTTCACTTATATATTTTGAGATCAAAAGACTATTTTTCTTCTAGCCACATAAAAACACAAAAAAATCCAATACTCGGCTATAGGATCAAGGGTGTAACAAGTGATCATCGGTAAAGGTTTGTAAGGCACTTGGTAAGTCGATTGGTAATCATTGTGTTGTATTCCCTTTGTGAAAGGGGTATTGTTGTATTTGGTGGAAATCCTAGTTTTGGTGGAAACTAGGTGTGTATGAAATTCCTAACAAGTGACACTATGCGATTGTAGTGCAGTTTTCAATAGTGACGTATCCAGTGGTGGGGAATCATGATAAAATTTCAGTGTCTGCGCCGTGATTGCTTATCTTGCTTGCTTAATTTTCTGCTGCACATTTTTTCATCTCATTGCAAGATTATTATTTTGTGGTGATTAAGAACCAAGAGAGGTAACTCTTCTTGGAGACTTAGGCAACGTATTAGAAGGGTTTTATATTGCGGAAAGTTTTATCTTTATACACAACATTATTCAACCTCTCTTCTAGTGTTGTCTGCCATCCACAAGATCCGACAAATAGGTCTTACTGTACTTATATAGAACAAAAGACTACATGCTCATGTAATCGATGTCAGAAAAGCTCGAGTTCATTGGGTATATTGACCCGATTTTGCTAGATGTCAAGATAATATTAAATCTACATCGGGCTATATTTATCTGCTAGCTGGAGGTACCATCTTATAAAAGAGTGCTAAATGGTCTTTTTTATAGTCTCTTCTATCATAGCTGTAGAGTTCATAGCATGTTATCAGGGCCGATTCAAGCATAAATGAGGCTTAAAGCGAAACAAAATATGATGCCTAAGTATTAATGCAAAATTTTTAGGAGCCTTCATATAACTGAATTTAACGCAAGAAAATAACGGAAGAAAGCAACAATTTGTTGTGGTGTGAAAACACTAACAATAATGCAATCAAACGAGCAAGCAATTCACTAATTCAATAATCAGGGCTCCTTCGAAATTTCGAATCAATTAAATAAACTTTCTCAGTTTCTTGCAGATGACAAAAAAAATAAATTACCAAAGATATTATCATATTAAACCTTAATCTATCGAAGAGTCGAAGACATTGCCATGAGACGAGGCCGGAGAGAGACTAGGAGAGCCGGAGAGATATGATTTGCTAATTTTGAAAAACATAATTTTGAAAAAAAAATGCTAGGAATTTGCTCATTAGAACAACAAGCAAAATAAATTCACAAGAGATAAATAATATCGGCTATACCCCAAATCAATAACCAGAGATTGAAAACTCATCAATTACATAATTAAAAAAATAAAGATAAAAATTTACTGTATTGGCGTCTTTGCGTCCTCCTTTACTGGGTCAAGGCAGAGGAATAGTCTTTCCTAACAGCTTGATTGCAGGGTCCATGTCCAAGTCTATGAGACTCTGAGGCTGAGGCCGATTGGAGCCGATTAGATCCGGAGAGAGACGGAGTGTCCGAGAGAGTGCGAGAGATGGAAGGTCCGAGGCCGGATGGCGAGAGACAGAGGTGCCGAATCGACCAATGGTGTCGATTGGAGCCAGAGGAAGACTAGGATAGTCGGAGAGAGAGAGAGAGAGAGAGAGAGAGAGAGAGAGAGAGAGAGAGAACAATGACGCGTTGGCGTTGGAGGGCTAGGGTTTGAGACTTGACTCTTGAGATTCTCTCAACCTCTCTTTCAATTTTATCCGTTAGACCTAAGGCGGACCGCACAGCACAACAATCCCAAAGCATTGCAGCGGGCCCTGCGGAAGAAATAAGATCACAGGACAGCGAAAATGGTCTGGGAAATTTTAATTAAGGAGGCCGAAATGTTGTTGGGCTTAGGAATAAAATGAAATATGAGGACTCTCAAAATTGGAGGCCTAAAGCGACCGCCTAAGTGGCCTTGCCATAGAACCGGCCCTGCATGTTATGAGGCATCCAATCATGGAGAATGGTTGTGAAATTTTGTCATGGAGATGCAAATAGTGGATCACATTAAAAGACCACTTAGATTATTTTATGACAAGTCTGCAGTTTCATATTCCAAAAACAATATGAGCTAAACGAAGTCGAGGCATATAGACATCAATTTCCTAGTTGTTAAAGAAAGAGTTTGGACAAAACAGTTGTCTATTGAGGACATCAGAATAAACTAGATGATTGCGGATCCGCTTACTAAGGGATTGCCGACCAAAAGGTTTCATAAGTACATTCTCATATAAGCGTTATGTCAATTGAGGATATTCAATTTTAGTGTGAGTTTGTATTTCTGGTGCTCATATGAAATAGAAACTTTTCAGTTATTTCAAGTTATGGATATTTTGAGGTTATTTTTTCAGAATTAAAGTTTTTGTTTGTTTACAATCCGATTATGATTTGGTTTGATCTTACTCAGATTTAGGGGAGGACCAATTGGAAATAGGCTTGTTAATATCACATTACATGAAGTTTCTATGCTACACATCCAAATCATGATCCATATCATCCAGTTGTATCGGAATATGTGAACATTGATGGGCCACGTTACGACAAGTGTAACAAAGACCGCTTTGATCTTATGTTGATATGATTGATGAACTTGATTGGTTAATAGATACATCAGTAATTACATCAAGGTTGAGCTCATTCGGTTATTTTTGCACAGCCTAATTATAAGGTTGCATATGTAGCCCGAGTAGAAGATTGTTGGATCATTAATCCAACGTTGGGCTTATATGAAAAATAATTATGTATTACAGGTTGTCAAATAAAATTAAGCTTTAGGTAATTGGGCTTTAATGTATCTAATAGGGTGTTGGCCTTTAATGTGTAGAAATTTAATGAGTAATTTCTGTCTTTATGATGGACTAAGAATCCCACCGATAACATGATTACTGTCTATATATAGTAGTTAGGGTCTCAAAATCACACGAACGAATGTTTTCTATTCTGATATCCCATGATCAGAAATACATCATGGTGAAAACTAAAGGGATTCTCTAAGGAAATTCGTGTTGATCTCAAATACCAACCACACGGATTTAAGGAATTAATCATGATGGATTCAGCTATGCTTCCGCATGTTTTCCAGTATTTTTCTCGATGGTTTAATATAAATATTCCACCCAAGAAACTCTATCCCCAACAGCTTTATCTTGGCATCAATTCAACTACATTCTTGATCGAAAATAATCCAAATAATCAAAATAATAATGATGACCAGATCCCGTTTCCGCATGCTCAAAAACATCGCTCACTTCCAACTGCCGAGTAAATGGCATGAAAAAGAGAATTTAAGAAAAAAAAACTAAAGTTGATAAATAGTGTGGTAAAAATTTGGCAATGGCATCCATGGGTCTGTCACTTTCTCCGTATCATACCAAGTCTTTGCTTACAAAACACTTCATAAATCGTAAACAACACCACTTGTGACCCGTGGCACCCTAAAGAAAAGAAGCAGTCCAAGCCCACTTGCATCCAACATCCTTGGATTGCAATATTCCATTCCTCCAGTTCCAAATCTCATTTTGAGTATGCCTTGCTGTCTCATAGTCTCTCTCTCTCTCTCTCTCTCTCTCTCATATAGTGTTTATTAATAATATTACTAATAGAACAAAAGTTAGGTCACAATAGGGATTGACAAGAACGTGGGATGTGGGTTCGTAGATTGCTCCAAAAAAACAGCATCTAAAACGAAAAAGGGGACCAGCTTAGTTAAGATCCACTTAATAACAAACTGATGAATGCTTAAGTGAACAAATGATTTAAGGAGGCTTGGGGGTAACTTTGTCCGACCTGTTGAAAGGTCGTCCGCTAGTTATCGCGCCGAGTTATGGAGGAAACGTATAAGGTGGACTAGATGATAAGTTTATGAGTACCTGACTTGGGTGGATGTCAGAGAATAAGAAGTCGAACACTTCTCTCGTTGATCTCGAGACAATATATAGGCGATGGTCCTTTGGAGTGCAGTTATTCAGGTAACGGTCAAGTATTGAAGACGCTTTATTGCATTGGCCTGAGCTGTCGGCGTTGATGTGGAAGCTGAATCGGTCAACCCTTGAATGCCCTCATTAATAACGAGCTTAACGGCCAGTATTGACGAGGAAACCCAACTGTCAGCTTGGTTGGCGCATTAAATAGAGGGATGATAGTCCTCGTGTGAGGGCATCTAGGCCATTGAGCCAGCTTTGTGGGTTTCTCCTGGGCTTGTCTGTTTGAGATAATTGTCTAAGAAATCCTCATGTCGGCACAATGCTGTACCAATGGCCCACATCTCACGAGCTCAACCGACATAGTGGTTGAGGTTGGATGATGTGACACATACTGATGTGATTGGCCGCGTCAGTCAAGGCGACGCATTTAATGCTCACCATGCCTTAGGATTTGTGTTCCAATAAGTGCAAGGTATTCGGGGCGTCATTGCCCTGAGATATCGACATGTGTCCGGGATCGGACGGTCGAGCTCACCTAAGGGGGCGTGCCTTCTTGTATAAATAAAGTACTAGGGTTTCGCTTTTACCTTCACCTTCTTCGTTCAGCTTCGCCGTCATCAGAGAAATGGAGTCCTCTCCTTGGTTCATATGTCCTTCTCCCTCGGATTCTGGAACAAATAGACTGTGGGCTAAGATGAAACGGACCTTGACCGGTACATAGATTTTTTGCCATTATAAGCTGTCGTTAATCTCTGCGGTATTGGGAACATCGTAGAGATGGAGATTGCAGTGGAGTCTTCCAACTTAGGAGTTGTCTTTGGGTGACTCGAAATAGTGACTTCACAGAGCTCCAACGCAATACGTCGGCCCCGCTGAGGATACATTAGCCACTGCGTCGGAAACTACCGAATCAGTGTCTTTTGAAACCCTAGCCTTTTGATTGAATCTCCTCTATTGTATGGGCTACGCCCATTTTTATATGTACAGGCCATGGTCCCCTTCTTTGATCAATAAACTTACTTTTATTTAAGAACTAGTCTTACTTTAGAACTTGTGTAAGATCGTCTTAGGTCATAAAAGACTACCAAGCTATGGTGGAAAATCCATGAATATACCAAGTCTTAGCTCGAAACATGAGTAGGATACTTGTCTTAGGTCGTCACAAATGGGCTCTGAGCTTCTGCCTTAGATAGAAGTGTTGAAATAACCCTAAGCCTTGAAAAAAATTTCCAAGTCCTTAAGTCGTGGAATACTGAGGTTGGCCTCAGTGTTGTACCTGCCCTGTCCACAGCTCGGGCTTGTACGTCATGAGAGTAGGAAGGGCGAGGTGTTGAAAAACACTTCCCTGATTCATGAACAAGCTGACACAAAGAAGGATCAAGCTCAGACCCGTGGCCAGAGCAGTTCGATGAGGAAAGCATAGGCAGGCTGGACATCATAGTTCACCGCACTCGAGAAGAGGGGACATAGATTGGCCCATGAGGACGGTAATGACGCTCCCTTCATAGAATTATTTCCAATAGTACAGATAGGCCCGCGAGGGAGATCCCCCCGACTGTGTAGCCAAATCAGAATATGGGGTCTTCAGAGTTATAGGTAACATAAGGCTGGATCAGCCTGCAAGGGGAGTGTCCCCTCGACTTACAGTCCATATAAAGCTAGGTCGGTTCGTGAGGGGAGTGGCCCGCTGACCTGCAGGAGACCTATCAACCCACGAGAGTAATGGCCCCTAGACTTACAGGTGAGCTATCAACCTACAGGGGGAGTGTCCCGTTGACTTGCAGCTGATCTATTGACCCACCAAGGGAGTGGCCCCTCGACTAACATGGGATAAAAAGATAGTTTGGCCCACGAGGGAAGTGGCTTCCCGACCTATAGATGACCTTTCAACATGCAAGGGGCTTACATCTCAGCTATCGACGTGTGAGGGGGGAGTGGCCCCTTGACTTACAGCTGATCTATTAGCCCGCAAGGGGAGTGGCCCCTCAACTTATAGTCGATAAAGAGATAGTTTGGCCCGTGAAGAGAGTGGCCCATCAACTTATAGCCAATCTATTGACTCACGAGGGGAGTAGCCTCTCGAATTATAGCCGATAAAAAGATTCTTTCACATCGTATAGCTAGGTCGACCCGTGAGCATGCGACCCCGATCGTATAGCCGACCTTCCCGCAAGGTCACTCGATCATTTAGCTAGCCCAGCCTGCGAGAGTGTCAGCCCCCGATCGTATAGCCTATCAGCCTGAGGGGTAAAAGTCGAGGTATCTACATTAATCTGTAGGCATGTGCATTTTAAAGAAAGCAAAGATGGGAAAAGTCATGTTCTTCCTGTTAGTGTGCTCTTGGTGTAAATTTGTTTAGGATACATAAATTATGATGGAGAAACCAAAATTTAAGAATTTGTACAATGGTTTTCTCGATTTAATTGTTCATCACTAGTAGTACATTCACAGATGTTATGCATTCCAAGGATGGGCGAGCTCTTTGTCGTCCATTATGAAGAGTCTGTAAGTCATGGACTTAGAACTTTGATGATCTTGTACAGTCCTTCATACTTTGCAGTGAGCTTAACTTGGCAGACAATATCTGGGTTTCCATACCGTTATTGTATACTCTTTTACTTCTAGTCCCTTCTAGTTTCATATACTTGTATATTGTTTTGAATTTCATGCTAGAGATATTTTGAGTTACGTCTGATCCTGGCGACCCTTCTTTTTGTGATGGACCTGCCATATACCTCACAGGTAGACGAGGTGACACCTGAATTAGCAGACGCCGAATTTGCAGTTGAGTTTGACCAGGAGGACGCTGGTTACTGAGAGTGAGTGTGAGAGTGTTATATTACTTATGTTTTTCATTTCCAGAGTGTGGCTTGGTGTGTATTTATTTTCGGGCTGTATGTCCTTTTCTGTACGCTGCTGGTTTGTAATAAGTTTGTATTTCATTTTCATGTATGAGTATTTGGCATATTTCTGTAATGGAGCCTGTATTGACTTTATTGATGCCTAGCAGGACTTGCGCATGTACCGAACAGCAACGGGCCCCGGGAGTGGGTCGTTACAAGTTCATTAAGTGATTTCAGAGACAATTGTGCATGGTGAAAAAGAGGGGCAATTTCGTAATATTTGCATTGGTCAAACTCTTCTAGAAAGTCAAAGATGTATAAGAGAATTTGTAGATAAATTATTTGTGCAAAGAAATTCAAAGGAATCCTACTTCATCCCACTTATCCAAGATTCAATGCATCATAACGATTGCAGATTTGACTAGTCAAAGATTGGATTCAAAAAGGAGATTTATCTCGAGAGCGGTCATATCTTCAAGATGAGTTTGAGTGTTCATAGGATTGGAATTTCTCCTATTCAAACCCATCTAAGCACCAATCCTAGGCACGCAAGGAGAAAAGAAAATTTCACAAACCCTAGGTGGCCACCATCCTCTTCATACCATCAACAACTCCATCTTTGTGGCCGCAAGCATCTCCTTCAAGCTTCACACATAAGCTCCAAGCAAGAGATCTCCCAAGCTCATCTTATTCCAAGCTTTGAAGAACCAACACCCTTGTTGTGGCAAGCCTCTTTAAGAAGAAAACTCACGGCCTTTGGCTTTTGGGAAGGATCCAAGCAAGTTGCAAAACACGGTTCATAGCATAGGGGTCCTCTAACACCCTAGCATCAAGTCTCAAGCCAAGTGATCCATCAAACAAGCAAGATCAATCTTCAAAAGCCAAGAAATCAATTATGTTTTGGCTCCACAAGTCCAGACTGGTTGTCTGACTCGTCAGCAAGCAAAGAATCACGAGCCAAACTTGTGGGGGCACTGCACCACAACGTCGCTGACACATGCTGCTGAAGCCCACCACATGCAAGTGCTGCTGACCCAGTCAGCAAACCAAAATCCACGAGCCTGACTCATTGAACCAACGAGCCAAGAAGTATGCGGGCCCACTGCTGCAGTCTACCGCAAGCACCAAAGTCATGCATCCTCTCTACAGCCGCTTCTCCATGAGTCGGTCCACTGAATCCACGAGCCAAAAGTAACACAATGCCGCTTACTAAAGCGATTGCTTAGCGCACCAATAGCAACTCATGCAGCGGTCAGTAGATCAATTCCGACCGAGCAGAATCAGGGTTTTCTCCGAGCCAGACTAGCAATTCCATCGAGCCAGACCTAGTTGCTTTTGGCACAGACAGCTTTCAAACTGAATTGTAACTGCGAACTTCAAGGTGCTATAACTTTTGATCCAAAGCTCTAATTGACAAACCATTTGCGCTAACACGATCACGATCTCGTATATTACGATACTGTAATATCTATTTGATTTATTATTTCAGTTTTAGATCATTTAGATTTATATTTTGTGTGAGATTGTATTATTGAATAACTTCATTCAGAAGTTATCATTGAGAGATATTTTCTCTGAACTATTTTTGTACGGTTCGATCACCATCCATAAGTGTGGTCAGGCCAGTTTGGTCACCACCCGGAAGTGTGATCAAGTTGTAACGTTAGGATCACCACCCGTAAGTGTGATCGGATTCTTATTTAGGGCTATCAAAAAGGGTTAAATCCTTTGTGTTGAGGTCGAAGAGTAGGCGGGGAGCCAGCTCCGTTAAAATCTGTAATTGTGTACACCATGATTGATTCCGATGTGTGTTTAATTTTTTTAATTTGTGCCATACACCATATTCACCCCCCTCTAGGGTGTTTTGCAGGGACATCCTGACCCCGCCTGAGAGCCCAACCCAATCTGGTCTTAGCTCAGCTCAGTCCAGCTCTATAAGGATGCCTCACTAACCTAGGTCGGCCTCCTTAGCCTATCGGTACAAGCTCCTGCTCGACTAGCCAACTCTGCCCACTCCATATGGTGTGATCTCAGGCGAACCACCCACTCACTATACATACTATTTACGTGGCATTTATCGCTTACCTTATCCACTGATGCGGTCCAAGACTCCCTGCCATATCTACCCACGTGTCAGATTTGCAGGAGACGATTATGTTAAAGACTCTACAGCCTTCCATGGGACATGTTCCCCTCGCAAGCCCTATAAAAGCGACAGTATATCTCCGCCGCCATGTATGTTCTTTTTTGGGACACAAACCCTAGCTCTAAACCCTAACGGCCATGGGCACACCCATGCTCAACCCATGCGTTGCCACCTCACACGGGCTATCTTACGACCATCACCTCCTTCCCTCCAAACGTCGCCTAACTTAGGCATTGGATGATAGTCGGGGGGTCCGTTCCCCAACCCGGAGGTACGCCCCCAGGTCCTCTGACGTCTCTTCCAATCTTTTTAGGTACCGAAGGACGGCCCGGCAAAACTACCCTATTCGACCTGTTGATGGGTTGCTCGTTCCTGGTGTCTCATCCAGGCGATCGACGGCCTGGCCAACGAGAATCTGTGCATCAACAAGAGCCATCAATCAAGATTGGAATAAAAAATAGTAAAGCATACAATTAATGGAAGGTTGTCGCTTACATGATCCAGACATTGAAAAATCGTGTATATCTAGCGGGCAGAAAGAAACAAAAAATATCAGCATGGGAACATATCAAACTGTATCATTTTTGGCTAGACGCAAAAAAATAAAACAACTGTGGATTGAAGATAGAGCTTGATGGGACCTCTCCCCTGGTGATAACAACGTTTGCGGTATATTAGCTCTCCATATTTCCATTTATGGTTGGTTTGCCAAATAAAGATAAAAATAGGAAAGACAGACGTAGCAGTATACTGACCTAAAATAACGAGCACATACTACGGAGAGTCGAATCCATAACTAGACAAAACAACCTGCCAAATTATATCTGCTTGTTAACCCTTCCCACAATGGCAATCCATCTTCTTTAATTGCATCCAAAACCAGCACGAAGTTGGGGGCGGCAAACGAGTTCGGTTCCGACAGGTTCGATCAGGTTCGATCGATACCCGATCCAGCTCTTTGGGTTCATGTAAAGCACTAACGAGACCCGAGTCAAATACTGGTCGAACCCTGCCAACCCGGATAAACATTGGTGACCAATTACGACTTGGAATCAAAGCAAGTCGGGTTTAGGTGACTCGGATTTCATCCTAGGTACAGGTTTCATGTTCCCGATATGGCTTTTATCGGTTACACCCTTAGACAGGTCCTGACCCAACCCGTGCACATCCCATTTGCCACCCCTACAGGTGGTAAGGCAAAAGTTAATGAAGATAATCGTGATCAAAAAATTTAGATCACGTATACAGAACGGATCATCTTCCATTGCATCCATAACTAAAGGCGAATGAGACAAATGTATGTCTGCTGCAAACAAGCAGCATAACTCAAGTGAATCGCGCGCACAAATAGAAACATATATGGCGGATAACACACGATAAAAGGATGGGATGACTCGAAACATACATTAGGCACGCTCTGATGCATATATTGTACGGGCATCAAACACCCGGGCATTTCTCCAAGCAGATTACTTCTTTAGTACACTGCACAAAACAGAAACAGAATCCGATGATTAAACAAGTCTGATTAATATTCAGACAAATGATGAGCTCGAAGAAAAAGGCGCAGACGGTATCTTAATTAGCTTAGCTCTTGGATATTAACTTCTGAATGTAGCATCAAAACAGAACCAAGGAAATCGACTTACTTGTAGAGGTAAGCAGCAATGCCGAGAATTATGCAGAGGAGGATGATATCAATGCAGAAGTTTCGACTGGACCTCAGCTGAAGTCAAAAAAATAAATAAAACGATATAAAAATGCATGATGTAAGTAGGGTTCTTCAAGCTAACATGTGTATGGCTAGGATCTGCGGGGAACCATGTGCATATACTTGCCTGGTTAACTGTTTCTTTAAGTCTAACATTAGTATTTTTTAAATCGGCGTTGGCCATGTCCACCTGCATCCATTAAAAACATACTGATAAATATACTTCAAAGTTAAGCTAATTATTCAAGTTTTAGGATATAGAAGCGCTGAGTCGGAAATTTGACCTTGGTGTCAATCTCATCCATTAGTGGGACTTGCCGGTCCATTTCCTGTGCATTTGGGATATTTGATTTTCTTTCTTAATTTCAAATAAGGTTAAAGAAACGAAAAGGATAAAAGGAAAGAAAATATACAAGAATTGACCTCGTTCATGTCATGGGCCATATTTTTCAGGGTATCCAATCCTTCGGCAATAGTGTCCAGACCTTGATCCTGCATACAATTAAGTGGCAGCTTAAGATGATGGTTCTCATATTTTAAAACACCAGTTAGATGCTGACATAATGGAGGCCGTCAATGGTATTTGTAGAACAATGGATAACAAGTTGCCTGTTTCATCCTGCGCATCTCATATTCTCGCCTAAACTGGCTTGACTCTTCAGTTTGCTGAAAGTACTCACTATCAAAATTCCCATCTGCAGCAAGCAACAGAATCACACATTTTCATATGGGGAAGCAGTCGACAGAAGAAAAAGGCAAGAACGTTGAATGCAGTGATTGATTTCTTTGACAATAAAGAACCACGAGGTCAAAATATAATACGAGGCATTGCCCGTATAATACTAGTAAGGTTGGCAGTAAAACCCATTGCGAAAAACTAAAATCAGACTAAACAAAAATCCGAAAGAAGCAATAACCCTGGAATTCCCGAACCCGCAATGGAATAAGTACGCTAGAATACCTCCAACTTTAGTGGTAATTTCAAGTTAAAACCTCATACTTTGTTTTGGTTCAACTTTTGCTACCTATACCATATGAACCTAAATGTCATTAGCCAAATGACAATTTTGCCCTTTTTTATAATAATAGTTATCATTTAAATTTAATTTAATTAACTTAATACTTATCCCCAATTTCTTTCACTTCTTCAACGATTCCCTCTTGCACCATGGCTCCTCGGATCAAAACATTTCTTTTAACATCATGATCATGTTCTCTTTATCTTCTCATAAACCCCATCTCTTGTAGCTTCTCCAACCCTCTTTGAAAGAATTTTGCAAACAACCAAAAAAATAAAAATAAAACAAAATAGAATCAAAACGTCCGACAATATTTAGATTGTTTTGGACATGGAATTTTTTTTTTGGAATTTGCATTTTTATGAGTAGTGTGTTGTACTTGTTTATTTTTTCTTAAGTTCAATCTAAATTGGTTAGCAAAGATGTGGAGAAGGACAAGGTGGTTGTGATGGTAGGGATGGTAGATTAGGAGAAGCTACATAATTAGAGGTGGAGAAATTGGTGTGATTAGAGAAAAGGCAAGAGTAAATTGGTGGAAATCATGGTTATGATGACGAAGGAAACAAAAGAGAGAAGAGCATGTATGTCAAGAGGGTTAAGTGTGAGAAGATGTCCTTTCAGTAAGTACTAAAATGTTGGTGGCATGTCAGCTTTGTTTATCATGTGATTAGGACATGCTCTATGGATTTAACAAAACCATGACCGAAGGTAACTACATGAAAGTGCTTGGAAAGTTGAGGGTAGCAAAATTAAGCAAAAAAAGTACAATGTAATTTCTTTGTATTTTAGTATAATTTTCCCCCAGTAATTTCATAGCCTATTAGAAAGGACAATTTTTGAACAAAGGACAAAAATTAAAAATAATTAGCAAAATCGATCAAAAATAAATAATTACCAACTTTTGGCCTCCTCATCGCACATGGATTGGGCACTGACGTGGCTCATAAAGTAACCCAACATGGTGGTTGCTTGTTATAAATATTTTGTGTGTTATGTGTAAGCACATTATCATAAGGTAACCACACATGGCACCTAAAAAATATTGTCACAAAATGGAACTCTAATTGAAGATATCCTTAAGAGAGGATCTCTACATTTGCAATTTAGGGTATTCTGTATTATTTTTCTTACAAGTTCAGTGCAATGCTGGTGTTATTTTATATGTGCATTTGTATTTCTAACATTTATATGCTTTCATGTACTTTTATATAAAGACGTACAGAGCTAACAAATGTGTGTTCAGTTCTGACAAAAGGATGTTCAATTTTAATAAAATGATGTACAATTGTGACAAGGTTGTTCAGTTTTAAAAAAGATGTACATCGCTAAGAAATAGACGTTCTGATGCACCAATAGGATGTACATCTTATGCAAAAGCTTATGCAAGAGGATGTATAGGGTTATAGGATGCACATGGTTATAGGGTTCAATAGTAAAGTCATTAATGTATGTTCTTCATGTGGGGTTATGTTATGATAATACGCTTACACATAACCCTCCATGTGTGGTTACGTTATGATACTGCGACCAAGTCGAAGCGAGCCCCGTCAGCGCCCCGTCATCCCTTTGAGAGTTGGTCGATTTCGCTAATTATTTATTTTTGGGTCAATTTTGCTAAATCTTTTTATTTTTGGCCTTATTCCAAAAATTGCCATATTAAAAAAGGTGCCATCCTATGTAATAATAACGCATTCCAATACTAAGTTACCACCTACAAAAGACAATAAGCTACTAAATCATGCCCACTTTATACATTTTCCTCCAACTTTCAAAAACCTTTGTAGCATGTGGAAGCCCTTCCATTACTTTATGGCGAATAATGCAGTTGATTGTGAATGAAATAGAGTGAATAAAAAATGTTAGACAGTGTCAAAATATGGAAGCAATTGAAATGTGTGGAGCAACAGAATCAGCAATATCAAATGTCACATGTATCTTGTTTACCAGCATGCTAAGATACATGAGATTAAACTTAAGGAGTCCAAGTAGTGAGGAGAGAGAACGGGAAAACCCCAAGACAGGCTCTAGAACTTCAGGAGATGGCAACATAAATATCGGTTCACTGCCAAAATATTTGAATAATGATTTAGTAAATGGTACCCAACAGCAGTGTGTTTGTAATATATCTGCACTTTTGGTCCATTAGGGACGTTTTGGGACATCAGTAGCGTTTTGGAAATTTTTGGATTTTTAGGTGGCGTCTTCGGAATTTACAGTCTTTTTGAGTTTTTCTGCAAATTTGTATTTTTCTGATTAATCCATGAGTTGGGATGGATTTTTTTGTGCTTAATTATTGTGAAGAAAACTTTTTTGATGTGAGATTATCCATCTTTTATTGGAGAGCGCGGCCCCATCTCAAATCGACAACTTGGGAGAGCGGTCCACCTCTAAAATTGTGGCTAACCATCTTGTATCTTTTAGATTTTCCGGTATTATCTATAAAAACGGACCTTTTCTCCAAATTCTTCTCTTTCTAGCACCCCATCTTTTCTCTAAAAACCCCACCGTTCTACCAAAAATCCGATCGTTATCCATCAAAACCTTAGAAACCCCCTAAAATCCTATTTTTTATAATCAAAACCCCATAAAATCCTATCAAGTGGTATCAGAGCAACGATCTCGGCATCAATAGCGGCGGATCTGAAGAGATCTATGGAGGAATTCAGATCTGTGTTCAAAACGTCGATGGAAGGGCTTGAGGCGCAGATAGATGCAAAATTTGAAACCACCATTCAAATCATAATGCAACAATTCGCAGAACTAAAGGCGACAATTGTGGTAAAAAATTCAGATTTGGGCGAAAATCCAGATCTAAGGCAAAAGGCAGCAACTTTGGACAAGGAAAACAATTTGCCCTTTTAATGAGGAGATTCATTCCGAAGGCGATACAGCTTCACATCTGCACATCACTGATTCTGACGCGAATCAGGACCTCAAGGAAGAGACGGGAGACAACGAGGGACACGACGGGCACGACAATCCTCAGGCTACTGCCCTGCAGGCCCTGCAAGGGTTGCCTGCAGCCCTGCAGGGCCTGCACGCAGTCTCATGTGCCCACCAGGGCTTGTGCATAAGTCTGATGGGCCCGCCTTGGCCCGACGACGTCTTGGCACTGCCTGCAGTCTCATGGGCCCACCAGGGCTTGTGCGCAAGTCTGATGGGCCCGCATTAGCCTCACGACGTCTTTCGATGCCCGCTTTGGCTTGATGACGCTCCTCGAGGCCCTTCATAACAGGACGACACTTTTGCGGGGCCCCAAGGCACATGGTTTGCACATGGACGACCTCCTGAGCATCGGCATCACTGTTTTGGACGCGAGGAACCTTCAGATGCGTTACGTATTCATCGAGTCATCTGTCCAGACGTCGTTGAGGGTGGTGGAAACCAATCATACCCTTTTGATCCAGGATGGAACGAGTGCCATCGGTCAGAAAGGATGGCACATGTACTTCATGCTCCACCCTGAAGACAAGGTGGTTTTTCAAGGACGGTGTAACGATAGATCTTCACTTTTGGCCCATTATGAGCGTTTTGAAATTTTTCGGATTTTTAGAGGCGTTTTGGAAATTTTCAATCTTTTGAGTTTTTCTGCAAATTTGTATTTTCTGATTAGTATTTATATGCCATGCATTGGAAAGGATTTTCTTATGCTTGATTATTGTGAAGAAAACTTCTTTAAGGCGAGATTACCCATGTTTTATTGTAGAGCGTGGCCCCCTCTCGAATCGACAGCTTGGGAGAGCGATCCACCTCTAAAATTGTGGACAACCATCTTGTATCTTTTAGATTTTCAAGTATTATCAATAAAACAGCCCTTTTCTCCCAATTATTTTCTTTCTACCCCTAAAAATCGCATCTTTCCTCCAAAACCCCACCTTTCTCCAAAAATCCTATCTTTATCCATCAAACCCCTAGAAACCCCCTAAAATCCTATATTTATCTTCAAACCCCATAAAAATCCTTTCAAACGGGGATCCTAACATGTCCACTCTGGGATGCCCATTCTAAGTGGCCCACTCTGTCATTTACCAGGTCGTCCCCTCTTAGGTCGCTACTTCTACAGGTCGTCCCTTCCGCTTCCAACAACCACCGTCCACGGTGACCCACTCTGGGATCCCCACTATGGCGTTTACCAGGTCGTCCCCTCTTAAATCGCTCCTTCCCCAGGGCACACCCCAAAGTGGACCGTCATTGACATCAGTTGTCGAAAGCGTGGAGATATGTTAGGATCCCAATTAGTCCCACATCATAAAGAATGAGAAAAAAAGAAATGTTTAAGTATTAGAGAGCCTTCTCCACCTAATACCAATTGGTTTTGGGTTGGATGCTAGATAATACTTTACAATTAGGGTGTGAGCTCAATGTTAGGGGCCTAGTATGTGATGGGTCCTTAGCAAGGCTATTGTTAGAGATCTAGTATTAGGATGGGTTTCTAACAAATGAGCTTATTGTTAGAGGCCTAGTATAGGATGGGTTTCTAACAAATGAGCTTATTGTTAGAGGCCTAGTATAGGATGGGTTTCTAACAAATGAGCTTATTGTTAGAGGCCTAGTATAGGATGGGTCTCTAACAGTTTGCACAATGTGTTAAGAAGTATCAAAATTACCCAGATATCAAGCATCACATAACATGAACAATGCACTGATGAGAAGAAGAATGGAAAAATGATGATGAAGCCCACTACTTCCACAAAATAAAAAAGCAAGATTGTGTGTGTTGGGGGCATAGAGAGGGGGAGCATATTTCAAGTTGTGGATGTTAAAAAGTTAGATAATTAAGGAATTCCAAGATGTATGTGAAAACATGAGCATAAAACTTAATAACATAAGGAAACAGCAGACCATAATCTGAAACCTAGAACTCGATGAGTTGTCGTCTCTGCTGGCAATAACATTTGAGGTATGATACAGAAATCTTTTAAAAAGATGTATTCAATGGGCCAGAAGCAAAAAGTTGATAACTTCATCCCCCATTGAATTTTGACCTACCACAGCATCCATTGACTGACAAGGAGATCCAACATGCAATAAAGCAGCATGGAGCAAATTAGGAACCCGATCGATAATTCACAGACACCTCAAATTGGAGGACAAAAGGATATTGGACTTCCATGAGAACTTTCCTATATTGAGGATGCAACAGTGCACATGTCGTCCTCACCCCAAACAGTTAGAAGCAGAGACACATGAAGACTACAACCTTATCAATATTCTAGAAGCTCCATAAAAATCATCTCAAGGAAGTGCTAGAGAAAATAGATTTGTGTGTGTTGTGAGAGGGGGAAAAATCATGAAGACCTTTCCGTCAAGCTTCACTGACACGGGTGACGTCCCCAGGCCACTCACCTGTCTCAGCCTTCCAAAATGCGAGATATGAGATAGGAATCATAGGATGGTTAGATGACGACCGCAAAGCACAACAAACATGTTTTCATATTTATCTAGCAGACCACCTAGTTGTCCCCTTACTACAAGTTGGGGCAATCTGGGGCCCTGGGGGCACCTCTGCCTAGGCGGCCACCGAATATGACTGTTAAAATATGAAGGAATATTAGTTTAAAAATAAACTGAAGCTAAAAAAATTTTATGTTCGGATAAGATCGTGATCCTACTGTACCTATTGGATCCATATGGTTCAGTCTTTGTTCTAAATGTCCCCAAAATGTCACAAGTCGTTTTGATCGTTCACCTCTATGAGATGGAGATAGCAATTTTTAATAAATTTGCACGTCATGCTAGGTTTTGATCTGACATGTCACTAGATAATTTGCCCACTATAGCCCCCTGCTATATCCTTGAAATGGCATTTTGAATGTGAATTATAATAGTATTTTCATTGGTTATTTATTTATTCACTTATCCTTGATACTTATTAGTTATATAAGTTAAGTCCACCATACTATTTGTTTGGTTGCATGCCTGAAATATGCTATTTAGGCTTTTTACGTTTAGATTTCAACAATTTTATTAGATAGACATACCAATACCAATTAGGATGATATGTTTACATTAAATATGTTAATGCTTATAAGCATGAATATGTGTGTGTGCACATGTGCACATATATCTCTGTGAGTGTGTCATCTACTATTTATCATATATATATATATATATATATATATATATATATATATATATATATATATATATGAAAAAGGGGATCTAAGGTGCCTCCTTAGATGGAAATCTAAGGAGGCGCCCTCATTTCCCCACATCTCCTACAATTTTTTTGGAAATGTTTTTTCATGGGGTTGTTGTTCACATCATGGATGATCAACACACCAAATTTCAAGGGATTCCAAAACTTTTTAAGCCCCCATCTACCCATTACAACTTCAACGGTATAAAAACGTGCTGAAAACCCCACGAAGTTGCAAGGGGTTGATGTGGGCTCCAAAAGTATTGGAATCCCTTGAAATTTGGTGTGTTGATCATCCATGAGGTGAACAACCCCAAGAAAAAAAATTCAAAAAAATGTGAGAGATGTGGGGAAATGGGGGCACCTCCTTAGATTGAATCTAAGAAGGCACCCTACAATCCCTTTACCCATATATATATATATATATATATATATATATATATATATATATATATGAATATGGATGTGTGCTGACAGCACAGGAAATTTTCCTGTTCCGTCAGCAATTTGAGGGTGAAAAAATATTTTTTTTGATTTTTTTGCATCACGTTCTCCAACTTGTTCAGAACTTGAGCGGTGTATTTGAAATGTATGGATGGAGGCTGATAAAGTGTAGGATTCACTTGAAAATTGGTGTGGATGTATCCAACAAGTTGTAAAATATGATGCAAAAAAATTAAAAAAATCTTCTTTCACCCTCAAATTGCTGATAGTACACAAAATCCGATCATGTGATGTCATCACCTCCATATTCCTCACATATATATAGGCAAATCTTCAAATGCAAACATTTCGCACGGTGCGAAAATGTTTTTAAATTTTTTTGAAATTTTTTTCAAAAAAATTTCACCTTCACTTGCTTTTGTTATACACCCCTAAAAATAATGTGATTTGGCCTTCAATCAAGGCATTACAACAAATTCACACGTTCTGAACCGTTAATTTTTATACCGTGTGGATCGGTACTCAAATCTCCCTAGGGTTCACCCATTATTTTCCCTCTGGTATATAATTGTATAAATTAAACATCAAAAAAATTTGAAAAAAATATTTTTTCCTGCGATGTCAACGATTCGGGGGTTAAACAATTTTTTTAATTTTTTGCAGTGTGTTCTACAACTTGTTAACTAGTTTCCCACCGATTTTCAAGTCGATCCAACACCGTTTGAGACTCCGTTCATTCATTTAAAAAAAACCGCTCCAGAATTACGAACAGTCAGCGTAACGTTTTTGAAATGGATGAACGGAGGCTCAAACTGTGTTGAATCGACTTGAAAATTGCTGAAGAGCTAGTTAACATGGTGTAGAACACACTGCAAAAAATTTAAAAAATTGTTTTTGCCCCCCAAATCGCTGACATTGTTTTATCCCCCGAATCGCTGACAGCGCATGAAAACATTCATGCACTGTCAGCACCCCTCCATATTTCTATATCTATTATACATTTGACACTATTTTTAGAATTCTAAGGCTGACTTGACAAGATAAAAAGTGGCTTGGATTTGATCTTGTGAAATGGAAGGTTGAGATGAAGCTTTGAAACCATTAATATGGAGCTTTGAAATTTGATCCAGCTTTGAAATTTGATCCAGCTTTGAAATGAAAAGAGCTTTGAAACCATGAATGTGTCCCTTGAAATTTGGTCCAGATTTGAAAGCAGCCAGTGAACCAGTTTCGCGTCGAATGCGCATGCTAAATTTTTTTGTTGTTCCGCGCCGAAGGCCTCCGGGGCGAATTTGTTGTTCTGCGCCGAATACGCCCGTGCCGCTAAATATTTTTACGCTAATTTGTTGTTATTTTAAATTTTAATAATTTTTAGGGAACAAAGATTTCGCTGGTGAAAATCTTAAATGAAACGTACCTGCGAGCACAAATGTTTTACGCTAATTTGTTGTTCCGCGCCGAGGACGTCTGCGCCGAATTTGTTCTACACCGAAAATTTGTTGTTCCGCGCCGAAGGCGCCCGCACCGAATTTGTTATTCCGTGTGGAATGCATCTACGTCGAATTTGTTGTTCCGTGTTGAAGGTGCCCGTGCCGCTAAATATTTTTACACTAATTTATTGTTCCTCGCAATTTTGGCTGAATTTTTTGGGGAACAAAAATTCGCGGGGAAAAATATTAAATGAATCGTGCCCGTGGGCACGGGTTATGACTAGTGTGTGTGTATCGATTAGATCAAACAAGTCGATCCAATCCAATGACTACATATGCAAAATTTATTATGTTCTATGGGATCCATTGTATTCAAACTACTTGTAAACAAAAATTCAAATGCTGTGGAAGTGTTTTATTGATGTATCAAGTTTTGACAAAATCAACATTTCAAAATTGCTATAAAATCCATGTCACTTGATGCATGAGTAAAACACATTCAACTTAATTTGAATTTTTATTTATAAGCAGTTCAAATTTGTTAGATCACATCTAACAGAATAAATTTTGTATTCAAGTTGCCAATGTTTAAATTTGATTGAGTTAGATCGATATATCTGATCTAATCGGTTGTATCATAGTTAACTATATATATTAAATTTTTCTACAATGATGCATATATACACTAGTGTTTAATATTTTCTGGATGTGTGCTACACATTATGAATCATCACCATACCAAAAATCAAGTGAATCCAACGTTATTTGACTATCGATCTTATTGTTACACATTCAACGGATTCAGAACAATAGAACTTTTTATAACGAACTAATCGGGGGTCAAAACATCCTAGGATTCGCCTATATTTTAGAATGTGCACAACCTTAGGAAAAAAATTAAAAAATATGTTCATGAGTTTTCAGTGCCGCCAGCACAGAAAACTTCATGTGCATGCAGCACATATCCATTAAACGTATATGTGCGTGTGTATACACGCATGCGC